>OX328132.1:37789975-38039975 GCA_946811695.1 Gonocerus acuteangulatus | reverse complement strand
ACTGTTCATGTTATCCTTCGTAACCTGCAGAATAGTTAACTTTAATGCTTAATAACTTTTTTCGTAGTTGAGAGAATTCATTTTGATCATATTAAACTTTTTAATTGTAAATATTGCTTGCCATTATCTAATATGGTTTATAACTGTAGATAACGAGTCAATTAGTAATAGATAACCAGCAAAGAACCTGTAAGCTAATCAGTAAGCTTATCAGCGAGTATGAGTAACTGTTATAAATCACTACTGCTACTTCAAAAGTAACTGGATGTGGTCTTCGAAAAAAGACCCGCAGATACTAAAAAGGTATCTGATTCATGATCATACGGCACACAAGGGAGATAGTGTAGTCAATACTGTCAGTACTCCGGCCACCAAAGATATTATAGCCTTAAGTTATCAAAAATTTGAAGTTTAAAAATTTATAAATAAATAAAGGAACAAATATCAGGGCTAAGAATTCTTTTAATACAAGCTACTTAGCTAGGTTTATCATCGTGCGAAAAATCAACTTATATATACTTCCCCTTATGCCAAATAATTACCCTAAAAAACGGCATTTTGACAAATATAAACAGTTGCTTTCAATGGCAGTTTTCAGATATTGAACTTCAAAATATTCAAATAGTGAAGAAGACATAAAATATAGAGCAGACTGTAAGGAATTCAATGATGTCTGAACTATTAGTCTATGATTTACCAGTCCTGAGAAAATGTGTTTTTCGTAAGAGCTTATAAACTCAATCCCTTTATCGTTTTATCTAATGATTTTCCCAACATGTTCCGTGGCTCGTTCCCACCACTTCGAGTGCCGCACAGTGGGGCCAAACGACATTTCGTGTTTCAAAAAAGGCTACAGCCTTTAAATCTTAACCGGTTTCAATGCATATTTTTTTAAATGAAAGCTAATCAAAGTCAGAACAACTCTGTCTGACCAGAATTATGTTTTTAGATTCCCCTGTTTATTGAATTACGCGTAAATAATTCACGAACTCTTACAATTGAACATAAAATAATATTTTATTTTTCATCTAACTTAATATCAGCACTGATATCGTTGAAACAAAACATTCAAATCCTGATTAGACTCAGAAAAAGTCAAACTGTATTAATAAATCATTCAAAAATTACATTATTTCAATTGTTGAATTAACATAAATTTACGTTTTGAAGATTTGTCAGTCTGATTTTTCCAAGTCTAATCAAGATTTGAATGTTTAATTTCAACGAAATCAGTGCTGATATTAAGTTAGATGAAAAATAAAATATTATTTTATGTTCAATTGTAAGAGTTCTTGAATTATTTGAGCGTAATTCAATAAACAGGGGAATCTAAAAACAAAATTCCGACCAGACAGAGTTGTTCTAGATTTTATTAGTTTTCATTTTAAAAAATATGGATTGAAATCGGTCTAGATTTAGAGGCTGTAGCCTTTTTTGAAACACGAAATGTAGTTTGGCCCCACTGTGCGCCGGGTAACAGCTAGTAAGTTACTAATATAAAGTGCTGAATGCACTAAAGGTAGAAATAAATGGAGTTAAAGTGAGAAGCATAGCTTATATTTAGGAGCAACTGTTGGTGAGTATATTGGTAGTTAGGAAGGAGTGTGTGTTGGGAAAGAGCGAATCTAAACCTAGTTGGCCTCCCAGCAATAGGATTGGGTGCTGGAAACTCCTCAATATACCCTTAAATGGGATATTCTCTTTTAATTTACCTGATGAATTTTCAGTGGGGCTCTGCTCCTGTGCTTGGGGGGAGGGGGCGGATCCCCCCTGCTACCTAATTGCTCCCTTAATTGGGGACTCTGGAGTCCCCGTACCTCCTCCTTACACTCCTCCTGTGCAGCCGTCTCTCTCCTAACCACAAACTACACCTCTACACATCAACTTAATTTATCACCTTCTCTAACTACATAGTATAGTTACAAGTTTAATATACATCAGGATTCATACTCCTTATAGATTATATTACAAATTCAATTCCATCGATTCAGCAGGTCAACGAATTCATTCAATCGTATGTTATGGAAATGATGTGTACTGGTTTTTTTGGTGAGAGAACTCAAATTCTAGTCACTCAAACATATATATATATATATATATATATATATATATAAACACACACACACTAATTTGGAGGCGACGATTGGAATATCATGGAAAACCTTTGAGATATTGCAAAATTCCAAATAACCAAACTATCATCGAGATCTTTCAAATGAATAATTAAAAACCACTAAGAAGTTTAATTAAAAAATAAAATATAGTCTTATGTCCAAATTATTTTTTGGAAACAACTAGCAAAATAAAGAAACGCGAGTATTTTAGCTTTGTTTCACATTATTTTAAGGCAAAATATGAACGTTCTGCAATTGAGATAAAAAAAACAATTAAAAATCGATTAATCAAGGAAAATAAAATAAATTGTTGTAAATGAAATATATTTAATAATAATAAAACTAAAGTTAATAAAATCAAAACAAATAAAAGATAAACATTAATTAAAATGTTTCGTATTTTAATATTTGCCTGTTTTTCAATTAAGCTTATTTTTTTTAACGGCGCATCGACAAATCTGGGCCATTTGCGCCAACATCCAGGGCGCAGCGAGGAATCTTCTCAACGAGCCCTGAGATGAGAAATTTCCTGCCGCCGCACAGTGGTCAAAAATCGTCAAAAAAGCGCTCAAAACTTGATATTTTGAAGTATTTTCTCCGAACACATTGGCCTTAAATATATGTTAAATACCTCGTGAGAGTGCCATTTCTTGAGTTTTAGGTCCCCACCGTTGATTGCAGGAAGGTGATTAAATCATTGAAGTACTAGAAACGAAGAAAACTTCCTAAATCCTTATGTACCAAAATCGTTCCTTCAACTTTACTTGTTCACACCGATGAGGTTGACGATGTTTTTTTTTGTTTTAGTGGGATGTTCAAAGGAGAAAAAAAACAAAAAAACATTTTTTTACTTTTCGAATCGTCTTCATGGACGGGGATACTGAAAAAGTAAAAAAAAATACACGTATCAGATTTCCTTTTGTCATATAGCTCTTGCGTCTCTCGGATTTCGGGCTTAAATTTTCCGTGGACATGTACAGAAAGAGCCCAAACTGAAATTAGCTGCATAAACCTGCCTACTTCGGTGCTAGTGGTGAACGAACTCGGTAAATGACTAACAGACAGAAGCGCGTTATCTCTATGCAAACATTGGAAGCAAATCGAAGACGGATTTGTTTTTGCGGTCCTCAAGTCAGTGTCGACAGGAAAATATGTTTAAGGTGATACGAGTGAAAAATCGTGTCCTAGTTGAAATATTGTTGAATTCAAGCGAGAAATGTGTGCTTTCGTTATGCATGGATTTGACAGATCAATTTCCAATAGCCGATGAGCATATTTCGTTACTCCAACGGAAATTATCGCAAATTGTTGAGCTGAAATAAAAAAAAAGTGGGCTGAGATAGGAGCAGATGCACTTTTGAAGAAAAAAATCGGTTTTGGCTCGATGAGTGTTTTTTTTTTTTAATGGGCTCCACCACCACCTGAGCCCAGCCGAGTGCAGTTCAGAGGCGGGGGTCGACCGTAAAATATTTCTCATGTGATTGATTTATCAATAACACTATCGTGGCTATAAGAATGGTAAGTGTGCACAATTTCAGGTTTCTAACTCAACAACATCAAAAGTCATTGAGTTTTGAGCGCTTTTTGACCACGGATGGGCATACGTGCTATGCGTTTCCACTCCCTACGCTGACTCACGAAGATATCAAAACTCTAGTTAATCCTACTCGCAAAAATAAATAGAATTCTATTAATTTTTGCGAATTGGATTGACTTGAGTGTTAAAGGTTACTTTACTACAAGCAACAACCATATTGCCCATAGGAATAGCCAATAGAAAAGCTAATGAGTTACGCGTGTGCGCTGAATTACTGATATCACTACAGATACTTCACAAGTAACTGGATTTGGTCTTCACGAACAGACCCGAATGTAGTTTTATTAACTACTATGACTGAACCATCTTCACTTCGTAAAACCTAGAATGATTATTAAAGTACTACGCATACTTACACATACACACGCATATATATATATATATATATATATATATATATATATATATATATATATAAATGAATGTTTTCGTCTTGTTTGAAAAAAGTCTGGCCCTGTGGTGTAAGCCAGCTCGGTAGTTGGCCTGTTAATTGGGATGGTAGAAGGACCCTTCCTCCACACCAAATCGCTTTCCCAGCTCACACCCTTTCTCTCTCTCTCTCGCTTTCTTCTCACACCAAAACCGATCATTTCTTTCTCACAGAGCTTTTAGACCTTTGCAATGTAGTTGGGAATATTGTATTTACCAGTACGAATACCGAAGAGAAGTATTCAATACGTGAGAAAAGTATAATTAAGGGTAATTATTCCCTTGCAACTTCTTTTTCATTCTGTAACTAGTCCAAAATTATATACAAGAGTGTTTATGTGGTGGAACAGTTTTTAAATGAGCCAAAAATTCGATTTTTAAACAAAAGACCCGATACATTTCAAAATTAAAAACTATATTGTCCCTACCTTTTATTTTGTATAAATTAATTACCTTTATACTTTTTGAGTATACATAATTTCAACATATATGTTAAAGCAACTTAAGTTCTGGCAGTTGCAAGCCTTAATAACGAAGGCACAGGTTCATATTGTAGTCTACAGGACAATATATTCATGCTGTTGTTTCTACAGGCTGGCTTGGCCAATATATTCATACTGTTGTTTCTATTGGTTGACTCGGCTAACATACTTACACTGATTTTTTTTTTTTTACAGGCTGGCTTGGCCAATATATTCATAATGTTGTTTCTACAGGCTGGCTCGGCTAACATACTTACACTGTTTTGTTTTTTTTTACAGGCTGGCTTGGCCAATATATTCATACTGTTGTTTCTATTGGTTGACTCGGCTAACATACTTACACTGTTTTGTTTTTTTTACAGGCTGGCTTGGCCAATATATTCATAATGTTGTTTCTACAGGCTGGCTCGGCTAACATACTTACACTGTTTTTTTTTTTTTTTTACAGGCTGGCTTGGCTAATGTATTCATACTGTTGTTTCTACAGGCTGGCTTCGCCATTATATTCATACTGTTGTTTCTATTGGCTGACTCGGCTAACATACTTACACTGTTTTTTTTTTTTGTTTTTCAGGCTGGCTTGGCCAATATATTCACACTGTAGTTTCTATTAGTTGACTCGGCTTCACATACTTATTATTTTTTTTTCAGGCTGGCTAGGCCAATATATTCATACTGTTGTTCCTACAGGCAGGCTTGGCCAATATATTCATACTGTTGTTCCTACGGGCAGTCTTGGCCAATATATTCCTACTGTTGTTTCTACAGGCTGGCTTGGCCACTATATTCATACTGCTGTTTCTACAGGCTGGCTTGGCCAATATATTCATACTGCTGTTTCTACAGGCTTGCTCGGCTAACATACTTATACAGTTGTTTTTACAGGCTAGCTCGGCCAATATCCTTGATACTGTTGTTTCTAGAGGCTGGCTCGGGCAACATATTTATACTGTTGTATTTACAGGCAGCTCAGCCAATATAGTCATACTGTTGTTTCTACAGCTTGGCTCGGCAAACGTATTCATACTCTTGTTTCTATAGGCTAGCTTGGCCAAAATATTCTTGTTTTTATAGGTGAACATATTCACATAGTTGTTACTTCAGCTTGGCTCAGCCAACATGCATATTGTTGTTTATAGAAGCTAGCTCGGCCATCATATTAAAGCTGTGAGGCTGGCTCGGCCAATAATATATTCATAAGTTAATTTTTACAGGCTGTTACGGGCAACATTTTATACTGTTGTATTTACGGGCTAGCTCGGCGAACACATTTACATTGTTATTTCTACAATTTGGCTGAGCCAATATGCATATTATTTTGTTTATAGAAGCTAGCTCGGTCATCATATTAAAGCTGTTGCTTTTTAGAGGCTGGTTCGGCCAAAATATTTATTCTATTATTTCTACAGGCTCTCTTGGCCACATTATTTATACTCTCGCCTTAAAAGATCGATCGAGCCTAAAGAAAGAAACCTCTGTGAGGAGGTAGAAATACACACTTGCCATATAATTAATAGAATCATGGGGCTGCCTTTGTTATTGCAAAAACCATAGCTCAGTTGAGAACAGCCAGCAACTACAATATAAAATTTTCAATAAAAAATATCCATTTTCTATTAACCCAAAGGAAATCTGCACCCTCTGTAATAATAAAGAATTAGAAGACATTTTTCATTTTGTTATACATTGTCCCATTTACTCCCCCATTAGACGCCAATTCTGCCAGTTTATCAACAAACATACTGATAATTCCCGATAAATCTTAAACAATGCCTCAAAAATTGAATATATGCACATTTATAACTATATAAAAAACTCCTTGAAATTGAGAGCTTCATTAATTTCTGATTGACATAATAATCATAAAAACACACACAAAAAAACAACCTAGAATTGCAAATAAAGACCAACATTTAATATGAAGTAATCCGTTTTTGCACTGTTTTCTCTAACTAAAAATAATTTTAATAATCACTTCCTGGTTACGAAATTGTATTATATATTTAGTATATGTATAGAAATATTCCTTAAATTAAATGCATAGAAGATGTAATTATTTTCATTTATTTTAAGTTAAACTTTATTATTTCACACAGTATCTGTGCCTTATGTAAATAGAACATATGAGTAAGTTTTGTGTTAGGGTATGCTTTTGAATATATTACTAAAATAGCACTAAAAACATTATATAAGGTCAGCTCCTTGCAATGGGGAAACACTGTATGCAATAAAATAAAATGAAATTGAATATAATTAATAGAACCAATTAGGACAAAAAAATAAATACCACTTAAGCTACGTAAACACAAACTAATCAAGAACACATTTCTTTATTAACAATTAATTTATATAAATGTTTATTAGTAGTAAATAGGAAGTATGTCTTGTAATAAGGTATATTAAGGCTATTACGTCGGATGGCTTTAACCCTCCTTAACGTGGTTTAGCTGATCCTCGTGGAAACAAATTACCAAGCCGATCAATTTTCGCACACCACAGCTAGTTATGGCTTACCAAGGCTATTACCGGTGTCCCCCTTCCCACCTTCCCACTTCCCAAGCACCAATCATCTACAACTATTGTTTCATTCTCATCCGGGTTTGTTTAAAAATTGTCCATTTAGTTTTAAATTACCAAGGCGATCAATTTTCGCACACCACAGCTAGTTATGGCTTACCAAGGCTATTACCGGTGTCCCCCTTCCCACCTTCCCACTTCCCAAGCACCAATCATCTACAACTATTGTTTCATTCTCGTCCGGGTTTGTTTAAAAATTGTGCATTTAGTTTTAAATTACCAAGGCGATCAATTTTCGCACACCACAGCTAGTTATGGCTTACCAAGGCTATTACCGGTGTCCCCCTTCCCACCTTCTCACTTCCCAAGCACCAGTCGTCTAGAACTATTGTTTCATTCTCAACCGGGTTTGCTCAAAAATTGTGCATTTAGTTTTAAATGGTATTACAAGGTTAATAAAGGATTGTGCTTATATATATATATATATGTATATATATATATATATATATATATATTAGCAGTATCATTTTAGTCGCTTATTGGCACACTGTCTGTTTTTGTTTCGGGGAATTGATATGACTTTTATTATTAACTAAATACGAGGGAATATCCACTGGAAATGCCAGCGGTTTCTTAAATCAATAGGTCCATTGGTATCATGGGCGTATATAGAAAATAATTTCGGAGGGGGCTGGGAAAATTACGGGGGGGGGCTGAGACCATTTCCGGCGTATGGAATACTAACAAATTAGATCTTGCAAGAGTTTTAGCCAACTTAAACGCTATTTTTCTTCTTTTTTTTTTTACGGCGCATCGACATAATTCGTGGCCATTAGCGCCGAGATACAGGGTGCAGCAAGGAATTTTCTCAGCGAGCCATGGGATGAGAAAATTCCTGCCGCCGCACAGTGGTCTAAAATCGTCAAAAAAGCGCTCAAAACTTGATTTTTTGAAGTATTTTCTCCGGCGCGCCGGTGGGGATCGAACCCACCATCTCCCGCTTATGAATCTAGCGCGATAGCCACTAGACCACGGGAGACCCCCTTAAACGCTATTTCACCGAAAATAGTATATGTTTTATGAACTAAATGATCTTATTTAATTTATTTTTAAGGGTTTTATGACATTTTTACCGATCAAATCAAAATTTGGGCGGGGGGGGGGGGGGATGCAGCCCCCTCAGCCCCCCTTATATACGCCCATGATTGGTATTAGAAGCAAGAAAAAAAAGATGTTTCATCGCTACACCCACCAGAAAAGGAAAAACGGAAATATTTAAGAAAATATATAAAAATTCTATAATTGCTCATATTCGTTATTAAAAATATGTTTTTGGAATCGTTCCTTAACTCAAAAAAAAAAGAAAAGAAAAAATCAGTCCCATAAAACGCCATGAGGGTCCGAAGGGGTAGATACTATAGAGGTATCTGATTCACGGCCTTACGGCACAATTGGGAGATAGTGTGGTCAATGCTCCGACCGCCTGATTTTCCCCTTGCTGCTTCGACTGCTAGAGTCATTAGCACCAAGGAACTCATTAATAAATTAATTAAAGGCTGGGTTGGCCTAGGGACGGTCAGGGAAGCCGAGTCCAGCCCATGAACCAAGACACTAGACGATAAAAATCTTTAGTGCTTGCTCGGGATTTGAACTCAGTTCCTCCAGCGTATGAGTCCAGTGCTCTACCACTGAGCTAACCTCGTCCCCTTCTTAAGTCAAAATGTAACCAAAATTTAAATATCGTAGTTTGCATGAATTTATATATATGAATTTATGAATGTATATATATATATATATATATATATATATATATATATATATATATATATATATATATATGGGGGCGAGGTTAGCTCAGTGGTAGAGCACTCGACTAATGAACTGGAGGACCAGGTTCAAAACCCGAGCGCGCACTAAAGATTTTTTCTTCTAGTGCTGCCGTTCGAGGGTTGGATTTGGGGTCCCATATCGTCCCTAGGCTCACCCAGCCTTTAATTAATTTAATTAATAATGGGTACCTTGTGTGCTAATGACTCTAGCAGTCAAAGCAGCCAAGGGGAAAATCAGGCGGCCGGAGCATAGTGTTGACCACACTATCTCCCTAGTTTGCCGTATGGTCAAGAATCAGATACCTCTACAGTATCTGCCCCTCTGGGCCCTTGTGGCCTGTTACGGGACTGATTTTATATATATATATATATATATATATATATAGCGTATACCAAAAATATTATCTCTTCCTGAACAACGGTTAGTGCGCTGGTGCTTTAATAAATTAGTTATTTTAGATAATAGGGAGCCAGATGAATTAAATTGGATCACTCAAATAAAACTTTTTGCAGCTTCAAATTTTGTAGAAGAGTATTTTACCGATCTAAATAATCCTCAAAGTTTGCTTGCCAGCAGAAATAATATAATAGTAAAAGCGAGAAATAATTTATTATCTAGAGATATTGACCGGGCTCGTAACTCAAAATACAATCCAGTCTATAGATTAATCTGTAATTTCTCACATCCAGAACCAGCCAACTATCTTCAATTTAATTTCAATAATGAAAAGTTAAGGGCCATAAGCCAATTGAGAGTCTGCACTAGTGAATATACGAGAATAGCCCTTAAAAATAAAACCATCATCATAAAATCTGATGAAATATGTCAGTTGTGTAATAGATAAATTTATAATAGTTTGAAACACCTACTGCCAAACGCAAAAATTCAAAGGCGACAATATTTACTTTCATATATATTGGAAAACAGGGACGAATTATCGTTAGAAAATGTGCTGAATATTGACCGTACTGTAAAGCTAAATAATATATTTTTATTCTTAAAGAGTGTTCTATAATTATTTTATTTACTTTCACATTTATTGTGCATAGGTATATTCATATTTTTTAGATTATATTATTCAAGCTTTATTTTTATTTCTAATTTGGTAGTATTATTCTTTATTTTAGACATTGTATTACTGTTATCATTATTATGGTTACTTAAATAATAAAACCACTAACACAAACTGGCCAGATCCTTGGCAATGACAATGTACAATTCTATTCTATATGGCGTATACCAAAAAATATATTCAAAAATACTAACTACAAAACGAAAACAATACATTCAAAAATTGTTTAGGAGGTGGCATGTAGGCCACGAAACATGTAGGGCAATCAGAAAATAATATATATATATATAAATATATCTAAAGTGGGGAAACGAATGAAACCACCTTAAAGGCGATATCTGCAACCGTTTTCGAAAAAAAGTGGATAAAACATGAATAAATAAATAGAATCGTTTGATTCAGTTGAAATGTTTTATACATGTCCTAAGTTCATCCAAACTACGATATTTAAATTTTGGTTACATTTTGAGTTAAGAAGGGGACGAGGTTAGCTCAGTGGTAGAGCACTGGACTCATACGCTGGAGGAACTGAGTTCAAATCCCGAGCAATTCGTTTGGCAGTGGAGCATTAGGTGTTTCAAGCTATTATAAATTTATCTATTACACAACTGACATATTTCATCAGATTTTATGATGATGGTTTTATTTTTAAGGGATGTTCTCGTATATTCACTATTGCAGACTCTCAACATTAAATTGAAGATAGTTGGCTGGTTCTGGATGTGAGATATTACAGATTAATCTATAGACTGGATTGTATTTTGAGTTACGAGCCCGGTCAATATCTCTAAATTATAAATTATTTCTCACTTTTACTATTATATTATTTCTGTTGCAAGCAAACTTTGAGGATTATTTAGATCGGTAAAATACTCTTCTACAAAATTTGAAGTTGCAAAAAGTTTTATTTGAGTGATCCAATTTTATTCATCTGGCTCCCTATTATCTAAAATAACTAATTTATTAAAGCACCTGCGCGCTAACCGTTGTTCAGGAAGAGATAATATTTTTGGTGTACACTATATATATATATATATATACATAGAAATTCGAACCACATATTTATATTATCTATAGCGTCTTGAGGTCAACCTCATAAGCGGGTCCCCTATGGAGAGATGGAGCAGCTGCGCTAAATCTAGAACATTAATTGGAAATGTATGTATGACAAGTATGTAAGTTATACATTTGTAGATGTTAGGTACTCTGAGAGCCTATATAAGTAGATAGTACATGGTGGTCCCTCTAATACGGCAGACAGGAACATCGACCTCTGAGCAAGTGATTGTTTGACTTCACTCCACCTTGTACACAATGCTTGGAGGGTAAGCTCCTAGCCCAAATATACCCGACCAATTTACACTAATTTAGCCCA
Source organism: Gonocerus acuteangulatus (assembly GCA_946811695.1). Classification (NCBI taxonomy): domain Eukaryota; kingdom Metazoa; phylum Arthropoda; class Insecta; order Hemiptera; family Coreidae; genus Gonocerus; species Gonocerus acuteangulatus. The sequence continues at coordinate 38,028,559 of OX328132.1, read as the reverse complement.
GAGGTTCGCGTCACTCTCCAGTGTGCTCTAGAACACCTAACACTCATTAGATTTTAGAGGCGGGATGAGTTTTTTCCAATTGAAGGAGTTTTTTTTTTCTAAGAAGAAAATCAATCCGCGTGGGCCCTGGTGATGGTGTGTGGGAAACGTGCAGACGGTTACACAAGCCCACTCAGGTTAGTATATACTGCAGGAGTGGGTGTGTCTTAACGTCGGGATGTTTCCCACGCACACGTCAGAGCACGTACACTGCTTTGATTCCTCTGCGTGATAAACGGAAATACCGTGTGAGTATATTTAAAAAAACAATAAATGTTAAGGTTCTAAATATAAACAAATACGAATGTGGTGGGCAAAAGCAGTTATTTTAAAAAATTGACAAAATTGTATTAATTTTACTATAATTCAATTATTAAAAACTAAACTGTCTGTATGGATCTTGGGAAAATTACTAGGCCATATCACAGTAAAATGATTTTGTTTTTTATAAGCTAACTTTTTACAGACCTAATCTAGTTCCAGTTAAAGGTTTAATGTTTTCTTCTTATTATTAGCTTTCTTATTTTTATATTAAAATATTTTAATGCCCTTTTTTTAAAAGAAAAAACTGAATTGTATGTGTTATTTCATATTCCGAATTGGGAACAATGACCAGTGTTGGAGTGGGAGCAGCGATAAGTCACATATCATTCTGTGGCCAGAATAGAGCTAATGCTTTCTCTTTTTTCGAAAGAGAAGCCACAACCCCCAAGTGGGAATCGAACTCTTGACCTTTGGCACAGGGTTAGTAGTTTCAACCTAGAAACTCAATATCATTTGATACATTGGCCCCAAACTTCTTGCTATTATTGCTAAGAACTTTGTAATATATATTAAAAAAAAACATTAGTCCCCTAACGAAATTCCTCTTTTACATGACGTTTCTGTCATTTACCTATTTTCACGCTAGAAGGAAAATAAAACTAAAGTATTAAAATATCATAAAACACCCTTATTTATTCTTTACTTCAATTTATCAATCCTATATACAATATTTATTTATAATTTAAAACTTATTTTACCTTAAAGAACTCCAACGTATTTTTTACAATCTGTAATCTAGGCCTTGTCATCCTGTCATTAATCTCAAACCGGCTATTAACCTCATAATTAAACAGGTCAACATTCGATCTAGAAAAAAACTCTGGAGGCGGTATGGTCCTTAATGGAGTTTTTGGGGTAGCTGATTACGATGTTGGTTAATCATCAGAGCATCAGATTCAAGGTCATTTGAAGGTCAAAAAGGGAAAAAACCGTAGGTAAAATCAGACCAAATTCATGCGTATGATTTTGAGGTCCTCTAGTCCGAATTGGTAGTTTGTTTGACCTGCACTGCCTCCCAGAAGATGAATTGTTTCAGATTTTTTCTTTGTTGTTGTTGAAAGGCGTATGGTAAAAAAAACAGGAAAAAAAAAGAAAAAAACCCACAGATTTGGACTCAAGGATCTCAAAAACATACGCATTAATTTTTTCAGATTTTTCCTACGTTTATTTCTCTATTTGACCTTCCATTCACCTTGAATCTGATGTGATGAAGGCTAACCAACCCGCTCACCGTAATCAGCGACTCCAATTACCCAATATAGCGCTCCGAGTGTTTTTTTTTAGATCAAATGTTGACCAGTGTTATTTTTTTAAAATGCATTAATGTTAATTTATCATTTATTTATTTCGTAAATTCCATTATTAAAAAAAACCATACATTTATTTTACAAGTAAAAATTTAGTCCAAGTGTACACACTTTCCTCCATTCTTCTTCAACATAAAGCCTTCTAGGTCAAATAGCTTTTTGTATTTCTCCCAAAATTTTGGCTTATAACAGTTCTGGATATTTAAGATTATTTAAAAATGACTGTTGGATTATAGTATTGATAAAGATTTGAAGAAATGTGTTAAAACAAAAACGTCGAGTAACGGTTTATGTTGGTAAAACATTTAAAGTTTTGTATTTCTTATTTTTAGAGCCCAGTAGATGACTTCTAAGATTTAGTTTTTTCTTAAAAAAAGAAAAAAAACTCATGGTAATCTCCAAAAGCGTTCGGACTTTCATCGAGGCTTCTTCTTCTGGGCCAAAGATTTTTGTGATAATTTGATTTATCGATACTCGTCTTAAATTCGGACTTCCATTTCATTCTTGATGGTGAGGAGGTTTAAGTCTAAAGGATGCTGAAATAGTGCAGGATAAATCTTGGAAGGTCGGATTGCCGGTTGGTACTCATTGCTATTCAGGGTAGGTTTCACATTGAGCAGAGCACGGCCGATCCAGGTGTGCGTCGCTTTATTACCAGTCTTCTCTTAGAGATCAAGGCATCTTTTAGAAATAAGCCTTGGATATAAAAAGTCTGACTCGTGGAAACTGCTTCATCTCAGCGCTTTTCCATAAAATTGTTTATTGCTATTGTCATTTTGAATCTTGGAGTAAAAAGAGACAATATTTTTTCTTGCTTCTTGCTATATTTTTGGAAACCTTACGTTGATGAACTAATTTTACTTATGACACATTTAAAGACAAAAAAACCCATAGATTTTAGACGCGCAAATGAATATAATACAAATAATTATGAAATTAATCAATCTGCTTGTTTAAAAAAAAACTATAGCCTCAAAATCTGAACCGATTTCAATCCATTTTTTTTTTAAATGGAAGCTAATAAAATTTAGAACAACTTTGTTCAGCCAGATTTTTGTTTTTTGTTTCCCTTGTTCATTAATTTACGTGTGAATAATTCACGAACCTTTACAATTGAACATAAAATAATATTTTATTTTTCATCTAACTTAATATCAGCACTGATATCGTTGAAATTAAACATTCAAATCCTGATTGGACATGGAAAATTTATTTTCAAATCATTCAAAAATCTTATTATTTCAATTTATCTCATTGTTAATTAAAATAAATTTACGTTTTGAAGATGTCAGTCAGATTTTTTCCAAGTATAATCAGGATTTGAATATTAAGCTAGATGAAAAATAAAATATTATTGTATGTTCAATGGTATAGGTTCGTAAATTATTTTCACAGACTTTAATAAACAAGGGAAAGACAAAACAAAACTCTGGCCAGACGGAGTTGTTCTAAATTTAATTAGCTTTCATTATTAAAAATAAATGTCCGGAACTGGGCCAGAGGGGACCTGTCTGGACTGGCAGTGGGTCATAGTAGACTATAAGTGGTCAGAAGTGTAATGGAATCTGGCCGTAATGAATAAAAAATAGAAATTAATGGATTATTCATGATGAATGAATGATCAATCAATGAATAAATTCCTATTCGATAAAAATGTATGGAATAAAGATTCAAGAATTAAAAAACAGTGGATGAATATCTTAATCAATGAATAAATTCTTATTCAATAAAATTTTATTTGAATGATTATTCAGAAAAAAATGTAATGAATAATGCCCAGCTCTGAGTTCCGCCTATTTCGACAATTCAATTAATTTGAGTAAGGAATCAGTTTATTATTAAATATTTCTGCTATCTTGTGTGGCAAAACACGTGCGTTATTAGATACCAATCCTTTTCCAAATGAAACTTGAGAAGGCGTCCAGAAGCTCGATCGGATGTTTGAATTATAACAAAATACCTTTTACCTCTCCGATATCTGTCAACACCCGTTCGTGTTTACACATTTACACTCCATAAATGAGACTGAAAACCTCCCTACTGATCAATTACAAAATTGATAAATACTTGATTGCGTTCACCGGGAGACAGCCGGCTCCAATACAATTTATATATATATATATATATATATATATATATATATATATATATATATATCACGTGTCTGTCTGTTTTTCAGTTTGTTTGTTCCTCATACAAATCTACACCGTTTGACCGATTTTGACCAAACTTGGCACACAGGTAGGTCTTGATACGAGAAATCTCCAAGGCTAGGTTAAAATAGTAAAATTTCAAAATTTGGTCAAAAAGTCAAAAGTATTGTTCTAGAAAAATTGGTTACACTGAACCATTCAGATTGTGACGGCCATTTTTAATCGACTACTACTGGCCTGTGTCGGCTCTTAGATGAAGTGCTGTTGTGCAGGCCTCTGCCTGTATCATTATGAACTAAAACAAATTCACATCGTTTGACCGATTTTCGTAACTGGGTATAGACAACTAGGTATCAAGTAGATCTTGATACGGGGTGAGTCATAGACAGAAAGTAGGTGTAGCATGGCACACTGGGTAACAGCTAGTATATATATATATATATATATATATATATATATATATATATATATATATAGGGGCGAGGCTAGCTCAGTGGTAGAGCAATGAACTGGAGGACCTGAGTACAAAACTAAAGAATTTTATCTTCTAGTGTCGTCGTTCGAGGGTAAGATTTGGGGTCCCAGATCGTCCCTAGGCTCACCCAGCCTTTAATTAATTAATGGGTACCAACATAGGGACAAATCAGGTGCCCGGAACATAGTACTGACCACGCTATCTCTCCGGACTGTATATGTGTATATATATATATATATATACTTTTTACGCCGTAAGTTTGGTTTGAGTAGACTTTCGACTGCAGTAGCCTGCAAGTTCATGTACAGTGACCGTGATTCTGGCCCGTAGAAGGCATACTATCGATTTCCACTACTGATTTCCATTTTGTATGTTTTGCTGTCTATCAATCCCTTGATCACCGATTGTCTATTTCTCTCCCAAAGGCATTACTGTCAATTGCTTCCCTTTAAGTCTAACTATGTATCCATATTCTTCTCCCCAACTGTCTATATGTTCCTTATATGTCGAACAATCTAAACATGCCTTACTTGTCGAAAATCCATCTCCCTAGAATATGGCGTAATAGATATCGCTCTTCATTATCCCTAAATATATATCTATGCTCTGCTGTCTATCCTTTCCTTGTATGCCTAACTATCTGTCTATCCGTTGGTCACCGACTGTCTATTTCTCTCGCAAAGACATCACTGTCTACTGCTTCCCTTTAAGTATAACTATGTATACATTGTCTTCATTCCAACTGTCTATCTCTTCCTTCTATGTCGAAATATCTGAACATGCCTTACTTGTCGAAAATCCATCTCCCTAGAATATGACGTAATAGATATCTCTCTCCCTTATCCCTAAATATCTATCTATCTTGTGCAGTCTATTCTTTCCTTGTATGCCTAACTATCTGTCTATCCCTTTTTCGCTGACTGTTTGTTTCTACTTCGTATATCTATCTGTCCATCCATTGTACTATCTATATAGCCTGTCTAATCACGTGTATACATACAGATATATGTATGTATATATATATATATATATATATATATATATATATATATATATATATATATATATATTAATACAGGAAGAGCAACACAAGTGCCCTCTAGCGTACAACCTCTGAAGCTAGGTATTTACAGTTTTGATGGTTGATAAAGAGATATATGCCATGTATTTCATAGTAATAACTGAAAAATGGCGATTTTTGAGCTGTGTCACTTTAAAAATACTAGTGCGATATATTCTTCAAGTAACTGGAAGGAGTTACTCCCCAAAATTGTTTAAAACATTAACTTTCTTCAAGAATCGATTGATCGCCACCCACCCTCACCATCAACTTACATGTATTCAATATGGAGACAAGTAGAACGAATTCAGAAGAACATCTACAAGGAGTTATTCAACACTCATATCAAGATTTATCATTCTTACCTGGATATAATATTCCCTCTCAAAATTTAATAATTATGGACCTAAAATGAAATTTAATAGACCTTAACACAACTTAATATAAGATGCCTGATGATGAACCTGAATAGGTTCGAAACGTCGCTAATATAAGTTTATGTTTTAAACCATTTTGGGGCGAGGTTAGCTCAGTGGTAGAGCACTGGACTAATAAGCTGGAGGCCTGAGTTCAAATCCCGAGCAAGTACTAAAGAGTTTTTCTTCTAGTGTCTTCATTCATGGGTTGAATTCGGCTTCCCTGACCGTCCCTAGGCCGATCCAGCCTTTAATTAATTTATTAATGGGTACCTTGGTTGCTAATGACTCCAGGAGCCGAAGCAGCCAAGGGGAAAATCAGGCGGCCGGAGCAGAGTGCTGACCACACTATCTCTCCCTAGTGTGCCGTATGGTCATGAATCAGATACCTCTATAGTATCTGCCCCTCAGGGCCCTCGTGGCCTGTTACGGGACTGTTTATATATATATATATATATATATATATATATATATATATATATATATATACAGGGTGTCCCAGTGTATGTGCCCACCCCCTTTTCCTCCTAGAGTTGTTGGAATTTCGAAATGAAACTTGGTAGGTCTTAGTTATGTTGCATGAGGTTACTTTTGAAGGTTTAGTTGACTTTGTAACATTCTCCAGTTTTTCTCCAGCGCATCTAACCCTGTTAAATATTAAACCTACAACTTTGATCTTGGTATCACCTGAAAGGAAAATTAATAGGCTACAACGTTTGTATCGAGGTGTTTTTACGTAAAAGGCTTGGTTTCAGCGATGAATAGGAATTTAAGGGCGATATTTTTAAGGGATAAGGGCGATATTTTTCAGTTTTGCACGCGCAAACGGTGCGTCGGATCAACAGATGTCTCGGAATAAATTAGTCTTAAAATTAAATTTTCTATCAGAATTTGCCATAAAAAATACCTGCCTCCATTATAAAATCAAGAGTTCGATGCGCTGGAGAAAAACTGGAGAATGTTACAAAGTCAACTAAACCTTTAAAAGAAACCTCATGCAACATAACTAAGACCTACCAAGTTTCATTTCGAAATTCCAACAACTCTAGGAGGAAAAGGGGGTGGACACATATACTGGGAAAATTACTGACAACGTACAAACTATAATGAAATTACATGGAGCCAGTATATGATACAACTTTTTACTCCTTTTAACAAGTGCAATTGTTGATAAAATATTGGCTGAATTACGCTATCCTCCATTATATATATATATATATATATATATATATATATATATATATATATATATATATATATAAAGAGAAATAGAGAGAGAAATTACTGACAACGTACAAACTATAATGAATTTACCTGGAGCCAGTAAATGATACAACTTTTTACTCATTTTAACAAGTAAAATTGTTGATAAAATATTGGCTGAATTACGCTATCCTCCATTATATATATATATATATATATATATATATATATATATATATATATATATATATATAAAGAGAAATAGAGAGAGAAATTACTGACAACGTACAAACTATAATGAAATTACATGGAGCCAGTATATGATACAACTTTTTACTCCTTTTAACAAGTGCAATTGTTGATAAAATATTGGCTGAATTACGCTATCCTCCATTATATATATATATATATATATATATATATATATATATATATATATATATAAAGAGAAATAGAGAGAGAAATTACTGACAACGTACAAACTATAATGAAATTACATGGAGCCAGTATATGATACAACTTTTTACTCCTTTTAACAAGTGCAATTGTTGATAAAATATTGGCTGAATTACGCTATCCTCCATTATATATATATATATATATATATATATATATATATATATATATAAAGAGAAATAGAGAGAGAAATTACTGACAACGTACAAACTATAATGAATTTACCTGGAGCCAGTAAATGATACAACTTTTTACTCCTTTTAACAAGTGCAATTGTTGATAAAATATTGGCTGAATTACGTTAGCCTCCATTATATATATAAAGAGAAATAGAGAGAGAAATTACTGACAACGTACAAACTATAATGAATTTACATGGAGCCAGTAAATGATACTTTTTACTCCTTTTAACAAGTGCAATTGTTGATAAAATATTGGCTGAATTACGCTATCCTCCATTAACCTGCTGAGTACATACTTTTTGAAATTCCTTCCTTCCTATTTATCTATTTCCGTTTGTGAAAGAAGATACTTGTGAACCTAGTTAGCTAGGCAAACATTTAGGCAAATCAGCAATTCATCTGCAACTATTTTAGTCTGTAATTAGTTCACGGATTTGAGCTATAGCTGGGACGGAGTATTTTTGAAATAGTGTGTGTATAAAAATGTGCAAATCAGGCTGCAATCATTTCTTCAAGGTATTTGTCAATATTTACAATCGAACATTTCTAATCAATTTTGAAACAGCTTTCATTGCATCGGTTGGAAAATATTTTCTGGCAATAACGCTGAATAGAAAACGTGTTTCATAAATTAAATATTTGCCTTTTTCAGCACTTAAAAGTCCGACCCATAGAAACTGCATCATTAAAATGTGATTCCTTTAGGTGTTTACTCTATCTAGCATCATATTATTCCTTTGGGCTGGTCCTGTCGAATTTCTGCCTGACTCAATTATTTAAAGCATATATACATATTTTTTTTTTTTTTTTTTTTTTTATTTATTTATTATATTTGAAATCTGTACAATTATTAGCAGTACAATAATCAAGTCGGTTAATGCAGATATTATGTACAATGACAAAAACGGTAAAAGTAAAATAAAAGAAAAGAAAAAATAAATAATAAAGACATACAAAATATGGAAGAAGACAACCACTGTTGGCACTTCCAGAGATGTCTTGGAAAATGTTTTAATGGTCACGATAAGATCAGATGATTAAATTGTCTCGAGGCCACTGTCTCTTGAGCCGCCTGGGAGGATTGTCTGGATGGGATTCGGATGATAAGGATAGACCTTCAGGATTAGGATGATAAGACAATTTGGAGTGGAACATTTGGAATCGGGTTTTAGCAAGGTCAAGGACAAATGGGATGTTGAGGTCATTGTGAAGGGTTTTGTTGGAAACATAGAAAGGAGCATTTACAATTTTACGAAGTACTTTTGACTGGAATGCCTGTATTCTGTTGATGTTAGATGGTTTTGCAGATCCCCAGAGTTCAAGTCCGTATGTCCATATTGGTCGAATGATTGTTTTGTATATCGTTAGTTTGTTCTGTATCGATAATTTCGATGAGGGTCCAAGAAGTCGTCTAAGTAGTCCGTATAAAGCATATATTAGACATTTATTTTTGAAGTATATTCTTCTATCCCATGTTATGTAGAAAGGTAGTAATAATCCTACGATAAATGCGTGTCTAAAACGCATTGATTGGTACACTTTTTCTTTTCATTATCCTAGTCTGTTGTTTAACCAATTCGGCATTATAGTGTTGATTTATAAACAAAGTTTGTCTTTCCATTTCAGATTTGTAAATACGTTAGGTATTAGGTTTAGGATTATTAATATTATTGTTACTACATTATAGCAATTAACACAATTATATAGTAACCCTCTCCCCATGCTAAAAGATCCAAATCTTGTAAGCATTAACATAAATAGACATTTGAATGGCAAAGTCCTGATGGAAAATGTCGACGTTTCGTTACTTATAGTTCACAAAAAAATCGTTCTTTCAGATGTTTATTTGTGTGTATGCGTGTGTCTTTTCCCAGTTTATTTTCTGAATCTATCCACCGGAACACTGTTTTTTTTTTTGTTGAAATTCTGGTCGAACAATTCTAACACCTATGATTTTGCGTTGAAAGGCTTTGGGATACACTTTTAGCGCGTTTCCTCCCTCCCTTTAATGTTATAGTGGAAAGCAGAGGTCGAAAATAATTGTTGACTTTTATTTTAAAAAAACATTTTTTAAACTTGTACTTCTATTTCTATATTAAAAGATCGAATATAAATTTGTGGGTTTAAACTATTTTTAAACATTTTTTTTTTACTTTTTTTCAACTTAAAAAAATAAAAATATTAAATTAATTGTTACTAAAATTAAAGGAATAAATAAAAGCTACTAATGTTTAATTTTTGTTTGTATCAACAAACATATTTCAGTAAATATATAAAAACAAATTTTTAAACAAAGATCATATCACTTATTTTGAAGAAAAAAATTCAATTTCAATATTGAAATTGGGAGTTCCTAAATAATTTTTACTCCTAAATCTTTTAAGTGAAAGTTTTTTTTTAACAATTATTTTTAACTTACAAATAAAAGTTTTTTTTTTTAACTTACTTAAAATAATTTGTTTTGGCTTTTCAAAAATAGTGATTGATGTATAGCTATAAACCGTGAGTTAATCTTATGAACTGATTGGAATATCTTTACCATATTTATTGCATCAACAAAAATGCCTGAGTTGCATTGATTAAAAAAGGTTCCTTCCCTAATCCACTCTCGGAGGGACATCCCTTAAATCCACTGAAGATTAACTTGATCTGAGGGCGAAAACAGAGCGAAATGAGCTAAACCTACAACGTCGATAGTGGCTTAGCAGGATTTCGATGGATTATGTAATCTAATCATCGCCGTTTGAAGGGAGATTAACCATTAGCTCATTCTTCTTTCTTTCGGATTAAATTAATCCACTGTTATTATTTACAATGAGGAAATTTTACTCAACTATTAATTTTGTTTACGGCACATCTCTTCCAATGGCCATTAACTGTCATCGAAAAATCCCTGATGATGCAAGAAACATTTTCAGCGAGGTTATTGTTGAAAAAGAAACCAACTACAAGCGTGATTCGTGCAGGCCTCTCATACATAGATTTTCTTCCATTTCCCCTGAACAGGTAGTAATGGTCCATGAAACGAAAATCCTTCTGTTCTCCATATTTCTTGGGCTTCCATTTTTTAGTACCCTAAACTTTTCAAATTTTTCCACAACCACCTCTTCAGGTGCAATGGAAAAATAAATCAGACCACAGTAATTGAAACTCTCGATAAACCTATGTAATGCTCCATTCGGTGGTAGAACTATTCATGACGTGAGCCACAACCTCGTCAACTGGTACAGTATAATGAAAATAAAAAAACAAATTGCTGTGTATTAATAAACTTAATGATTAAAATTAAAAAAAAAATACATATTATGTATTTTTGGCGAGGGATCAAATCCCATAGTGTGTACGAGGAAACCCCAGTTCGTTTAAGTTACAGATACAAAACGACGAACTGGGCCCCGTAAAATTAATTTACACATGAGAAAAATTTCGTGGAATGGATGGAGATAATGTACAACTTTTCAAAGGTTGGTACATGGAAAATTTTGGCAATAAAATAACTTCTATTGAGTGCAGTATGTAAAACAATTTTCAATTTTAAAAGGGATATCAGATTTGTTTTTAGCACATTATAAAGCCCCCATATTAAAATTTTGGAAAAATTCCAAAAATCGGAACATATTTCAAAGAAAAGGTAACCGATTCAAACGAAATTTGGAAGGTCAATATAGGCTTCAAGTTGCACATTTTTTTTGATAGGGACGTTTCTACGTGTTTTCGAATCAACGTTACATGCTAAAAGGTTTAAATTTTATTTTTATTTTGAGAACCATTTCTTACAACTACCTTCAGAGATATAAAATATAGGTATTTAAATGGCTAAAAAAAGGAAGCTCTCTTCTTTCGAAAGAGCCCGAGGCCGTAAAATGCAAGTTATCTCAAAGTTACAATTATTCAATAAACAATTATACAAGTTACAATTATACAATAAAGTTACAATTATACAATTACAAGTTATCTCAAGTTACATTTCAAAACGCTATGTAAATTTTTTGCTTAGAAAAATTTAGGCTCTTCCATATTAAGAGAAATGATTATTTTTTGGTTTCACTGATATTTACCACATTAGGGGTTCTCGGGGGGCTGATTTTATATCTACTATTATTTTTGGTGTAAAAACACACATAATGTTTCTTTACTTGAAAACGTGAAAATATTTTTAAATTTAATTCACGAAATGTAAATTGTTTTTTAACGATTGTTGTAATTGTCCTAGCTAGAAATCTTTTAGTAAAGCATGGCAAATAATTTACATAAACTCTGCTACGTCTCCAGAATGTTTGTGTTTTTTAAGCTTCTTCGCTAAATTTCTATTTGTCACGAAAATGCCAACAGAATAATAATTTTTGGTAAAACTGAAGTTTAGCGTCCTCACAAACGATTACTTTAACATTTTTCACTATAATGTATTTTAATGCACTAAACACGTTAAATACGTTAAAAAAAAATCGCTTTTAACTAGGAAAGAAGTTATTAAGTACTGAAGTTCACTGTATGAAGGTTATAGAAGTAGGCGTAAACAGCGTATTTGTAACACATGCGCATGCGCCGACATGTAACATTGGGAAACAGAAAACTCTCATTTTAAATGTTGATAAACTATTTATTCAATAATAACTATCAATTTTAAGGGCATCCTCACCTCTCGTAATCTGTCACTTATGGGCAGACGTGCTATGCGTTTCCGCTCGCTATGCTCGCTCAAGAAGATATCAAAACTCTAGTCAATCCAACTCGCTAAAATTAATATAATTCTATTAATTTTAGCGAGTTGGATTGACTAGAGTTTTGATATCTTCTTTAACGAGCGGAAACGCATAGCATGTATGCCCAAAAGTCGTCTTAAACATTCTTCTTAGCTTTCTTCTCTTTCAGGCGATGTTCGGTGGATATAAATCCGCAATCACACCGAAAAATGCCTTTAAGCGCTCTTCATAAACGATTACTCAAAACTTTATTTTCAAATAAAAAATTGAGTAATTCTTCTCTATTGTGGACGAGAATTATAAATTCATGCAATTTCATTGTAACTTTTTTATAAAATGAAACTATGATCACAATCAAACTTCAGCAGGTGCGAACTAATAATTATAAAGGCATTAGCTAAATATTAAGGGATTTCTGTTAAGGGAAACAGGAAATTTGAAGAATGTTTTATTAATAAAAAAAAAATGGTTGTGAAAAAATAAGTGCTGGCAAATTTAAATAATTGATGGTAAATTTCAATTAGACTTCTTTATTACAGACTTTTCCATACCCGCACATGCGCATGTTGACAAATATAATTGTTTACATTACCTTTCATAACAGTGAACTTTAGTGTTAATAACTTCTTTCCTAGTTGAGAGCGAGTGTTGTTTTTTTTTTTTTTTTTTTTTTTTTTTTTTTTTTTTTTTTTTTTTTTTTTTTTTTTTTTTTTTTTTTTTTTTTTTACGGATTCGTGTTTAGTGCATTAAAATACGTTATTGTGGAAAATTTGAAAGTAATCGGTTGTGGTGACGCGAAATTTCAGTTCTACCTAATTTTTTAAAAAGAATGACAACTAAAAACAAGAACACATCCAAAGTGGGTGGCATCCCGAGAAGTTCTGAAGTCATTTGTTATAAACTAGTAATATTTCAATTGTGACAAAAACACTTTAAACAAGATTGTAACATTCTCTTAAAAAAAAAAAAAAAGACGTTCCAGTCGTAGAATGTGTATGTTGTCATTCAAGACTATGCCATGCCACACTAATGTCTAGAATGCAAGGTCACCATAGAATCCCTTCAAATTAGCCCAAGGGTTAGATGACAGAGGTCAAACAATCATGAATACATTTACAAATAATTTGAGCACTTTAATAGTTAAAAAGTTTTAAAAAAGCTATAAACTTCTTGGCTGTCATGATAGGGAGATTATGAAGGACTGGCCGAGCGGAGAAAAATTTAGAGTTGAAGGAAGTTTTGTGAGTTTGAGGCCGGCTATTGTCCGGTTCACTGAGCCAAGAACTCAGGGTATTATCAGAATAATTTGTTTCATCCTTTCCACTTTTACCTGTCATACTTTAAGTTAGTTTATTGAATCAAATTATTTATTTATATTAAGTTATGATTTATTCTTTTGGCGTGTATCTTTCCTCCTTATAAAAAACCGCGCTTAAGGAACCTTCCCGGATAAATTGCCTGAAGGCGCAATCCCATAATATACTTACATACTCGTATATAAGGCGTATAGATGCAAAAGCGCTTCTCTCCAATTTTTGGCTCATAACGTTTTTTTCAAATCTGTACCAATCCTACCTACTTGACATCGAAAATCACCAATGTTATAATATAGAACAGTATAATACAGTATATTATACTGTTCTATGTTATAACGTTGGTGATTTTTCGATATTAAGTAGGTAGGATTGGTACAGATTTGAAAAAAACGTTATGAGCCAAAAATTGGAGAGAAGTGATTTTGCTTCTATACGCCTGTATATTATACAGTTATCATAGTCTTAAACCGACAGACTTCATATATCGATGGGAAATCGAAAAAAAGTCCTTCACGCAGGAGCAGCATAACTAAGCACTTTCCTCAGAAAATGGTCTCAATGATACTGCCGACGAATATCCTTTTGCTTTTGCCGGTGCTTATTACCCAAGCAGTTGAAGCTCCAAAAATGGAATTAATAATAATATTCTTAAATGTAGAAAATCCTCAAATTAATAAGTAAACACGAAATTAAAATAAATAAAAATAAAAAAAAAAATTGCGGGAGTTCAATGTCTATGATCCTGAAACGCGGGTTCAATATGAAAGTTGAAGCTAACGTTGAAGAGAGCGGATATTGTGAGAGTAAGTTTTGACAATTTCTCCTTGGAAGTTAAAAGACTAAAGTTTCTTTTCGATTCGCAACTTCCAGTTCTCTCTTGAAAGAAAGGTTTACGCCCAATTTCAGGAAGAAAATATAAAAACATTCTTCACACATGCATGGAGCTTCTTGTTGAACGCACTTAATGGAAGTGCAGTGGTCAAATTTAGTTAATTGAATATCTCGTCGTATATTTACAAAAAAATAATGAATAAGTTAAGGAATTTGAGGAAAAGAACTTCTTCCAATAAGTCATAAGTCTTTCCTATTTGTGTGTAATTTTTGTTGGTTTTTGTTGAATATTTTTTTCAGGAAAATTTCATTTTGTTGAAGTTTTATAACCGAACCCCGACTATCTCCGACTTAGTAAAAACACGAAATAATCGATGCTGAAATCGAATGCAATCCATAATAACTTTAACTTCCTTTAAACTTTAACACGTTCTGGCCCAGCGTCGTGGCATATGCGTCAGAAGATAGCTTGGTTTTCTTTCGATCCCGCTACTCCAGGCCTAGCCCTATACGCGTCGTATTTGATTTGGGACCTCATGACGTATTCCCGGTTAGGTTTGCGGGTTTAGTATCGTATGATACTGAATCCGCCCGAAAACTTCCCTCAGCAGGCCCGCTATCGAGGCGTATTTGACATTTTACTAAATTGTAATTAATCCACTAAAAGTACATAATTTTAAAAGTTTCTTCACTTATTTTTTTTTTTTTTTTTTTTTTTTTTTTTTTTTTTTTTTTTTTTTTTTTATATCTTAGCCGAATTAACTATACAAAGAGAAGACTTGGGCCCTGATGGAAATTTTGTTCGAAGCCATCGGTCCTGAAAGTGTTAAAGTCCCTGTTCGCGTACTACACAATAGACAAACGAAAATTAAAACCTTAGTCCTATTAAATAACCTTCCCTCAGCAATACAGGTTCTTTTTGAACAGAGAAGTGAAACGCGACTTTCATGCCGAATGTCAAACATTATCTTTCACAATTGGCAATTTCCTCCATTGTAATAATACAAAAATATCTTATAGACATATCGCAATAGTATTTCTAAAGTGACACTACTAAAAAAAAACTCGACTGAAAATGTGTCACTCTCGCCTATGTAGGGGGAATAGCATTAATACAGGAAGAGCAACACAAGTGCCCTCTGGCGTACAACCTCTGAAGCTAGGTATAAACAGTTTTGATGGTTGATAAAGGGATATTTGCCATTTATTTCATAGTAATAACTTAAAAAAACCGATTTTTGAGTTGTGCCACTTTAGAAATGCTAGTGCAATATATTCTTGAAGTAACTGGAAAGAGATACTCCCCAAAATTGTTTAAAACATTAACTTTCTTCAAGAATCCATTGAACGCTTCGCACCCTCACCTTCAACTTACATTTATTCAATACGGAGACAAGTAGAACGAGTTCAGAAGAACATCTACAAGGAGTTATTCAACACTCGTATCAAGATGTATCATTCTTACCCGGATTTAATATTCCGTCTCAAAATTTAATAATTATGGAACTAAAATGAAATTTAATAGACCTTAACACAACTTAATATAAGATGCCTGATGATGAACTTGAATATGTTCGAAAAGTCGCTAATATAAGTTCAAGTTTTGAACAATTTTTGGCAGCAACCCCTGCCAGTTTCTTCAAGAATCTGTTGATCCTTCCCCACTCTCACCTTCAACTTACATATAGACATGTGAGTCGTCTAGTATCGAAACAAGTCACATCATTGAAACCTATTTGTTGAGAATACACCTAAAACAGATGAAGTCTTATGTTTAATTTTATACATGTGTACAATTTTCTTAAAAGTCGTAAGTATCACAGAAGAATGTTTTTGAGGAATTTGAGAAGTTTATCTCTTATATTATCTATTTTGTAGGCATTTTTATTTTTGATGTGTCTTACTTAGCTTTAAAATTTACTGGTATATGTCTTATTTTGAAACCAACTTTCCATTTCAGAATTAAAAAACAGCATGATCTATTGTGTTTTGAAAATCATTTTCTTTACCAGTATATAGAGGACACTTTGAACTTGTAAAATCAACTGTTATCTCAAAATCGTGAAAATAGTGATGTGTCTTGTTTTGATTCTAGACGCCTCATATATAAGAGTGACATATATTAATTAGATATAATAAATATTAATATATAAGATATGTAAGATGTGTTTTAATTAGCATTTTTTCACGAATGATTATAGTTAACGTTCTATAATATTATAGATTAGCATTCATTATTTTCTTTAAAAATTTTGTTTGAGTTATGTAAATCTTAATTTCATTTAATTTAGTATAATTGTATTAGTTTTTTTACTAAGTTGATTGGTCTTTTGAAATTGTTTATATTCAAAACTGGTTTCCTCTCCATGACTTTGACCTGCCTTTTGTAGATGGTTAACTGTTTCTTTATTATGGTTAAAATAAATAAGGTTTTATAGTTAAAAAAAATGTTATAATTATTAGAATAATTGTAAAATGTACTTACTGTGACTGGATACTCCTTCCTTGCAAGCCATTTGTTTTTGTTGATTCTACTTAACTTGTATGGGTAAAGAAATATTATTAACAAGAAATTATTAAAAGAATTATTTTGAATATATGTAACATGCTTCTATGCTTTCTGACCACACATTAGACACATTTGATCCATTTTTATAAATATAGTATTCAATAGAATTGTTCAAATATAATTTAAAAAATATTAAATATAGATTAAAGGTTTTCTTTATTTTATTTTATAAGTAGTCATGGAAACAACAATAAATAGAATTTTAAGACTATAAATAACATGAATTTATACTTACACACATCTATTCAACTACTAAAAGCAATAACTTATAATACGTTTGTGAAGGTATACAAAAATATTAAGTGAATAATTCTAATAATATACTTGAAAGACATTATAATATCTTAGTTAAAATGTAGTTGCCAAGTTGCAATGTGACATGCATTCATACTTCGAGTGGGAAACACATGATGTAAATATCTCCAATATACTTTAAATTATATAAAAAAAATATAAACACTATATTATTGCAGAACTCACTCAGACGTGTATGAGTGCTCAACTTAACTATCTACTTTACTAAATTGCTTATCTACTTTCACTAAGATGTACACCTAAAGCGACATCTAAGAGGAGACCTTTACTTCTTGTTTCTAGCTTTCGGCCACCTCTTACAATCTAGTTTTACCAATTATTAGTAACAATAATGACAATTAAAAAAAAAAAAAACTAAAAAAAAGGTATAAAAAATAAATAAATAAGAAGCTTTCTAAACCGAGATGCTCAGACCATCACACTATCCTGTGTATAATAAATATAAAAAGAAGCCAAACCCTGGGACACGGACGTGGTTCGGGCGAGTGCGACCGATGAAGGGATGGGATTGAGTGGACAGCGAGTAGGGGGCTGTGTCTGTACCTGTGTGCTACGGTGTACAAAAACAAGGAATAAATAATTCAAAATGAAAATAAAATGTAATAAAAATTTTCCATGTGCCATATAGCTTGACGACTTTCATGGGTTCATGCCATGCACTCGAGATACAAAAAAAAAAAGAAAAAAAAAAAAAAAAAAAGAGTTTCTTCAATACGGTGGTAGTGCTTCAATTTTCAATTACTTTGGGTTTAAAAAATTGGTTTCTATCATGCACACTATATTTGTGCCCTTAAATTTTAATATAAACTAACTAACTACTTGTTCTAATTGACTTTTTTAAACTATAAAAAGCTTACCTTTACTCGAGAACACTCCAAAATAAAAATATAACGAATTTAAATGCTTGCTTGACGACAGTTTTACAAGAACATTACTTGGTGCAACAGTGCATAGTAAAAGAATCAAATAAAAAAATTATCTTTAAAGTTCCGGAATTATTGTGACATACAAGTGCCCTCACCGAGCCGGGCCGACGCGACACATGGCAGAACGCGTGGACCAACCCGAAAACCGCTGACGGGCTAAAAACTGATGAGCTCGCTAGGGTTTATTGTCACACCTCTCAGCCACTGTTTTCAAAACAATGCAGTATCTTAATTCCCGCTATCTCTCACAGTCATTATTGCCTTTACATTGTTAAAAACAACAACAGAAATCACTGCCACCACAATATATCTTGATTTTGTTTTCGTATTTTCATTTAAAGGTATAAGAAACTATATAACCACACACCTAAGAGATTATACATTTTGAAGACTTGGTTGATTGTCAATAGTTATTTTAGAAAGATGCTCCATCTCCAAAAAAAAAAAAAAGAATGAAATCATCGATATGTATATGCATAAAAAAAAATCAAGGAACTTAATTAACCAACCAAGGATAATGTAAAAAAGAAATATGACGAAACATGATTCTATGCACTGACTCATTGAGCACACTACAGCACTAACAGACAGTTACTCCTCACATCCAGTAATAGACATCTTCAAAACTATACACTTTCTTAAGGGTGCGTTTACACCTGATAGTTATTGCAGGAAATTTATGTCAGACAGAAAATGTGACTTATGAAAACTGCGAACAATTTCTGTCTGAGATATATGTTTCTATGACGAGCTATAAGTGTCGACACTTCTATACCATCAGGTGTAAACACTGATTGTAAAGAGAAGAATTTAATGTCAGAGATGAATATCTTGGCTACTAGCTGTATTGTCGACACGTCTATACCAACAGATGTAAATACTGATTATTTGCGCCATGACCTATGATTAGCCCTCCATTTATCGCAAATTTGAACAAATCCAGAGCTGTCGTATACATATCCATGACATAAATGTCTAGCTATTTCTGTCAGTATGTAAACATGCAAGAGAATATCTATCCGACACCTGACATATATTTCCTGCGAGAAGTGTCAGGTGTAAACGCACCCTAACAAGCACATCACAATGTACTGGCTGCCAGGTCATGAAGATTCGGGGAAGAGCTTCCTAGCAGATTCATATGCAACACTTGCTATAAAACAACACGAGCCTAAACAATTAATCACACAGGACTTGACCAATGCAACTAAACATAACAGAATACATTATTGACAAGATAGCTGGACTCCACTAACCAAACGCACAACCAAAAATACAACACAGGTGTGGGACATCCAGATACTGTGACAACGGACAAGAGGAAATTGTACTTTCTCGACTCCGAATTGGCCACACAAAAATAACACATGAATACCTCATGATAGAACTTAACAAACCAATTTGTGATATATGCAATACAGACTTTACTGTAAAACACCTACTGACGTACTGCAGAAGACGACAAAACCTAAATATTTCACATGACATGAACGAATTGTTGAGGGACAGCAGACAGTACATAAACACAATACTTTTTTACTTGCAGGACACTAAACTATACACTCGCATTTGAAGGCATCTGCTGAATAACCAGAGGCTTCCAGGCATATTACAGACATTTCCAAACCTCTGGTTATGGAAATGATTGAATCAAATATCCATCTTAATGCTGGTTCATTCGACCATACAATTTTGGATACAATGAAATGTAATCACATTAAGTCCCACGAAAAATGTGATAAATTAGATTACGATTGCCATATAAGGGGTGCCAAAACACTAGTAAGGAACCTGATGCTATTGATTTTTTAAAAACAAGGCTCCTGAACCTGTAGGGTGTACTAACGCAAACCTTTGAATATTCTTTGTTAATGGTTCTGGGTGCCAAAACACTAGGGAGGCACCTGATGCAATTGATTTTTTAGACAACTAGCCTCTTGAACCTGTAGGCTGTACTAATGCAAGCCTTTGAATATTCATCCCTAATGGTTCTGGGTGCCAAAACACTAGAAAGCACCTAAAGTCATTGATTTCCGAAACAACAAGGCTCTTGAACCTAATGCAGTACTAACGCATGCCTTTGAGTATTCTTTCTTAATGCTTCTGGGTGACAAAACACTAGGAAGTCACCTAATGCCATTGATTTTTGAAACAACAAGGCTCTTCAATCTGTAGGCAGTGCTAAAGAATGCCTTTGAATATTCTTCCTTAATGGTTCCGGGTGCCAAAACACTAGGAAGGCACCTGAAGCCATTGATTTTTGAAGCTATAAGGCTCTTGAACTTGTAGGCAGTGCTAAAGCATGCATTTGAATATTTATGATATCGAAAAAACCTAAAGGCAGCCAGGTTCATTTGCGTTACTCTCGATTTACTTCAAATATATCTAATAGCATACGAACGGAAAGATTTGAAAGAATTGCAGGAGGGTCGGGACTCCACAGCCATTATCCATCTTCCCACGCTCACTCCTACATATTTAATGCTTAGAATATATCTTACGAAAACCCAGCTTCTTCCGTGGAACTCAGAAAAAAAAGTAAAACGCTAGGAAATATTCACTCATAAATACACAAATGCCTATGAAACATCATAAAAAAATTCCACGAAATAAATATATGAAAAGTTTAAATGAAATATATTTCTACTAAATTTGTAAATTTATTATATTATGTCGTACCTGAGAATTAGGTGTATTGTGTCAGGATTATTGAGGTTGAATGTGAAGGGAGGTACTGATGAAAAATATAGAATAGTTATTGAGACGTTTATGATTAGGATTATCATGAGGATGAAAATAATTCAGAATATATTATTCTAGAATCAACCTGAAATTCTTTGAGGAGTAAACTTCTTCAATCTTCAACAATATTATGTTTAGAGGTTTTGCAAAAAACCAAGAATATTGTTTATGTATAGTGCAAAGACAGTGCTCATAGTTTAGGGGGAAATGGCAAGGATTTCAACTGGACTCATGTTTAGGGTGATGATTACTGAAATCGACAATTTTCAGATCCAGTATGGTGAATAGTGACTTTACAATGATCTGCGATAAGAAATCAACAGCTGCATGGAATCGTTCAGCTGAATTTTAGCGCAGTTCCGCCCACCCTTCATAAGGAGGAACCCCGCTTATAAGGTTGACCTCATGAAAAAACCGGAAGTGCTGACTAGAAAATTTTACGTTTCAGAACCACTAGAGAACGAAAATAACGGTGGTTTTATGTTTTTCGGTGTGCGAAATCCAGAAATGACCGCCAACACTTACAGGTTTCTCGTAATGTGAGGTATTCATTTTTATTATGTACAAACTAAAAAAAATGTCTGTGTTTTCAACTTTTCAGAAAAACCAATTGACGACTTATCGAATGATTCAATAATTTTGGGCATCGCTAAACCTCTTTTTGTTTAATCTAATGCCATGGCCTTCTCCCGACTGCCTCTAATTCGAAACAGTTATTTTTTTATCGAAAAAGTTAAAATTTAACTGCTAAAAAATCTTTTATTTAAATGTTTTAAGAGTAAAAGTTATTTAGGAACTTCTAAAATTAGATACATGATAGTAAAAGTTAAAGTAATTCTAAAGCCACGTCCGCCTATTCTAAAGCCACGTCCGCCTTCCCTGATCACTGGACCAATCGACTGGAAGCTCTTCCGATCCCTCCTCGAAGATTCTATTAACCTTAATATTTCCCTAAAAACTCCCGAAGACCTAGACATAGCTGTTCACCAATTCACAACCGCCATACAACAAAGTGCATGGAAATCCTCCCTTCCTAAACGCCATTACCAACCACTCCCAGCTGAATGCCCTCTACCCCAATCCCTTAGAGACCTAATAACATCCAAACGACAAGCAAGAACCCTATGGCAAAGAAGCCGCCATCCCTCTGATCGTCGCTCTTACAATCAATTGTGCCGACTAGTAAAGCGAAAATTAATCCAACATCGTTCCGAATCCTTTAATTCCTACCTTTCATCTCTATCAACCTCCGACAAATCCCTTTGGAACGCAACCCGAAAAATCCTTAAATACCATCCTGTGTCTCCCCCACTTCGCCGAGACGACGGCTCATGGGCCTCCTCCGACGAAGATAAATCCGCACTATTTGGCACTCACCTTAAAAGAACATTCACTCCTCATCCCCCACACCAACATAATTCCCACTCTCGTGAATTAGATGATTTTCTACAATCCCCGCTTCCTCTATCCCTACCACCCAAGGCAGTTAATCCATCAGAGGTGAAATTTCTAATATCCCGACTACCTTCCCGGAAATCCCCTGGCTACGACCTCATCACCTCCAGAATCCTGAAACAGCTCCCAACCAAGGCCATTGTATTCCTCACCTACATCTACAACTGCATCCTCCGAACTACCCATTATCCCTTACTCTGGAAATACTCAGTTGTAATCCTTTTTCCCAAACCCGGGAAACCTCCTAACAATCCTTCCTCATATCGTCCCATCAGCCTTCTCCCTATGTTTTCCAAACTATTCGAGAAGATCCTACTAAAGCGCCTACTACCCATCCTTAACTCACAAAATATCATCCCACCCCACCAATTCGGCTTCCGCTCCCAACACTCCACAGTGCAGCAAGGGCTTCGTGTTGTTGATCACATCTCCTCATCCCTCGAGCGAAAAGAGTATTGCACGTCTGCCTTCCTGGATGTTGCTCAAGCATTTGACCGTGTCTGGCATCCAGGATTACTCTATAAGCTCAAAACTCACCTTCCAAGCACCCTTTACCTAATACTTCGCTCCTATCTATCAGACAGGTACTTCCAGGTCCGGCAAGGATCAGCCTTCTCAGATTATTTCCCTGTGGAAGCGGGAGTTCCACAGGGGAGTGTCCTAGGTCCTATCCTCTATAGTATTTTTACAGCTGACATTCCAACTCATCCCGAAAACCTCACGGCAACGTATGCAGATGATACAGCCATCCTTTCATCACACACAAATCCAGACATTGCCTCACATAAACTTCAAACTCAGCTTACTGAAATCGAACAGTGGTGCAAAAAGTGGCGCATCAAGGTAAATGTTGAAAAATGCCAACAAATAACTTTCACCCTGAGGCATGATACCTGTCCTTCCGTCTCCTTCAACAACAATCCATTACCTATAACCAACACCATCCGATACCTTGGGTTTTACCTCGACTCTCGATTAACTTGGAACGCACACATTAAGCAAAAACGTCAAGAACTCAATCGACGATTCGGACAACTTTACAGACTACTAAATAGAACATCACAATTAACCGTACAGAACAAACTAACTGTGTACAACTCACTAATAAAACCTATATGGACTTACGGAATAGAACTCTGGGGGACAGCCAAGCATTCCAACATCCACCGAATCCAAACATTCCAATCCAAAGTCCTACGTACCATAGTCAATGCTCCTTATTATGTTTCGAATCGCACCCTCCATAGTGACCTAAATATCCCTTTTGTCCAAGATATAATCCCTAGCCGCTTCTCATCTTTCCATAGCAAATTAATCAATCATCCTAATCCTACAGCCCAATCCTTATCCAGCACCAATCATCCTTCCTCTCCACCAAGACGTCTTAATAGGATGTGGCCTCGAGATCTATTAAACATGTGAAGTGCTGTGAAGTGAAAGAATAATAACAGTGATCAAAATTAGTATGTGATATTTTCTTGTATTGTATATTATTATATTCTAATGTCTGAGAGTGATATCAATGGATATTTTCTCTCCTCAAGATATCATTGCCTACGTCTCATCACCTCTCTCCCGGCTGGAGGCAAGGGATGGTTCGATGGTGAAAGGTAGACCAGGTCATCTGTATGAATCCTAAGAAGGTATTCGGCTGACAACCTGCTGTACCCGAGACCTGGCTAATTCTGTCATCACATTACACAATACAATGTAAATTGTAGATTGTAATATACCTGTAAATAAAATAAATAATAATACTAAAAAAAAAAAAAAAAAAAAAAAAAAAAAAAAAAAAAAAAAAAAAAAAAAAAAAAAAAAAAAAAAAAAAAGTATTTTAATCATGAATTTTAGAGTTGAATAAGATAAAAATAAGTGAAATATTTTTTGTTTAAAAATGTATTTTTGTTTATTTACTGAAATATATTTGTTGATACATAACACAAAATAAACATTTGTACCTTTAATACCTATTAGGAAAAAGTTTAAAGGAATATAACTTTTTCCAAGTAGGTATTTTAGTAACAATTAATTTAAAACTTTTATTTTTTAAGTTGAGGAATAACAGTTAAAGAAAACATTTTGTGCAAAAAGTTTAATAAATACTTTTTTAAAATAAAAGTTAACAATTATTTTCGACCCCTGTTGACCTTTCGTTTGAAAAAGTATTTTTGTACCATATATCTTTTAAAATCTCTCATAAGATGAGGGTGTTATGAAAAATTAGTTTAAAAGGGTATGTTGGTTATATTTAATCCATGCTCTCCTGGTAGATTGATTTGAGGAATTTTTAATATATGTGAAATGGTAATTATATGATTACCCTGCTCATTTAGTCAAACTTATCAGGATCCACTAGATTTAAAAATGGTTGCCCATCCGCGAGGCATCGGTCTCCTTCTCATGGGTAAGCATATTTTATCCTGTACTTACTCATTTTATATGTATTGCTATGTTACCCATTTTCAGTTTTAAATTGTATCAATCGACCTTAAATTTTAGCTCTAGCTATAATAGACATCCACCATTTAGGTCATTCATCCTCGTGTATGTATAATGTTCTACCTTTTATTTCATCTGTATATAAGTTAGTATTAATTCTGTCCTTGTTTTACAGCACTGATGAAGGCTTCAATTTCAATCCGAAACGTCGGCAAAAATAAAAAGCATTTTCCGACCGAACCCTGACTAAATCTACTTTAGAACTAAAGTTGCTACGGGAAACCATGATGACTTTCCTTGGGAGAAGGTTGAGATGGAGTTTTGGGGATGATCCCCTTTAGTTGATCGGAAAATGGGAGAATATCCTCTACGACATTGCTTCAGCAGCCATGATCCTCTCTCAGAGAACTATAGTCCATTAGGTTATATCTGCTTATCCCTGTTCCGTTATATCCTCTGCACGGATTATATTGGAACTCTTGACGTTTTCAGCCTTAGGGGGAACGATACGTTTGGGTGAACGTATTCTTTACAAACTATTAAGCGTAGGGCACGGACTAAGATTATTAAAATCAGCGGCCCACCAATAACCCTCAGAGTCAAGCTGCCCACCAATATGCCTCCAAAACCTAATAATTCCGCTGAGATCGCCAATAAACTACATAGGACTGAAACTAGACGAACGTTTAACTTGAAAGCCACACATAACACAGAAAAGACAGGAACTTACCAGACGTTTTCACGCTTATTGGACAAACGCTCGAAACTTTCATTGACTAACAAACAACTTATACACAATACCATACTCCGACCAATATGGAGTTATCGACTAGAACTCTGGGGTTCCACAAAACCTACCAATTCCTACAGAATACAAACAATGCAATCCAAAATTCTTCGAAAAGTATCCTTCTTCAATATCCCCTTTATCCAATCCCTGGCCAAATCAGAAGTTCCATTGCAATATCACTGGCCATCCAAATCGTTTGATTTCGTTTGACCGACAACGGCCGCCAGCGGCCGACTTGAGTGCCTACATTGGTCCAGACCCGATCCGATCCGATTTAGTGACAGCTCGTCAGCAATAACCTGGTAGCGAAGTGAACATGAGTGATTGATTTAAGAAATACTACATAATAAGCATAGAAACCTTCGATTAGGTTGAATGTTGGAGGTAAGAGAAGTATTGATATTCATATTTTACAATTATTTACACGAAAGGTAACTAGAAGGTTATATGCATTGGAAGGTTATAGACGTTGGATGGTTATAAACATCTTTCCACGCAATTTAATAAACAAGGGAAGCAAAAAACAAAATTGTGAATTAACAAAGTTGTTCTAAATTTTATTTCCTTTGATTAAAAAAAAAAAAAAAAAAAAAAGTTGGCGCCATTTTGGTTCGTCAGTCCGGAATCGGTCTAGAAACATGTTTGAATGGCCAAGAATCGGTGGCCATCGGATTGGATCGAATCGGGTCGGGTCGGGACCAATCTAGGCACCTCCATTGAGATGTATGTGTTTGTTTTTCTTCCGACAGTCGGTGGCTATTGGATCGGATCGGAACGGGTCCAGTGTAGGTGCCCCCTAAAGCGGCGGTAGGCGATTTGTTTTAACATGCCATCTGCGGTGCAAATATGTATTCTATATTCTTTTACATTTTTACAGTGGTCTTCATATTCTTTTAAAATTTAGTCTAGTGGTTTATGTAATCATACATATTCCCACAGCGATATTAGAGGAAATATGTATAATATATTGTTATAAATGACCGGATGTTGAGTCTTCGTGTTTTTATAAACTGAACAGTATAAAAAACATTATCTAGTATTCTATACTGTGGGAGTAGAACAGTATTTTTCATCGGGCGATAAAAAAACAGAGTCCCCTTAGCCGTAAAACTGTTTCGTTATTTGTTACAAGCCATGAAAATAAAATGACTCTAACTTTCTCATAATAGCCTTCGTGGCGGTTTAGTATCTCATCAACACCTGTTGCTTTGAGATTACTCCTTTTAAAGCTCCACAATACAATGGACTGGATTATCTTTCGCTCATGAATTAAAAAAAAAATAAATAAATAAAAAACAACGAGAAGTACAAATTTAATAAGACAAATGGAAGAACATAAAGTTAGTCTTATGTCATTTGAAGGATTATTAAGTCTTATTTGCAAATTTTAGAGAATAAAAAATACACATGTTAATTTATTGAGAAGATATCATCGACCTTGGAGGGAAAACTGTGTGGAGATTGGCGGTGCTCGGTTATACAGGGTGATTCCAGAGTTGGGCAAACGTTAGCGCGCGCTAAAAGCTGATACCTCTCCGCTAATTTAGCGAAACTGTAGAAATAATTAGCGGTTAGCGGCGGCAGTGCGCTAACCGCTAATCTATTTATGAAATATCGTAATTGCTAATAGCTTAAGCTATAGTTACAAGTTGTAACGTGGGTGATTCATGTCTTAGTAGCCAAACTCTAGGATGTGATTCTAGACATAATTTCCAACAAAAAAGTTCATTTGTAGTATGGTCCGATTCTTAAGGGAAAAGGAGTCAAATTTTCCCTTTTTTAGGGGGGTAGGGTATAATTTTCTGTTGTTTTTTTTTTAACGTAGACATATTTATTATTGAAAAACTAACATAGACACAATTTATTTAAAGAAAACAGCAATTTATTTCACTAAAATTATAGAAGATACATTCAGGACGTCCAATAACGCTTCCTGTTTGTCTCGATGAATGAGAGGTTTCTAGCAAATTTTTTCTTCCCCTAATCGACAACAGATTTATTACTTACAGGAAAACTTCTACATTAAGTAAGCATTAAATCTCTGCAAATGAAGTGGAAGTTTATTGAGTGATAGGTTGAACGGTTGGCTCCCTTTTGTCAAAAAATATAAAATGGAGTTTGGTTACTTCCAGCTATTTTATGTGAAGAACTTGTGGATTACTCATTTTTATTGGCCAAACTGTAGGAATCCATTGTCCAGTCCGGAAGCTATAAAAATTAGCTGAAAGAAATTGTTGAAAACTTTTCACATTTGAGAGATAAGTCTCATTTTGTGTTTTCCAAAATTTCATTGATTTATCTTTTGCATGGTTTATTTGGCACCCAGTTATCTTTATCTTTTGCGCGGCGTAGTTGGCGCTCTTGAAAGTACACTAAAAATTTTGCACATATAATTAAAAATTTGAAATTTCCTAAAATTGCAATTGGACTTTTGTCAACATGGACAGGGGATCCATCCACTGTGTAACAGCACTGCCAGACAGCAATCCATCTGAACTGATACTGATTCCGTGTGATCTTCCATCCCGTGTGAATGTAGCAATATATGACTTTTTTGTTTAGTGTATCCGGATTCAGTGTAGTAATCATTTTTTTAATGTAAATATATTTGGTAACTGTTAGTTTTTTTTTCCCATTAAATCGAAAACAAAATATAGTTGGTGGTTAGCGAAAAAAAGGAGAGAACTATCCCTATTACATCCATAGGGGTTTAATGAAAAAAGACATGGACTCTGACACTCAAATACCTATCGACGAAAATACTTTCTAATTCAAAATGAATATTTAAATAAGGTGAGGACCAGTAGATAGACCTGTGATTATAACTTAAGCAAGAGATGACTACACAAAAAATTAAAAACATGTAATGGACATTGAATAAAAAACAACGGATGTAAAATATAACTAGCTTCTAGGTGGAGTAAGATGAGAATTTCATATAATTTATCACAGCAAAAATATTAAATAATATATGATCAATCAAAACGAGCAAAATTTCTTTATTCAAAAAGTAAATGTTTGAGATTTTCAGTGTAAAGTTAAGAAAAAATACGTCGTTTATGTTATGTGGTGGCAGTGACTCCAGACAACCAGCATTGCAATTACTAAACCAGTTGCTTTACAAAGCAATATTGTATGACCATACATTGTTCAGTACATTATTATAATTCAATGATAATAACAGAATGTTCGATGCATAAATTAATTAACTATAATGTTTGAATACTAATTAAAATGTTGCATTCAAGAATAAAAAAATGCATATTCAATTTACTTTTGGAAATCCTTTTATGAGTTACGTAATTTTTTATGGCTCAATATGGTCTAAATTTCTTTCAAAATTAATATACCATCTAATGTAGTATTAATTCCTGCGTTTTTGGTCTACATTTTAGCCCATCATCAGGGAGTACGGCTTTGAAGGTAGGTCGCTACAGATTGTCATATGATATAAAATTAACACAAAATAGATAATCGCTGGGATTAAAATAGGATCTCCTGAGCAATCGGAGCACTGCAACATTATAGGCATGACGATTTAGTGTTACATAAGTCCAATCGTCAGGGATATGACGCTGGAAGGGTTCTAAATAGTCTTCAGATATAATACTATTACCATTAGATTTTCGTAGAGATTGGAAGTGGATCTTCTGGCAAATCCGAGCCCTCCAATATTATACGCCTGACCATATTGCCTACCAATTATCAGGGATATGACGCTGGAGGGACTCCAAATAGTCTTCAGTTGTAATACTAACACCATTAGATTTTCGTATAGACTAGAAGTGGATCTTCTGACCAAACCGAGCCCTCCAATATTATACGCCTGACCATGTTGACTACCAATTATAAGGGATATGACGCTGGAGGAGCTCTAAATAGTCTTTCAGATGTAATACTAACACCATTAGGTTTTCGTAGAGGTTAGAAGTGGATCGCCTGACCAATCCGAGTCAGTATCATACGGCTGACCATGTTGACTAGCAATTGTCTACATGACGCTAGAGTAGTAGAGTGCTCCATATAGCCTTAAGATCTAATATTACACAAGAACTTCGTGGTAATTAGAATTGGATCTTCTCACCAATTGGAGTCCTCCAGAATTATAGGCTTGACGATTTAAGGTTACTGCCGATCATCAGGGATTTGACCCTAGAAGGCTTCAAGTTGGATTAGATTTTAGTATTAGTAGGGATTAGTGGTGGATTCCTGAACAATCGGACCTCCAATATTATAGGGCTAACGATATAGTGTTATAGAAAATCTGCTACGTTATTATAATGCAAGTGTTTCTATAGCCAAAGAGGAATTGCAAGTTTCCG
This sequence comes from Gonocerus acuteangulatus, assembly GCA_946811695.1. Classification (NCBI taxonomy): domain Eukaryota; kingdom Metazoa; phylum Arthropoda; class Insecta; order Hemiptera; family Coreidae; genus Gonocerus; species Gonocerus acuteangulatus. The sequence continues at coordinate 37,998,536 of OX328132.1, read as the reverse complement.
CCATTTGCATCACCATTTTGATGAAAAGCACGCTACGTGAAACTTAATAAAACCTGATTATGTCACGTTCAAGATGAACGAACGCTTTGAGAGGTCAAGGGTAGGACTGATCAATGTTTATCAATACTTAGCTAAAGGTAAGGCTGGAAACAATTTAGGCTACAACGTTGCCTGTTCAAATGGATGGTTTAGTTGGTGGGGAATTGGCGGTAAAACTTCTCCTTTTTTTTAACCTTAACACCAGGAGGTTTAAAACGTTTTTAGCCTTACTTTTGGCTAAGTATTGTTAAATATTAATTGCTATATCCCTTGCCTGGCCTCTCAAAGTCTTCCCAAGACTTAAACGAGACGTAATCAGTTTGTACAGTGTGGTACGTATCATGTTGTTCTCGAAAATCGAAATTTGCAAATGGCGGAACAGTTGGGAATATTTCCCTAAAAATTTCGCAAATGCAAAATTGAACTTTTCTGCCTATTTGAATACGCTTTAGTAGTCTTAAGATGAAATTTTCATATATCTGATGGTGGTCTGAATTATACTCTAATATGTATTTTTGGAAGAAATCCAGAACATTCTTTACCAGGGTATTTATATCGCCATTAAAATAACAAAATATGAATAAACTCATAGCTGGATTTATGATAATAGTTGTATAAATATTACTTAATTCCATAGCTAAAAGTCATTACAACAATTTTGTAACATTATTATGCATCTAAAGCGACAATGTTTCTTGCAAATAGTGGAAGACCGACATCGTAAAGAAGACAGTGACTGAGGAGGTGAAATATCGATCAAATAAATATTAAACCAAAAAAAAAACAAAAAAATCTAAAATAAAATAAAAAAAAAGGTTATAACCACACGACCACAAACGTAAAAATTAGTTTGGTTGTTTAGAAGTTCTTGATTGTTGAAAGTGATGTTTCTGACACGAGTATCTATGGGAACAGAGTGTTGTGTCAGCTCCTGAGAAAGTGACAAAATGGTGATTTTAATGAGGCAACGAAGACGATTTGTTTCAAGAAATGATAATTTACAAGATTATTTAACAAAATGAATGCCCAATAGACATTATTCGACAAAAATATTTCTAAATTTATATTTTTAATTTTTATCTAGAAACTAGCTTGACTGGCTTTCCGCTAATGTATCTTTAAATCTTTAACTCTATTTCAACCTGAATCAGGTACATTCTGAAAATAAGTGTGAAACTTGAGATACAGTTCTACCGGGCAGTCACAAAAAAAAGAACGCCACTTGAAAATTATATTATCAAAATAATAAAAAAAAATAAATTAGGCTTTTAAAGATCTGCAGACTCCAGCTTTCAACTTTTAAGGTTGAAAATAATCGAGTCTTCTATGGTTCATTTAGCTTTTAGGCTGGAGCCATACATGATGGATAATATTTTTATTAAACATTTCATTTTCGTATTTATATATATATATATATTTATATATATATATATATATATATATATATATATATATATATATATAAGTAAAAACTAACAACTGAAACTTTTTCACAGTCGTCCAAGGAACAGGTGTATTCGTTTCTGCATAATATTAAGGATTATTTCGACAAATCTATATTTTCTTTTAATTTATAAAAGTATCCAGGCGAGGAGAATAAATTAAATTACCAAAACCTGAAATAGTTCCTCCGAGAGTTTTAAGTACGGAGTTTAAAAAGTGTCTATTGGTCGAGTTATTAAGGGCTGTTAACCTTGTGGAATCTAGCTTATAAAAATCACTCAGTTCACATTATAAAATGCTGATTTTATTTATCACCTTATAATTTTATCGTGGCTTTATTAGTCACTAGTCTTCATTTATTTCGTATGCTACACATGTTTCGCATCCACATGACGCCTCTTCAGGAGAAAAGGATTTCTCTATTTATTATAAGAAGTAATAGCCTTAGAGTATATTTTGCTGGCTCAACATGGGTATTGTGTATAAAGCTGTTTTTTATTACTTACCATGATTAATTTTGTAAATCTATAAGTCTAAGATTAAAGCTGTAATTTATTATTCGAAGTGCTTCTAAAGAAGCGTCATGTTGATGTAAAACATACAGAACTTACTGAATAAAGATTACAGAGGCACACAGAATAAAAAAAAAGTGGTATTTTCCAAAGAAATTCTTTTGTATTTCGACACGCTGAATCCGAATCCGGAGACCGTCAGGTTGAAGGGCATTTGAAGCTCAAATATCGTATGAAGTCGTTTAAGAAGAAATAACTATGGCTTCCATGATTTTGAGGGTCGCTGAATTCGAATCCGAGGTCTGTTTTACCCCATCGGCGCAAAATAAAGGTCATTTTAAGGACAAATATGTTAATTTTGCAAAAAATGAATCTGCAGTAAAAAAATCATTTTTGCAAAATATACATATTTGTAATTAAAATGACCTTTATTTTGCGCCGATGGGGTGAAACAGACCTCGGATTCGAATTCAGTCACCCTCAAAACCATGGAAGCCATAGTTATTTCTTCTTAAACGACTTCATACGGAATTTTACCTTAAGATGCCCTTAAACCTGACGTGCTAGGGTGAACCTGACTCCGGATTCGGATTCAGCGTGTCGAAATGCATAAGAATATAGGAATGGTGTTGGAAAATACCACTTTTTTTATTTTGTGTGCCTGTGTTATTGAAGGTTTGCGCGATTAAATGTGTTCTGAGTAGTGCCACGAAATAGTTCAGGGCTATTGTCGACCGAAAGAATTGTTGTTTTTATCTGTTCATTTTATTTGGTTTTTTTTTGTTTTTTTATTTTTATTACCAGTGTTCGCTTAAGACTTAACGAACTATTCTCGCAGTATCGAGGAGTACCGTTTGTTGGTTGCCTTTAATTAATTCTTCCGAGACTTTTAAGTTACTTGTTGGTGTAAAGTTGTGGATTTAGTGGTGATAATAATAGTCCTTGTATTTTCGCAGTTTACCGGCATAGGATTTACGAAAATTGGCATCACGGAGGACAATCAATAATAGCAGCTGTCATATTTACAATATCAATGATAATAATGTCAGGTTTCTTGCGTTGGATAGCTTCTTTCCAATACATTTACGCAGCGGTAATGAGGGACCTTTTTGTCCAACAATCCGAATTTTTCTGCGGGAACTTGGCAGTATGTTATTTTCACTATTATTGTAATTATTTAAGAAGGAAGATCATTTAATCACCCAGATTTGTCACTTTCTCAGAATGATGTCCATGTAAATAGGACAGGATGTAATAGGTTAGAGGATCCGGCTTCGAGCAAATCTGAGCAACTCGCCTTCATCTCCAATGATTTGCTGAGTTCGAGACTCAGTGTTAGATAGAAGTGCTCTTCGGGGGCCTGGGGACGACAAGGGGCCATCTCTCATCTCAAACAAATTATCTTCATGAAGGCTCAAATTATCTTCAGGGGGTATCTCTACCGATAAATATAGTGCTCAAGAAATATATAAATAGGTAGGTCAGAAGGTGACACTGATTCTGCATACAGTTCCCTCAGAGGTATATTTCGTAATCCTCCGGCCTCTTCTTACTCCCTTTGCCACGTCTGAATAATCATTTATTCATCCATAATTTCAGGTGGCAACATTAGCCAGAAGACACCGAAGAGGTAACCAGAAAAAACTCAAATTCTGAGATAGAAGCCATGTTTTCAACCGGACATTAAAGCACAGCGACGTAGCCCTAATAATAATTACTTATTTGACCAAAACATTATAAAGATCTCATTATGTTTTGGTAAATATATATCTGCCCTTAACATTTCCATTATAAGAAGATTTTCTTGAAAAGTTATGTAAAAAATAAATAAATAAAGGAATGATACGTTTGCTCCAGTATTTTACTAAAGTACATGATTTAAAGCAATCGACTATTGTTCGGAAGGAATTGAGTTCTAAACTCGAGCGAACAAACGATTTTATCTTCTAGTCGTTTGATAGTTGGACTCGTGGTACCAGACCCACCCTAGACCCACCCAGGCATTAATTATTTATTAACAGGTTTCTGCAAAAAATAAGGCACCCGGGGCATAGTACTAGCCACTCAGAGTTGGGCATTGCTCAATAAATTTCTTATTCAATAATCATTCAACTACATTTTAATTGAATAAGAGTTTATTCATCCACTGATTTTTTTCTATGAATAACAGAGTTGGCTCATTATTCAATAAATGTTTATTGAATAAGAATTTATTCGTTGATTCAGTTATTTATGCATCATGAATAATCCATTATTTTTCGTTCATTATGAATTTTAACTAACATGCCAACTTAAAGTTCAATTCCGGTTAATCGATGACTTTTTTCCGGCCCCCCATAATTACTTTTGAATTGTTCCCGGGACCACTTCCGGTCGGACATGTGCCGTTTCCGGGTACATCCGGTTCATTTCCCGCTTACGTCCGGTCTCCTTAGGATCGCTGTATCCATCCCTAGGTCATATCCGGGCGCACCTGGTTAGCTTTCGGTGCACTTTATACGTATTTCCGGTCTCATAATTACATTCCTGGGCCACTTCGGGATCGATCTAAGTTGCTTCCGGTCCACTTCCAGACTATGCAATTAATTTCTGCCCACCTATGTTTAATATGAATACAATTTTATTCAAATAAATCATTTTTATTCAACAATGAATAAAAATAACAGAGTTCCGTTAGTCATAATTCAGAAGGAAATATCCAATTTCTTCATAATTCATTATTCTGAATGGTTTTTAATATTTATTTATTTAAATACACCAAATTTCCTTATCTATATGAGGAGATTTCTTCAGATATGAAAACCCCACTTTTCCATAATGAGTCTCTGGTATACCATAAACAAATTGATATCCAGAAGATCAGGAAGTAAAAAGTCTGCAATAATGTGTGTGCGCGGATTATTTTTTTCGTTCATGTTCTGGGATATATATTTAGGGTAGCGATGAGTAAAATGAGCTACATGGACGTTCGTAGTAATGCCAACAGTATTAGCCCACTTCTCGAAATATTTCCCCTCGTTAAGTTTGTCAATAAGAGACTATTGATTCTGATATTTGCTTTTAAATCAATAATGGATAGAGGCCTAAAGCAGGTCAATAGTCGCTATTCTCAGCATAAAGAAACTTAGCAGACATTTCAAATGATCCCTTACTATTTTATTCACATTTAGACAACACTGTATTATTGTTTTCTCAGTTCTATGTTAGTGACTTTTCTAATTTCTTCACCCTTTAGGCAAGTCGTAGGCGTCATCATTTTCTTTTCAACTTCAGCTGTGTTGATTTATTGTCTACATCATTTTTGCAGACTTTTTACTTCCTGATCTTCTGAAGATCAATTTTCTATGTTATTGTTACGTTTTTTATGTTATTGCTGAGACTCATTATGGAAAAGTGGGATTTTCATAGATAAAGAAATTGATCAAAACGACACGAAAAATAAAAAAAAAACAAAAAACGTTTGACCCCTTAGTGAAATTAGTTGTATTTCTTGAGTCAATTTGATTAAATTTTGTACAAGATGTTTCGTAACGACTTGGGACGCAATCACTTCTGACAGGGCAGTCTTATCACCATGAAACATTTTGGTCGAAATTTCATATTTAAAAAAAAAATACTTATATAAAAAAAAGAAATATTTTTTTCCGTTCTACGAGTATAGCTTCATATATTTAAATGTCTCTCTTTCTTTCTCTCTACCTTTCTCTCAATATATATTGGGTCATATTCAGAAGAATTAATACACACATATATATATATATATATATATATATATATATATATATATATATATATATATATAGTCTGGAAGCATCGAGTAAATTATGAATTAGTAATTCATTGTTTTAGAAAACCATATGTTTTGTTTTCCAATGAAATATGTCGGTCAAAACAATTAAATTACTTATATATATATATATATATATATATATATATATATATATATATATATATATATATGTATGTATGCTTTCATATAAATATAATTTTATTAGTATCCTATCTATTATTCTGTATTATTCTAATTATTATTAGTGTCCTTATTTGTAACCCTGCAAAAAGGCCATTTATTTTATTTATTTTGTTCTAGATGTTCCAATACACAATGTATATAACATCTATATATGTATATATTTATATAGATATATATCTATGGAATCTTCTAGAGGTTAAATATTATGTCACAGGATCATGAAATTAACCAAAATACACAACAAATTGTATTCCTTTCATTAAATACCATTTTAAATTTAATAATTATAAAACATCATAAATTATATAATTATTATGTTATATGATGTTGAATCCAATAACAGGTTAATTCGAATTATTGAAATGAGAATTACATCCACCCTGGGAGAGGACTAAAAAGTATGTAAAAGCGAAAATAACACTTACAAATCGTTATTTCAACATTTAAACGAGAATTAACATTTGCTGAGATGAGAGATGGTTAGCATTTAAATGTGATTAACCAAGCCCCCGAGGCACTCGAAAACACAGAAGTCATAATTGAAGAATATAATTAAGACCTAGACTAGGCAATAGCAATTCACATTCTAACAAGGTGAAGGAATAAAATGTTAAAAACCACTGAGAAGAAATAGAAAATAAATAAAAATTGATAATAAAAAAAAGTTAAATATATATTTGGAGCAATGTCATTTTACTTAATTTTTCTATAAAAAGTATGACTTATCAATAGTGCTAGTAGATTTCCAAGGATTTTGATGCTTTTCGGTTTTTATCTTTTTAGCGAGTTTATTTCGTCCCTATATAGAGGAAAGCCTGATTGCGACGTTGATCTGCTGACACATTCCAGAAGCGCTGACGAAAAATGTCGACAAAAGTTGTACATAATGTATACAATAGAGTCCCACTTATCCGAACTAATTGGGATGGAACCCAGTTTGGATTAACGAAAAATCGGGTGTTTCAATATTCATAACAAGACATTATGTATTCTTGTGCACTGTAATTTAAACCGCACTGTAATGTGCCAATAATCGATGGTAAAATGGCGCGCGGTTACTGCAAATGGTAAAACATTGCTTCTTCTAGTCGTTTTATTTAATTTTTTCAAAAGATCACTGACTTTATCTCTTAGATATTGGTTTGCTTTTTACTACTTCGGTAAAGGGGTCTCCCGTGGTCTAATGGCTAGCGCCTTGGATTCATAAGCGAGAGATGGTGGGTTCGATTCCCAACCTCCGGCAGGAATTTTATCATCCCATGGCTCGCTGGTAAAATTCCTCGCTGCACCCTGGATGTCAGCGCTAATGACCTAGATGTAGATGCGCCGTAAAAAAAAAAAAAAAAAAAAAAAAAAAAAAAAAAAAAAAAAAAAAAAAAAAAAAAAAAAAAAAAAAAAAAAAAAAAACTACTTCGGTAAATGCTGTTGATAACACGGAATCTTGATATGTGAGTAAACTCGAACTTGTTTTAATTTATGTAGGCCCGGTGTCAGTGAGCGCTAAGGTGTATGCACTCTGTGCCTAAGTTCGTGGGTTAGATTCCCACTAGGGATGGTGGATCTTTCTTTCTGGATGCCAGGGGAAGGCATCGGGCCTATCCTGGCTTGAAAGAGTGGTGACCTATAGATCAACCGTCCTAGAATTCGTTGTCAATAATAAATATAATAATATTCTTTCAATTTTAAATAAGGCTGTACATTTTAGTTAGACCCATTAAAGGTACGACATAACTTTACAAAAAAAAAAACTTCTTTTTTTTTGTGAATTTCATTACCATTATTTTTTTCAATAGTCCTGTTCGGATTAGGTGAATTTTTGGATTAGCAGAACTCTAAAGTATATAAAATGATAGACAGAAATCGTTAATTTGTTGACTGTAGAAAGTAGTGAATTCAACTGATTTAATTTGTTTATCTAAACAGAATGAGAGGTAAAAAAAAAAAACATGCTAATAATGTTGGGTTTATGTTTTCAGGGGATTTCAAAGCGTTGTAATTAGTTATTATGGAAAATAAACAGGGAAATACAGGTGCTTTTTTAGCCCCCGAGTATATTTAATATTTATTTATCCAGTTGATGGACCTGCAAACGTGTAATCCCGCTGCTTTAAAATAACTTTTACGATTTTATCAAAAGTATTCTTTTTTATTTATATGCTTTATTATTTATTTATTCAATTTAGATTCCATTTTCGCTGGAAGACCATTGAAGATCAGACATCGATGTAATTGCTGAATTTTACAGATTGAACTATTGGTAGAATTTACCTAGGTGATTAATCTAAAACGCTCCTATATATTTTAGAAGATGAATTCTTATTAGTAGTGCTTTCATTTTATTAGGGCTTATTTACAAAAAATTTTTATAAAAATATTTATTTTTTTCTGTCATAAATTGTAGATTGGTAAATATGTTTTTAAAATTAAAAGTGAAAATTAGTTTTCATTTGTAACGTCAAAAAAGATGTTCTAATGCATTTAAGTGCAGAAATTGATAATACTCTAATACAAAATATATTTCAATATAATTTAGCGATTTGTGTATTAAATCAATTTTGAAATCCAGATCTCGTACTAAATAAAATGTTACAAAAATTGAAAGCGTGCAAGATACACGGACCACTGCAAGAAAAAGTCCTGCTTATGTAATTTAGGATAATTAATGAAAATATTACGTTTTAGTATACTTAGGATATTCATTGGCTAAATTGAGGGATTTTTTTGTAATGACTTTGATTTTCCGGTTGTTTACAGTAAAGAATGCAGTGGTAAAGGAAATCCAATTGTTTTGAATATATTGACTATTAGAGCAATATATATATATATTCGATATTGGATGTTTAGTTCTGAGTCAGACCCCAACCGCACACTTAAGCCCGAGAATTTGGAAATAAAGTTCAGGAAATGTCATAGGAATCATAGGTAGTCTTTATAAAACTGTCTAGGTTCATAGTCTTTCACACAAATTTTCTCCCTTTCTAATCCCACAGCTCAAACGATCTTCTTTTAAAATCACCCAAAAGTCCCAAGAGATCTTGGCCGTAAAATCATTAATTTAACTAAAGGACAAAAAAGTGCTGAAATGATGATTGTCTCCTTGGATTTATACTACCTTGCAATTTTTTTTATACCATTTTCATTTTTATGGACTTAAAGAATAATCAAAAATGATATTCAAAAGTGTTTATGCGCAGGAAAAGTTGTTTAAATGTGCCAAAAATTTGCTTTTTCATCTATTGTCCCTATACATTTCGAAATTAAAAACTTCTGTTTTTTTAATCTTTATTACAAGAAGTTATGATACAAAATTTAAAAAATGAACCTTTTGGAATATTAAACTTTAAAATCGATTATCTCAAAAGTATGTTTTTCAAATCGGGCGTACGCTAGAACTTTTAATTTCCCCTCCCCCCCGATCAACTTCAAATTTTAACTGCGGATTCCTTATAATATTTGCTAGCAAAGTACGAAAGGATTTTTTCATTAATTGAATTACTACGATCTTATGTCCCATTTTTGGTGTTTTTTTTAATAGAAAATGAAGAATTGTTGACCATTTTCCGAAACAAAAAATGTCTCAAAAATTCTAGGTACTTTACTAGATTTTACCTTCTTCTTTTAAAATAATTTTAGTTTTTGGTTTTAGATTAAAAATTGGTGCCTGCAGACTATTGCTTTTGAAAAAAGAGGGTTTCCGTTTGTTTTTTTTGGTTACTTTAACATTTCGTACAATACTTATGACATAATTGAAAAATATTGATTTATTTGTAATCCATAAATTTGTGGAAAATGTCTTTTTTTTTACCACACAAGGTAGTATTACCCCTTAAAAGATGTACTATTATTGTTTTGTTTATTTTTTTGATTAATAATTTTGTTGTATATATTTAATTTCAAATTCTCTTTTTTTTTTGTTTAATTATGAAGAAATTTCTGTATGTACTAATGAACTTTACTATTATGCAACTATTAAATAAGTGAGTGAACAATAGTTTTCAAAAATAGATTTGTCTAAGTGATTCCGACTCCCCACTCCTAAATAATATACTTTGATTTACTGTAAAAAACTCCGAACGACCAAATTAACAAAAAAACAAATACATTACGAATAGTTTTTTTATTAAAAATGTTTATGTTTTAATAAAAATGCAGAACGCACGTATCCATGACTCATTGGATTTGTTCATGAATAAAGCGTTATTTGCCAAGGAAACTCATTGCCAATCATGAACTTGCGTAATGAGTTAGCCTGCACAAATAAAAATGAAACGTCGTTTAGATCAATATTATACAGTAAAAAAAAAAGTTTTTGTTTAAAAATCAACAGCGCATAAAAACTAAACTACAAATTCCTAAATATTCCGAATCCTAATGCATATTTTATCAAATATTTATGAATCCGTTGTAACCATTTATTTATGCATATTTAATTAGTAATTATTGCGATACTTAAAATTTTAGATTATAAAAGTAACATTGTTCAAGCCAATTTTATTTTTTAAGTTTCTTGTCAATCTATAGTCATTTATTATCAATATGTTATTCCACGAATAACCCGTTAACTTAGTGATTAATGAAAAGCCTAAATACAAAATGTAACAGTGAACACACCTAGAAACACAAAATGCCAACAACGACAAAATCTAGGCTTACTACATGGCATGTACGAATTACTTACTGAGAACAGTAAATACATTGCTAAAGTCCTTACACATCCTTAAGCTATTGATATATACAGCAAATATTGACACTTTAAATTTAGATTTTTTTTTTTACCTGATCGTCAACGTTAAAACTATTTTTTTTTTTTTTTTTTTTTTTTTTTTTTTTTTTTTTTTACGGCGCATCTACATCTAGGTCATTAGCGCCGTTTGTTTAACATGATACAAATTAAATTTAAATCATTATTACATTTAAACAAGTAAAATATCGTAACCATGTTACACACGCCTAGGTAGTGGATTATTTTAATTACAATAAAAGAAAATGAACATCCCGTCATTTATTTATTGTTGGTATAGCTGCTTTTATTATTAGTTATGGTTTCTAATAATAGTAAAAAACGTATTTTTATTGTTTATTGATAATAGATATAAATTTTATCAATATCATTATTATGGTGCATTATATTTGCACGATTTTTTCTTTGTTTTTTTATTTCTTGGCAAACGTTTTGAATTTGGCAGATTTGAGTTCATACTAATCGAAAACGTATTGCTATCATACCAGCATTATATTGCTATGAAACTTTCCGCCGTATCAGTGAAAATTCAATGCCAACCAAATAGGTACTACCTCTGAAAATAGACCATTACACAATTTTATATTAGCAGTTTTGAGATATTATTTATGATCTTGCATTGCTCCAAATATAGTCTATTTAATAAAACATAATCATAAAAGTACTTTATTGAGGGTTAATAGGGTGAAGAGCACCTATAAATAAGAAAAAAAAAATAAAAATAGGGTGAAATAAGAATTTTAAGTAAGCCTCATTAACGTCTAATGAATGAAAAATAATTATTCTATAAATTAAAAATATCCTGAAGGAAATGTAAGGGTTGGAATGTATAGTGGTTTGAATGTGATCGCTGCCTAGGGATACCTACTTGAGTTGGGCGAGGAATCCTTGGTAAACATATCCATCAGCGAGGTGTAGAAGTCGACGTATTGGTCGACTTGTATCCAAGGAGAAATAAAGTCAGCATTGAGGACCGAGGAAACCGCACCTTTAACTGAAAAATCCGACCCGAGGAACAGAAAAAAAAAGACAGAAGATATGACAATATGTCCAAGTCAATGAGAATATTGGTTTTCAATTAAAAGGAAAAACAAAAATTCAATTCCTTATATGTAATCAATTTTGTTTTTCTTATTATTTTTCTTGAATACAAAACAAAATGAAATCAAACAGTGTGGATTTCTACATCGTGGACTACCTTGTGTATATTTCGGTGCTGTGCTGTGGGGGGTATATTTGTGCGCATGTTCTGAAACAAAGGAGAGGTAAGATTGAGTGCTTCCCAGTGTATTGAGCATGCGTCGAAGGTAGATTGATAAAGTAGAGTGAAGGCAGTGTTGTGAAGAATAAAATACTCTGATACAGAAGATGAGAAAAAGATTGGTGAAAGAGAACAAAATAGGCTGAATTTATGAAAGCAAGACCAGAGCTCACAGGCTCCGTTTAGCAAACAATTCAGGCAAGGTGAAGTTACATGCTAAAGTAACAGAAAATCAATACGACATAATAAAAAAAAAAAAAAAAAAGTATTAATTTTGGTTCACATTATTGATTCGATAGGACAAATGGTCATTCCAAACGGATATAAAATATTCGTAAATCATTGAGAGTAGATCGTTGACCGTTTTGATGCGAAGGTAGGGATTGTCAGGGTTTGGTCATTACTTCTTAATAAAACTACATTTTACATTACACACACACACATATATATATATATATATATATATATATATATATATATATATATATGAAAAAAAAACTTAATACATAGCTAGAATGTTTTAGCTAGCATTATCTAGCTATGTATTATGTTTATATATATATATATATATATATATATATATATATATGTATATATATATATATATATATATATATATATATACATATATGTACATGTTAGTATACAAATTTCAAGCCGAAACGTCGACAACAATAAAACCATCTTCACATGTAAAATGTAGTTTTATTAAGAAGTAACGACCGAACCCTGACAATACCTCCCTACCTTCCCAAAATATTCGTAAGTTTTTTTTTTTGTAATTAATCCACATGAAATGCACAGGGCGGATTATACCGTCCATGAATCGTTTTTCAAATTTTATTCTTTTCTAACTGCGTAAACATCACCGGAAATATTAAATCTGGATTCTTGGGTTTCTCAGAGTTTTTATGTTATTGCTTTACTTTAGCGCGTCATCTATTTTTCTTAAGAAATTAGGAAAAACTATTATTACATATGTCTGCGAATTTTATTACAATTTGAGATATTAAATTATTATTAGATTGATTATTTTTTATAATGGGATAAAACGCCCTTCAAAAACTTAGAATATCATCATTAATTATACGTGAATAAAAAGGTTTTTTTTAAGATACGTATTAAATAAGTGTGAGATATCAATAAACATTTCGGATTTTGTTTAAAAGAAGAGAAGGAATATAAAAGCTGTTCATAGAGAATTCTTACTTCTTGATATAATTTTCTTTAGTAAATGCATGCTAATTATAGTTTAGATTTAATATTAACGATTGAAAAAAAAAAAAAACAACAACAAAAACTGTAAATATTCCTCTTTAATAGGAAATAACTTTAAAGAGAACCATCAATTTATAGTTTTTAAGTAGATTTTTTCTTTGTTGCGACCGATGATGCTGTTGATTTTATTAATTTCATTCCAATGATATTATTATTAGGAAGAAATAGACAAACTACAACGTTGTTTTTTCCCTTTCTAAGCCATTTGATAAAAAGTGCACCTGATGATAATATTTACACAACAATAAGTAATTAGTCACCATATAATCATATTTTTAGTAGAAATTTATAAAGACGGGCATTCGACGTATCCGTGACGTTTCGTTATTAAAAAAGTGCTTTCCTTAAAACCCCCCGAATCGTCCAAAAATCCAATCCCATCAGGAGAATAAAAACTGGAACGAGAAACTTGATTCCGCATTTTCACTTTCATCATAATAAAATATCCTTTCCACGTCATAAGGGCCCTTGCCTTCATCATAATACCCCTTCCCACTTCAACATAATAGCCAATTCCTTTTTCCTATCCCTTCCCTTTTCATCACATTTTGCCCTGCTCTATCAAAGCGCTATAAACACAAAATGGCTTTCCCTTCATCATAATCGGCCTTCCCCTACGCCTAAATAGCCTTCACTCCTCATCATAATAGATCTTACTCTTCGTCATAACAGCGATCCCTCCTCATCATAATAGCTTCATCTTTATATGAATTTCCTTTTTTCATTTTAGCCTCGCCTATTCATCATAATAGATCTTACTCTTCGTCATAACAGCGATCCCTCCTCATCATAATAGCTTCATCTTTATATGAATTTCTCTTTTTCATTTTAGCCTCGCATATTCATCATAATAGATCTTTCTCTTCGCCAACAGCGATCCCTCCTCATCATAATAGCTTCATCTTTATATGAATTTCTCTTTTTCATTTTAGCCTCGCCTATTCATCATAATAGATCTTACTCTTCGTCATAACAGCGATCCCTCCTCATCATAATAGCTTCATCTTTATATGAATTTCTCTTTTTCATTTCAGCCACGCCTATTCATCATAATAGATCTTTCTCTTCGCCAACAGCGATCCCTCCTCATCATAATAGCTTCATCTTTATATGAATTTCTCTTTTTCATTTTAGCCTCGCCTATTCATCATAATAGATCTTACTCTTCGTCATAACAGCGATCCCTCCTCATCATAATAGCTTCATCTTTATATGAATTTCTCTTTTTCATTTTAGCCACGCCTATTCATCATAATAGCCTTCCTATTAGTCCCCATCTCTACCCAAACAGGCTCCCCTGTTCATCCTACTAGCTCTCAACCTTTGAGTCTATTTCGGAAAAGGGGTGGCAGTGATTTTGTTTAATAACTGTTATATATTAAAGAAAATACTTTTTAGAAAACATATTTATTTTTATAAATTTCCTCAAAGCATCAACATATTGATAAGTTAAATCTCTGGACTATTTTCTCCAAAATCTTCTCTCAACAAGCACTACTTTTCATACCTCATATCTCCGTCTAACAAACCAACCCTTCTTTTCCACTCACTCTTGTAACACCCACGTTATAGATGGACCGTTTTCATCGCTCCGTCCAAGTGTAACCTAACTAAAATATAGTCAGTACGTTGAAGATCACAAATGAAGCTATACCGAAATTAGGAACTTCGGTAAGGTAACCGCAATATATGTTTACATATTTTATGGAGTCAAAGTTATTTTATTTCATTAAAATAATCACAGTTACTGATAAAATCACTGGCACCCCTTTTCCAAAATAAACCCCCTATCTTTATTGTAGTAAGCTCTTGATGATATTAAATCATCATAAAAGCCTTCGTTTTCACTATAATAACGAACGCACTCTCTTCATCACTATAGCCCTGTATTGTCATCACAATATATGAAACTAATCCTCCAGTTCATCATAAAAATCGTATTCTTTATCATACAAGTCGTCTCTCTTCATCATAAAAGCTTTTTTCCTTCATTATAGTAGAATGCCCATTTTTCATAATAGCCTCCATCTACAAAATAAAAGCCCTGCCCTTTAGGCTCTGTAACTGCCCCCAATCATCATATCATAATATTCCTGTTTTTATCGTATTGTTCCCACCAACATCATCACAAAACCCCCCTTTCATCGTACTAGCCCCCAATACCCTTCAATATAAAATTCTTCTCCCGACGCCAGAAAAATTGGTTAAACGTTAGAAATAAAGTAAATTACCCAGTTACACATAAGGATCCCAAAGATTTATTGAACATACGCAACCTTTGGGTATGAACGCTTAGAGTAGCGTAACAAAAAAACAAAACAAGAAAAACTAACACAGCGGTCAGTGATTTATTTCAAACTCACCAGGCTGGGATTTTGATTCAGATTCAACTTTTTTACGTTCTGCTTCAAACGATGGCAAATCATTTAATCCAAGATGCTTCAGATAGACCCCTAGGGGTCCCCGAAATTGGACTTACCATGCTGTAATATTGGGCCCAAAGCTCCATTGGCAGCGCACCAGAACGTAAAACGAAAGAATCTGTGTTCAAATCCCAGCCTGGCTACTTAGTATTTCTAAAGAATGAAGATTTTGAAAATAAGGCGCTGACGGCATATACCAGTTTATTATAGAGTGGTTCAAAAAATATAATCATGATTCAAATAAATGAAATGGATTAGTTGTCATTTTTGACATGGAAATTTCATTGGTCAATAAAAGCGATACATCCTTAAATAAAAAGCACTAAATTAATTTTTGGCTCAGTTTTTTTTCTCTATCGCTTCACATCCACTCTGACTGGTAATTTCATAGCTGAAAATATGTGGAACGTAGTTCTAAAGATGTGTCTATGTTCTTAGATTTAATAATTAAGAACGAATAACTACCGAAATTTTCATTTTTATTAATTAAGTGGTATCATATTTCTTCTCATTAATATATATATATATATATATATATATATATATGTGTGTGTGTAAAGAAACTCGGACATCGTATTTCTTTAATTTAAATTTTTCTCTTTTGTATTTATGCAAGAAAACATATAGACGAGCAGCTGAAGCTTAGAAAAGGTTTTGAATTATTAAAGAATTATTGTGAAAATTAATTTTTAAAAGTTATTTTAAAGTTAACAATATAAATAGGGATTGACACTGTAAATAATAAGTTTTAATGCCATTTCTTTGTTTACAGCGGAAGATCATTTATTATTTTTGAGTTAATACCCAAGAATAAAGAGATTTAGCATTATACATATTCCACTTTATATTTATCAGCATCCTTGATTATTTTTACACGATTAAACGCTCTTTTTGAAAAAAGGGAACTCTTATAATGTTAATTATGTACCTTGTAGAATTTTATATTCCTTTTTTTTTCAAATAAATTAGAGAAAATAGCCTATTAAATATATACGAACAAATATATATATGTTACATAAATCCTAAATAATACCGTTATTGCCTAGAGAATAACACATTTATTGTGTTATAGATCAATCATGTGAACCAAAAAAAAAAGAAAAAACGAGGAAAAATGAACAATGAAAATCCAAAGAAATGATCAAATTAAAAAAATAAATAATAAAAAACGTACTTGCATTAGGTGTTAGGAAGGAATGATAACCTTAAAAGATATAAAGAAGTATAGGGAAGAGTGAAAGGAAACCATTTTATAGAAGTAGATGAGAAGCAATTTTCGCAGTCTTGTTTCGTCTTAGTAATATTATAACAATAGAATGTAAACAATTCTAAATTATTCCAGCATTAAAGCCTTTTGGCTTTTTTTTGATGACCTGCAATTTCTTATATGGTTAGTATTGTTGTCCTGTTTTAATTTCTAATGCTTCCTGATTTTGTAAATCAGGAGTAACCTACTTCGTTTGGATGTCCATACACGGAGAGGAAAATATCAAGTTTTGGACTGCGCAGTCCAAACCCTAAGATATTCCTCATCGTGAATGCGAAATCCTTGAGGCCAGATATAAACTGTATGGTCCATCCAAGTAGAACTAAAACTTCAATAGATTGACTGTACAGTCCAATAAGGCCGGGACTGTGCAGGCCGAGCGTGACGTGACGTGTATGGACAAGAGAATATTTGTTTCACATACAGTGGGTCCAGTATAAGTGGACTGTGCAGTCCTGAACTCGAGGTTTATTAAGTTTCAATCCAAAACTTGAGGCCAAACTGTGCAGTGTCGGCCTTGAGATTTGAACTGAACGTGTATGTTCAGACTTCATTTTACACAGCCGGATGTAGGATACAGCTCGGAAGAGTGCTAGGTGCCAAGTACTATTAGCTTTTGTTCGCGACTACAGCCCTGAAGTACTTTCAGTTATAGCAAACAGCAATATGTTGTATGCAAGACAGTAGGCACACAGTAGAATTAGGCACAAAACCATGATAGATTGATTAACTATTACTGCTGGCTGAGCAAACAAAAAAAAAAAAAAATATTTGGAAGGCCACTTCCAAATATTAGAATCAAATTACTTTTTGTATCAATAGACTTTTATGTCGCCTAGCAATAAAGATCAGAATGGAAAAAGGCAGATCTTCTATTACCAGAATACCTATTTTATGATAAAACTTTTCCTAAAATGATGTTAGAGTTTATTAATAAAACATTATTATTGTTAAATAAAACATACTTTGAATTTTATTTTTTAGCCCAAAAATGGAACGAACTTATTTTAAGAATTGATCATAAAAAAACATTGCAAGAAATTGTTTCTTGGTAGCCTTTTCGGTTACTAAGATTCTAATAACTCAAGTTCCTCGTCATCCTGATATCATATATTTTAGATATTTGCAATATTACCTTTATCAAATTTGAGATTAAAAATAATAGGATATTCTACATGTATTCTCACACAGAAACAGTAATTGTTTTTCTTGTAAAACGTAATTGATTTGCCTCGGTACTATATTTGACTGTAGGCCAAGAATATGGAGTTTGGAGTGCACATACTGTTAAATGTATTCCCTACATTCTGTCACCAAAATATATTTTGTAAATATTTAAAACATATAAATATGATTTCATCCCTGAAATGTCAGCAATTGGCTCAATATATTGTTGTATTTTGTCATTATTATTCAGAAGAAAAAACTGAACTCAACCAATATTAAAAACATAATAGGTGCCTATACATAATTAAAATTAACAATCTGAATAAAATCATTAATATTTGAAAATTCTTTATAACGTTTTTTCTTCGTTGTCATTTTATGTTATTTATGCAAGAATATCCCCTAAAAGCACATCTATTTTTTTAGTTATGAATACGACGTTTTTTTTTTTAATTGTATCTAAAAAAAGTTATTGTAGATTTTAAACTTTAAAATCGATTACTTTAGGGTAAATGTCGATTTCCCAAAGGAAGGCATTGTTATTATATTAAACGAGACTTCCTGTATCAAGACCTACCATTATTCCAAGTTTGGTCAAAATCGGTCAAACGGCGTGGATTTTTATAAGGAACAAACATACTGACAGACAGCTGGTAGACGTTTTTGACCCAGCCTACTATGACACTCCCCGTATCACGACCTACCTGTGCGCCAAGTTTGGTCAAAATCGAAAGAAGGGCGTGGATAAGGAACAAACATACAGACAGACAGCTCGTAGAAATTTTTGACTTAGCCCACGAGACTTCCTGAATCAAGACCTACCATTATTCCAAGTTTGGTCAAAATCGGTCAAACGGTGGGGATTTGTATAAGGAACAAACAAACAAACGGACAAACAGACAGACGCGTGATTTTTATATATATAGATAACTCTTTATATGTCAAGTTAAAAAATATATTATCTAGATATTTAATATCCGTTTTTTTTTATTAACTGTCTCTTTCCTATCTTAATTATATGTATATTTTTCATAATTTTTCGTTTTATGGGATATTCTCTTTATCTGATATTTTTACTGTGACAAAATTGGAAGTGTGATTATATTTTGTAGCATAATTAACCGGAGAAGTTTTATTGTCAGTGTCCTCAATAAAGCGTCAATTTATATCGTGTCGTTTGAAAGTCTTTTTTAAAAGTTCCCGATTCTCTTACATGTACCTTGTCGCACATCAATCTGCTTTGCATGCAGAAAGTTTTCTGAAGTTGAGGCTGGGATTTATATTTTAAGTGGTATTGAAGATACGTCAAGGGGACGAGAAAAATGTAGAGCGAAATATAGGGTTATTAATGTGTAATTAATGAAATTTGACCTTCTAACACATAAAATACATAGAAAAGCAAACAGTTTAAGGGGTAATACTACCTTGTAACTTTTTTTTTACACATTTTTTTATGGGCTAAAATTCTTCCTTAACTAATCAAAAATGATATCCAAGATTGTTTATGTGAAAAAAAATGTTTTATTTAGGCACAAAATACAATTTTCCGAGTGAAATCCCGATGAATAGTGAGCAGGGTGCTGTTTTGAAGATAATTTTTTGAGCAAGCTTGGATTAGTCCCTTTTTAATTATTAAATTTCTTTTTACCCCTCTTTTAATATATTTCAAAGTTAAAACCCATTTTTGTTATCTTTATTACAAGAAAATATGAAAAAAAAAAATGAGATAGGAAAGACATGAACATTTCAGACCATTAAACATTAAAATCGTTTACTCAAAAGTATGTTTTTCAAATCGGGCGTTGCTCTGGCTCCTTCAATTTTTGTCCGATAAACTTCAAATTTTAACTGCAGCTCCCTCATGATATTTGCTAGAAAAGAACGTAGGATTTTTTCGGTTCATTGAATTATAACGATGTTATGATTTTCGAAGGATTATTTAATAGAAAATTAATAATTGTTCACCATTTTCGATATATTATTAAAACCTTCTTCTTACGAAATAATTTTAGTTTTTCGTTCTAGATTAAAAGTTTCCACCGGCAGAATATACCCCGTGAAAAAAAGAGTGTTTCCGTTTGTCAGACACAGCGCCGCCATTATTTTTTTCAAAGAATTGAAATGTATTTTTTGGATACTTTAACACCATAAAACGTTAGATATAAAGAATTGAAAAATAATGATTTATTTGTTACATATAGTTCCAGGAAAATGACTGTAAATCGGTGTATTTAATGTGGCTCTACTTGTTGGCCCTAATTAATTATTGGTATTAATATTTTGGCTTTCTAATAAATATAGAAAAAAAAAATAATGGGCATAGCAAGAGTGTAGGAGATTTTTCAAATATAAATAGGGGGTCGAATAGAATCGAATCCTAAGTGGGACAGGTTAAAATAAATCGGCTGTCTTCTTAACAAATTGTTCCGTTTAAGAATCGGTTTGAGGGCCACCCTCACAACCTTCTAATCCACCCCGTGCCGGTCTGTCGGAGGTCAAACTAGGGAGAAGTTTTATAGAACTTGTGTAGTCAGTGAATAAAAACCAACTTGAGGTAATTATGCAATTTCTGCTTCCTTTAATTACATATAGTTTCATTAGTCGGGGTTAACTCCAGTCACTAATCCTATTAATTGGGAATTCTTATAATTAACACTTTGCATTCGAGAGGTACCACTTCTGCTCCCGAAAACACTCTTGATTTAGTTACTAGCCCTAGATAACAAATCTTGGTCGTTTCGACGAATACTGCACGGATTTTTAATTGTCCTGTGATGAGCGATCACTGTAGGAGGTGAACTTTCCAGGTATTCCACTACTAGTCTATTACCTACAAGCAGCCGGAAGAAGAATATCGCGTCGTGCTTCCGGAAGTAAGATAACCTTTTCTTTCTAAAAGTAGGTCGTCAAAGAGCCAAACACCAAACGAACCATTCTTTCAAAAACTACATTATCATAAAAGAGCTAAAGGCATTATTCACTACTTCAGTTGCAAATATTGAGCTCATGTTAATAAGACGTTCTAGTGGCTTACAGGTTCAGACGTAGGATAAGAAGGAAATACTGGCTGCATTCCTACAACCAGAGTTGGGCAAACGTTAGCGCGCGCTAAAAGCTGATACCTCTCCGCTAATTTAGCGAAACTGTAGTAAGCCAGCGCTAATCTATTTATGAAATATCGTAATTGCTAATAGCTTAAGCTATAGTTACAACATTTTGTCATCTCAAAGTTCACTTCCGGTCTGCTCTGAGCAACCTCTATCCTGTTCCACTTCCGCTTCAATCTACAGGATTTCCGGTCACATGAATGTCAATTTCGGTTACCGCCGGTCGACTCATGCCTATCACTGGGTAACTCCTGTTCGATCTGGCTCACTTCCGGTCACACACAGACAATGGCACACTCTGACACTCCTTAATATAGGTTACTTCCGGGCCTATATGCATCCCTGGGTCGTTTCCGGAAGTACCCCAGGGCCTTCCAGGCACTCATGATAGACCGGAGGTGAACCGGCAGTGACCCGGAAGTAATTTTGGTGACCCGGAAGTAATTTTGGTGACCTGGAAGCCATTGTGAGAACCCGGAAGTGAAACCGGATGTAGTCAAAAGTTGTCCAGATTCATCCGGAAACTGCCCAGGAGCAATTTTGGTGACCCGGAAACAATTTTGAGAACCCGGAAGTGAAACCGGAAGTGGACAAAAGCTGCGCAAATTCGTCCGGAAATGTCACAGGGATTCTCAAAATGGCTTCCGGGTCACCAAAATTACTCCTGGACAGTTTCCGGATGAATGTGGACATTTTTTGGCCACTTCCGGTTTCACTTCCGGGTTCTCAAAATGGCTTCCGGATCTCCAAAATTACACCTGGACAGTTTCCGGATGAATCTGGACAACTTTTGGCCACTTCCCGGTTCTCAAAACTGCTTCCGGATCTCCAAAATTATTCCTGGACAGTTTCCAGATGAATCCGGACAACTTCGGTCCACTTCCGGTTGCATACAATTACTTCCGGGTCACTGCCGGTTCACCTCCGGTCTATCATGAGTGCCTGGAAGGCCCTATGGTACTTCCAGAAACGACCCAGGGGTGAATATAGGACCGGACGTAACCTAGATTAAGGAGTGTCAGAGTGTGATATGCATGAGTCGACCGGAAGTTACCGAAATTGACATTGATTTGATCGTATATTCTGTAGATTGAAGCGGAAGTGGAACAGGAGTGAGGTTGCTTAGAGCAAACCGGAAGTGAACTTTGAGGTGACAAAACGTTGTAACTATAGCTTAAGCTATTAGCAATTACGATATTTCATAAATAGATTAGCGGTTAGCGCACTGCCGCCGCTAACCGCTAATTATTAGCGCTGGCTTACTACAGTTTCGCTAAATTAGCGGAGAGGTATCAGCTTTTAGCGCGCGCTAACGTTTGCCCAACTCTGGTTGTAGGAATGCGGCCAGTATTTCCTTCTTATCCTACGTCTGAACCTGTAAGCCACTAGAACGTCTTATTAACATGAGATCAATATTTGCAACTGAAGTAGTGAGAATTGAGTTTCCACTATATTATTATCCCACGGATTGCGCCGAATTATCGCCCGCTGTCTGAACCTTCCTAGCAATACGAAGACAAGGTATAGTTGGGATTCGGCTAGGAGAAAAACGTCAGACTTTCACGAAAAAATCGGTATTTGGACGTCATACATTCCACCATGGTTACCTAAGTTGTCCTCAAGGTCTTCCTCCCTCCCCCCCAGGCATTCTCTAGTGCTGAAGAAGGCTGCCAATGTGCAGCCGAAACGTCCAAATACAGATTTTTTCCTGAAAGTCTGACGTTTTTCTCCTAGCCGAATCCCAACTATACCTTGTCTTCGTATCTCTGCAACGGCTAACTATCTCCATCTTCATTATGAACTTCCTAGCAAAAATCGTCGAGCCATATCGCTTATGATATATCCTGTATCGTACATCGCTACAGTGTGAACGACGCCTAAGAGTAGCAGGTTTACATTCCTTGTGAATTCCCTTCGTTTTGGCGATAAAATCGTCAGTATCTGCACTCTAGTGAGAGTATTGTGACTTTATGACCTTAATAATGTCTTACTAATTACTAAAGGAATTCCGAATACGCCATATGTAAATTAAAGTTTTACTGCTAAATAATGAGATTTTCCAACTATGTGTCGTCGAAACGATGAATCGGTTGCAAAATAGGTATCTAACTCCAGGGCTAATGACATAAACAGGAAAATTAGCACGCCTTCAAGTCCTACTCACCTAGACCTGAAAACAGGAATAACAAGAACAGATACACGGGGTAGCCACTAAAGGACTTATAAAGAACCTGCGCCGACCACATGACCAAATCATGAAGCATAGACAGAGAGATCAGCTCTTTATCAAGAATTAAAAAAAAAAACCAGAAATATTTACTTTTTATTCAGGTTTCATAAAAGAAAAAAGGTCTCCCAGTTTAAAAAAATTATATTTTCTTAATTGAAAACAATATTTCGACATAATACCATCATCAGAAAACCTTTATTTAAATCACAGTCCACGAGGGCCCTGAGGGGCAGATACTATAGAGGTATCTGATCCATGACCATTCGGCACACTAGGGTACTATGCTCCGGCCGCCTGATTTTCCCCTTGGCTGCTTCCACTACTAGAGTCATTAACACCCAAGGTACCCATTATTAAATTAATTAAAGGCTGGGTTGGTCTAGGGACGGTCAGGGAGACCAAATTCAACCCATGAACGAAGACACTAGAAGAAAAAATCTTTAGTGCTTGCTCGGGATTTGAACTCAGGTCCTGAGCTAACCTCGCCCCCTAATAACATAGTGGAGGTTTAAAAAAAGTAGTAGCACTTATCAACACTATTTAACTTTTATAATTGTAATTAATTTGGAATCTTTTCATACTTTTCAACAGCAAAATGGATTCTCAAAGTGTTGGCACGAGGACTGCATGAATGTGTTTAACTGTGTAGAATAAGACTTCCCATCAATGGACACCATTTAAAAGTAAAAGATTTTTAGTAAAACAATCCGTTTAAAGTGCTGAGAAAAAGTAAAGGTTTTCTTAATTTAAATGGAAAGAAATATTCAGACTACCTCAATAATTGGGTTTCTTTTCTTCTCTTTTTTATATCCAACGACTTAATAAATTATTAATCAATTGATTGCAAATTAAACAATTTCAACGCTCCACTGAACCAAAACAATAAGCCGAAGAGTGTTTTCCTCCAACTCGAGAAATTAGTCCTTGAACTTGGTATTTTCTTGAGAGTTTTGAATTTTTAAGACTTTGTTTTACATCAATGAAAGCTTTACTGTTTTCAGAAGTTTAGAGAATCCCTTTTTAAAACTGCCCCCGCCCACTTGAGGCTACTAAGCTTGTTAAAGCAATTTACCTAGCTATTGAACGTAATGCTTCCCTCCTACACTTCCTCGAGACTTTAGCACAAATTTTCCTCGTCATTTTTTCTCAGCCTCTGTATAAAGTTTCTGAAGATTTCTTCTTGTATTAGAAAATAGCCCATACATACTTTATTAAAGGTTGTAATAAAATATCATCGATGTGCGGCATAATGACCAAAGTCTTCCACCATCCTTAGAGACCGGTTCCTTGGCAGAGACTTGTGGCGAGGTAATCTTCTGGGAGCAATGACTCCTACAGTGATGAGGTTTAAGCTGTGCCGGCTTTTGTCAGAAAGCATCATTGAGGCGTGACGGACCGTCACACAGTGGTATTTTTAACTGACTTAGCTGGACAAAATTCGAAAAATTCATGTAAACAAATCCCTAATTGGACCTTTGAGTATTTTCCTAGATAGTGTATAGATTACAAAACAAGAATAAGTCGGTTCGAATACGTCAACATTTAGGGATTACGGATTGTTTATATTAGGGTATGTCATGCAACAAATTTCATTAATTCATCTCTAAATGAATACTGAAGTAAAGAAACTGCTTTGTCAGTACTACGAATTTATTTCAAGTTTCAGAAAGGTATGTATGATCTTCTTTCATTATTTATCATAATAAATTACCATTAATGTTTGCTTTATGCGATGCGATTTGTAATACAGACTAATGGGACAGAACTTTTGCTGTCCGGCCTCGTCCGACCTAGTTTTATTTTTATCTTATTTGTCAATTAAGTATTGGCACATGGAAAAGAAGAATTGGCTGCCAGAATCTGCTTATTCAATAATAACTGATTTTCTGAAAAAACGCCCCTATCGAAAAGGGAACTTTTTGAAGTTTGGATCTTACAAAGTCCAAAAAAAAAAAAAAAAAAAAAAAACAGGAAGGTATAAAATGTATACCAACAATTTGGTTTACTAGAGGAAATGGAAAAGTTAAAAAAAAAAATATTGAGACATTCTTAAGCCACTTACGTGATAAGTGGCAAACAGGAACCAGAACAAAAAGTATAAATGAAAGACGTTTTGGTGTATGGCTTGATACAAGTTTGGATTACAATACAAAATCAGATGTAGAAGAAGATTTAAGTGTATCTGCCAGTAGTGGGGGCTATCGAATATTGAAGATGTATTTCAGTGTTTACTATACTCGAGCGATCCGTATATTTCTAGTATGAGTGCGGAAATTCGTCGACATACGAAAGAGTTTCTTTCCTTCCCAGGTGAAATAATTAATTTGTTGAATGAACCGTTACTTGACCAAGAATGATTTATTAGTTTTGATAACTTAATTTCAATTATATCTTTTGTTGTATTGTTGTGTTATCAATTATTATTTTCGATGTATTTTTGTTTTTTTTTTAAATATTATTATTATTATTTGTAATACCTAGTTTTAAAGCTTTTTGTTGTTGTTGCCTTTATAAAAGTTACATGATTTATAAAAAGTATAATAATAAAAAAAAATTAAAAATTTTAATTTAACTTTTGGTTAACACTTAAAGCGTAATAAAACACTTTTTTTTGTTGCTAAAACAGACAGAAAACAACGGTAAGACTTTATTTCCGACCCCAAAAGTAGGGTATATTCGTGATCAGCAAGTAATTTCCTATATGAATCCGTGATAAAATAATTTTTTCCAGCTAAATCAGTTAAAAATACCACTGTGCGTCAGATGCATTGAATCTATTACTGCCATAAACTGAGACACCGCAACGTTACCGGAGCTCGTGAGTGTTCCGTCAGGTCCCCTGAAGTCCAAGCTCCTGGAGAGAATAGTAGTTCTGAGATATCCTGTGAACTGTGACAGCCTTCTCCATTTTAATCTATCACTGTGACGATACGGATCACTATTTCCAACGATACTATTCCTGCAAACTCAGCTATCTAGTCGCGCTTAGCCTCTCTTTCTGATTTACGCAGCTGGATGTATACACCTATATCGCGTTTCTCCATGCACCGACGTTTTCTTTTTTTTACTGTGGTACGGGAAGAACTTCGGTTAACATTTTAAATTGGTTAGTTATTTAATCACTTTTTTATGCTATTAAAAAGTGACTCCAATAAGCTATCCCTAAAATGATATTCAATAGCTTCTAGCGATATACAATAGTATAAAAACACACATCCAAAGAACTACATCTCTGAAACTCACAGACGACACCAAATCAAATTAAATAAGTCAAAATTGTCTAAAACAGGACCCAAACCTTTTCTAACCGATATAGTGGAAGGTGCAAGTAACCTAGTAGTAGAGCGTCAAACTCCATATCTATCTAACTAACCCGATATCCACACAGAATATCTGTGATCTTTCCGGAGCTTCTTGATTGTAATGCCCTAAGGCTGCCCATACACGGAGAGAAATATCTCAAAGCTTAGACTGTGCAGTCCAAATCTTCAGGCTTGTATGGGTCATCCTTGAGGCCAGAGTTATGCTGCACAGCCCATTGAAGTAGAATAAAATAACCGTACAGTTCAATGAGACGAGGACTGTTTAGGCCGGGCGTGACGTGTATGGACAAGAGGATATTTGCTTCACATACAGTTGGTCTACAGGGGTCTCCCGTGGTCTAATGGCTAGCGCCTTGGATTCATAAGCGGGAGATGGTGGGTTCGATTCCCAACCTCCGGCAGGAATTTTATCATCCCACGGCTCGCTGGTAAAATTCCTCGCTGCACCCTGGATGTCGGCGCTAATGACTTAGATGTAGATGTGCCAAAAAAAAAAAGAAAAAAAAAGTGGGTCTACAATAACAGGACACGTGTCCTGTCGTGCGGATATCGTGTGTTTGCAGTCCCGGCCTTGAGATTTGAACTGAAAGTGTATGGCCACCTTAAGATATGTGCTCATGAAATTTTGAAAAAAAAAACCCTTAGAGTATAGCTTTTTTTAAATTTTGATTTGATTGTTTACCATTTTTGCTAAAGAGAATACATGTAGGAATATAGTTTCCTTAAATTTGCGCTATTTACAGGTTGTCATCATAATATAATGAACATAAGAAATATCAAGCCATTATCTAAGTAATATATAATATAAAATATTTCTTATGAATATAAGAAATATCAAGTCATTATCTAACTAATATATAATATCAAATATTTCTTATGAATATAAGAAATCTGAAGTCATTATCTAAGTAATATATAATATCAAATATTTTTTATGAATATAAGAAATATCTAGTGATTATATAAGTAGACTGAAGTGCCTTCTGGCTCTATCAAAGACGAAACAAGACTTGCTTGTGTTCATAAGTCAGTCATAAGTGTCTTGACTGTCCAGTTTGACACAAAGTGTACAGTGTGCTTTTTATGTAACGGGTGATTTCATCCACAATAAATTATAAACATATAAGTGAATATATATAATTGATCAATAAAAATGAGGGGATTGTGAGAGTGACCAAATGCGATGTGAGGTGATCCGAGTGAGTATTATACCGGCATGCTGTGTGGACAGACAATATCCTGCCTAGTTCTGTACTTACCCAAACAGGGATTGTGGTTTACCAGACTCACGACTCTCTCGCAACGCTTCTTCATTTGGTTGTTTGGACAGATACAGCCGAACATTGGCGTCAGTCGGATCTTTCCCCACGACTCCAAGCACATGTCTCTGCAACAAAAACGACAAAAATACATTATGAACAACTAAATTTAATTGAATAATTACATTATTTATTTTTAAAGAATGTAGGTGGTTATACAGGGTGACCCTCATTGAGATGTCATAACTTTAAGGGTTTATTCTGCACCTCATTTGTATTTCAGGGACGCAGAATTGACCGTCTGCTGATGTAGCAGAGCTATTCAAACATTTGTCTATTTTCAAAACTAGTAGTTTTTTCATGAAGAACGGTGTTTTACGGATTTGTGGTTAATGAATCGTAAATTAGAAATTTAATAAAACAAGACCCCCAAAGCGTAAAAATATGATATCTGTGTTTATTATGTTAACAATAATTGTAATTATTCCAATATGTTATTCTGTCATCTTTCACACTTCTCAAAGTGTCCCCTAATCCTTAATCAGAGCAAAACGTGTGTGTACCTAGTGTGGGAAGGATGGGACATCACCATAATCGTGTGAAATTAAATAATATCTTCAGAATGGCTTCTTCAGGCTTAAGCACATTTATTGGTTTGACTTAGAAATCAGAAAAAAATAGACAAAAATAATTTTTTTTTCTGAAACAACGAGGTATTTTAAAGCTTATTAAATAAGGAAACTTTTGAGGTGGAGGGAAACCTCTAAGTCTACAAATAGCTCATTAATAAAATATTGCATGAGTTAAGAAAATACTAATAACAATAGTTCACATCTATATGGCTCTTAGTATAGCTCCTAATTTACATGACGACATTTCAATAACGGGTGTTTCTTAATGGAAATTTAATTTAGATTCTAAAAATGTGGTCTTCATTTACGATACATTAACCACAAATCCGGAAAAAACAGTTTTTTTGTAAATAAAACCCAATAGTTCTGAAAATAGACAAATGTTTGAAAAGCTCTGCTGCATGTTGATCTAGGACGCTCATTTTTAAGTCCCTGAACTACAAATGAGGTGCAGAATAAACCCTTAAAGTTATGACATCTCAATGCGGGACACCCTGCATAATTCACTATTTTACGATATTGTTCATGTATATACCATTTATATTTTGTAAAAAAATTCACATAGTTTTGCTGATCAATTCGAACGCTCTTACCGTTGTAAGATATGGCCTTATATACGCACACTCAGGACGATGATAATCTTCGACGTTTTACGTCCGTAAATTTCATCCATCCATCCGCCTATATACACACACTCAGGACGATGATAATCTTCGACGTTTTACGTCCTTAAACTCCATCCATCCATCTATATACACACACTCAGGGCGATGATAACCTTCGACGTTTTACGTCCTTAAACTCCATCCATCCATCTATATACACACACTCAGGACGATGATAAACTTCGACGTTTTACGTCCTTAAACTCCATCCATCCATCCATCTATATACACACTCTCAAGACGATGATAACCTTCGACGTTTTACGTCCTTAAACTCCATCCATCCATCCATCTATATACACACTCTCAAGACGATGATAACCTTCGACGTTTTACGTCCTTAAACTCCATCCATCCATCCATCCATCCATCTATATACTCACACTCAGGACGATGATAACCTTCGACATTTTACGTCCTTAAACTCAATCCATCCCTCCATCTATATACACACACTCAGGACGATGATAACCTTCGACGTTTTACGTCCTTAAACTCCATCTATATATACACACTCACGTAGGTAATGGTGTTATCTATAAATACCCTTGAGTGTTAAGATGTTTAACGCTCCCCGTGTATCTCCTCCCCCCCTCTAGCATTAGTACACTAGACCATGTAGGCTTAAGTTCCCCTATTTGTAAATTGGCATAGTCCCTTCTAGTACGAAAGCATAAGGAATAAGGGGGCACCTTTATTGGACCCGATGCGATCTGATCCGATAGCCACCCACTGTCGGAAGTAAAACAAACACATGCATCTCAATAGAGTTGCCTACATTGGTCCCGATTCGATCCAAACCGATGGCCACAGAATCTTGGCCGTTGAAACTTGTTTGTTTCGGACCGACGACGCAAAATGGCGCCAAACCACAAATTGGGTTTCAAAAACGTCTACAGCCTTTGCATCTTAACCAATTTCAATGCATTTTTTTAAAAATGAAAGCTAATAAGATTTAGAACAACTTTGTCAATTCAAATTTTTGTTTCCCTTGTTTATTAAATTACGTGGAAGGATGTTTATAATCATCCAATGTTTATAACCTTCCAATGGTTATAACCTAGCTACCTTTCTTATAAATTATTTTAAGATATGAATACTAATGCTTCTCTTATCGTAGTGAAACAGTTAAAAATGAACTGTTAAACTAAGATTTATTTTTTTAGGACTGATATACTTCCAGAAGATTGATTGGCCTCTCTACTCCTCCTTAATACCTCCAACATTCAACCTATCGAAGGTTTCTATGCTTATTAGGTGGTATTTCTTAAATTAATCACTCATTTTCAATTACTTCAAGGTCATTACTGACGAGCTGTGACTAAATCAAATAGGATCGGTCGGGACCAATGCGTTGTCTGTCAAACGAAATCGGATTGGATCGGATCGGGAGAAATACGGGCCCAATGTAGGTAGCCTAAGGTATAGTCTTAAGTCCAGCTTCAGGCTCCAATCCGTTGGGCCTGGAGCTCTCTATGTACATAATACATTTTTAAAGATAAAGATAATTTTCATAATCATGTCAAAGAGGGATGTTTCAAAAAATAAAGATTTAGACATAAACGTTTAAAAAGAAAATTTAAATGCAAACCAGGGAGATTTCGGCCCGCATTTGTGAGAAGGAATTTTCGATCCACACCTTGAAGAGTGTGCTTTCTAAGCCTTAAAAGAGTCTGGGGTCAGGTTTTTCTAACAACGCTGTGAAATACACTTTGATAACAGCCCGTGATGAAGTTCGTGAATTCCTTTTTTTTTCCGTGCATCGAT
The DNA here is from genome assembly GCA_946811695.1 of Gonocerus acuteangulatus. Taxonomy (NCBI): domain Eukaryota; kingdom Metazoa; phylum Arthropoda; class Insecta; order Hemiptera; family Coreidae; genus Gonocerus; species Gonocerus acuteangulatus. The sequence continues at coordinate 37,967,449 of OX328132.1, read as the reverse complement.
TACTTAGGCCATTAGCACTCTGAGAATTCCTAATTCTTCTCATTATTAATTTATAGATAATTCTGGTATTTTGTTTTTATAGGTCCATTAGTGCTAAGTAATGCATTTAAAATCACTTTAATAGAAAAAAAAGTTTATTTTCAGTCTTCAGTTTATTAAAAACGTAAACTTTTATCTGACTGAAATTCAGCATTATGAAGGATCTTTTGAGATCGTGAATAATAAATTTTCATAGTAGAAATTTGCCTAAGAACGTATTTCGATAATAATGTAATATACTGATAATAATATTACGCCATTAATAATTTCTACGGAATTTTTAGCGCTTTTCCTTCCGCTTATGACGTCGATCAGAAGGGACATTTTGGTGGTGGCAATGAGAAATGCCCCTGTTTCGAAATGTATATGCCACTGAATTTTCAATATATATATATATATATATATATATATATATATATATATATATATTTTCTTTTTGAGGTTTCTTTGATGTGGAGAATTATTGTTATTGATAAGGTTTTCTCTAAAAAACCTAACGTTAAAGAAAGCCGTTTCGACAACAATATATATACATAAAGAAGTGTTGAAAACGAATTTGACTTCTTTGAAACAAAGACTTTCAAAAAAAGGACTTTCTTGTACCAAATTTCATCAAAACCGATTTTGAGGCTTCTGGAGAACAACATATATATATATATATATATATATATATATATATATATATATATATATATATATATATATATATTCTCGGATTGAGGAAACCCGCTCCCTCCATGAGGTCCATAGGTCTGTTAAAAAAATATTTTATTCTAATCCTCCCTTAACTCTAAACGTAACCAAAATTATAGATATTTCGACTGAATCCCATGATTTTAAGTACCCAAACCAAAAGCTTAACACAACAACTGTTTTCTACTTTTCTCGAATTTGATTAAATATATCGCCTTAGACACAAGTGCAACGATTTTTGACGCGCGTATTTCGCCCATAAAACCATGTTCTAGTAGGCCACGTGTTTGTATCAAATTTCATAAAAAATGGACCATTCTTGAGCGTGTGAAAGAGCGATATATATATATATATATATATATATATATATATATATATATATATATATATATATATATTATTTTCCACGTATTTCTGACCTTTATTTACGTATAATTATTTATTCTTTATATATGGCCAAGGTCAAAAGAATAGTACTCCATTTCTCTTTGTACTATTTATTGTTTGTACGCCATACACGTTTCGTGGCCTTTATGCCACCTCCTCAGGGGCCATTACATCCCTATGTGTGGATAGCTCGGCACCCATACTAAGACTTAGTATGGGTGGCGAGCTATTTTTAGCGCTTTTCCTTCCGCTTATGACGTCGATCAGAAGGGACATTTTGGTGGTGGCAATGAGAAATGCCCCTGTTTCGAAATGTATATGCCACTGAATTTTCAATATATATATATATATATATATATATATTCAAATTTGAACTACCGTTATTTTCGTTATCTATACGTTCTGAAACTAGACATTTTCTAGACGGCACTTCCGGATTGCGTTATGAGGTCAATCCTATAAGCGGGGTTCCTCCCAATGGTCGGACGGAGGAACCGCGTTAAAAGTTATTTGTTATGGTAATATTGAAAAGCAAGTCTCTGCTTGGAAACTTGTCGGAGAACATTGGTTACACATATGTTGAGCATTTAATTACACCTAATGTTCACTAAAGGCTACACGACACGAAGATTAGCTGGTGGAATTTCGCTATCCATTAATGTAATACGTGAACTTCATTTCAATTTCCGACATTAATTACTCTCAAGCCCGAATTCAAATGATTTCAACAATGGTTGACCTAGGTATATTTGAATAAGCATTGACCTCTGTATAGACGGCTCTAATATCTATGTGGACGGTGGACCCTGTCTGCCGTCTATTGAAATCTGTCAAATCCAGGTTCACCGCAATGATCTTCGTCTCTGCAAACATTAGAGTGACTGTTCACTTAGAGATTTATGTCGATCAATTGAAAACCTCAGCATTTGCACATTGTGGATAAGATTATTAAAAATGTTCTAATATGTTTCCGAATTCTCAGCATCAGCTATTCAGGACTTAGAGATAGTTGTGCTTCCTACACCATTTGGCATTGCTGTGAAATAGATTCTTTTTTTACTGGGTCCTACCGGTTGCATAGTCTCGAAAAAAATGAAGTAGTTCGGAAATAGTAAGAGAACACTTACTTTGGCAATTGTACCTAAAAATTATTTTTAAAAAAAATCCAAAACAATTATTAAAAAATAAAAACTTTTTTTTCCACATCCTGCTTATTTCCCGGACAATGCCCTAAGATATTTTCCACTTTTTCGTACCTTAAAAACTTTTTTACTTAGGGAAAAGTTAAATTCTAAACAGGAGTGAGTGTGTCTCTTATGAATGTGTAATTGTAAATGAATATGTAAGTTTGAGTAGGTTTAATTTAGATCGAAAGGCAGTTATTTTTTTAATAAAATTCAAACAACAGCTGAAGTCTTTCCTGAAAGAAGGCAGCGGTTTTTATATCACAATTTGCTGAAAACGTAAAATAACGGTAATGACCTCATCAGTCGATGCACCAATTAGGTATCATCTTAATATTTATGATTGAAGTAGAGGCACGAACCACTTCTAATCTGAAACGTAGATTTCTATATAATCTACAATGACCCACGTAAAATATCAGATAAAACACGTGTCGGTGTATAACCAATTTCTTTAGCACATTACCCTTAATGTCACAAAACTGACCCTCTTAGGTTAAACTCACTCACTCACTCACTCTCTCTCTCACTCTCTCTCTCTCTCTCTCTCTCTCTCCCTCTATCTCTCTCTCTCTCTCTCTCTCTCTCTCTCTCTCTCTCTCTCTCTCTCTCTCTCTCTCTCTCTCTTTCTCTCTCTCTCTCTCTCTCTCTCTCTCTTTCTCTCTCTCTATCGTAAGCGTAACTTGAGAAGACTGGAGTTAAATCCCGTGAATAGAGTAGATATATTTGAACACGTAGAGTAAACATTTTGACATTGAATTTAAATGTTGACATATTTATTTAGAGAAATAGGAGTTCATTTTTTTACAATAAATAAAATATTTAATACTATGAGACACTTCTTCCTGAAGCCCTAATTTTTTATTTTCCACTAAAGAGACTAGTTTTGTTGAACGCTAATCACTCTCTTTTAAGGTGAATTACCCTTCCCCCAAGAAAAATACTTCTTGAATAAATTGAAGTGCTTTTATCTTGGAAATTAGGTTGACAAATACATGCAAATGAAAACGTATTGTTACACAAAACCTTTTGACGCATCGAAAATCCGTTTGCACAATTATTTTATTTTTTTTTTTTTTAGTACTCTTCCTTCAAATGGTCTATTTGCGCCCTTAGAAGTGTTACTTTTTTATTTCCGATCAGACTATTTGATAGATCTCGACGAGAACTACAAGTTTGCATAATATTGATATCTCCAACCGTTTAGGACTTATTTCTCTTGTAGCTCGCTTATCTGAACCAACCTGTATTTTCTTCTAACATTAGTAAAAAATCTGACTCTTAAAAAAAGAAAATACAAATATCTTTAATGCAATATATATTCAAATTGACCATACTGTTTCAGAAGGTGTTATGATTTTTAGACATTTCTGTTCGATATTTGACGAGGCCGTTATCAAGACAACGTACGCTTCATTTCTACCCTTGACAAAAAATATACCCTAAAAAAGAGGCTGAACCAGCAGGAGCTCTGCATTCAATGAAGATTCAATATAGCGACCACATCCAGACCAAGGCCCATGAATAATTCATAAGCCCAGGGAAATACGCTAATAAGAGATGATTGCATCTGTTTAGCCTCCGTCTGGGAGGAGGGGGGGGGGGAAGCAGGCCTACAGAAGTTGGACGTCGAGCAACTACGCCGTTCCGGAACTAATCGACAGCGTATGATTGGCACAAATATTGAATATATTAAAGGTATTTACTACTTACAAGCTAGAATAGCACTTTTAGGAAGTTTGTAGGCTGCAAACCCATTTTGGTGTCAACCAGATAAAGCAATCTGGAAGTGACGACAGGAAAAGTCTTATGTTTCAGAGATCAAAACAGTGGATCGAATTTCTGTGTGTATGTACATGTATGTATATACAGGGTGGCCCAGGTAAATAACTATTAAACGGTTTGAGATATCAACATTTTTCATAAGGGCAAAGTTGTAGTTCACGTCGAGATCTATAAAATGGTGCCCTCGGAAATGAGAAAATAACACTTCTAAGAGCTCAAATAGGCCTTTGAAGGGAAAAGTTTCTTCTTTACCCATATTTTGTATTATATATTTACAATGTACAAACAAAACAAGGAAGAACCGTGCAAACAGGGTTTCGATGCGTCAAGTAGTTCTCTGTAAAAATACGTTTTCAACATCTCTCACTCGTTTGCAACATTTTATAGATCTCGACGAGAACTAGAACTTTGCCTTTTTGAAGCATTTTGATATCTCAAACCGTTTAGTAGTTATTTCTCTTGTGGCCCGCTTGTCTGGGTCGCCCTATATATATATATATATATATATATATATATATATATATATATATATATATATATATGAAAATTTTGTAGACAAATTCCTATTTATCACTGAAACCAAGCCTTGTACGTAAAAACACCTCAATGTAAACGTTGTAACCTATTAATTTTCCTTTCAGATAATACCAAGATCAAAGGTGTAGATTAAATATTTATCGGGGTATTATGAATGAAAACAAAGGCAAATTTTTTTTTAGTTTTATGATATAAGAATTTCATATGGAAAAATAAATTTATTCTGTTCTATTTTATAATAGTTTTTATATACTTTTTTTCATAAAGTAAATAAGTACTTTTTTTTATTGTTTATGTCAGCTACTTTTTTTTTCTATTCAAATCGATTCTCTGAATTGTTACTTTTTAAAACTTTTCAGGTATATTTTTCATTCATAATACCCCGTTAAATATTTAATCTACAACTTTGATCTTCGTATTATCTGAAAGGAAAATTAATAGGTTACAACGTTTACATTGAGGTGTTTTTACGTACAAGGCTTGGTTTCAGTGATAAATAGGAATTTGTCTACAAAAGGGCGATATTTTTCAGTTTTTTGCGTTTTACGCGCAAACGGTGCTTCGGATCAAAAGATGTCTCGGAATAAATTAGTCTTAAAATTAAATTTTCTATCAGAATTCGTCATAAAAAATACCTGCCGCGATTAGAAAATCAAGAGTTAGTACGCCGGAGAATGTTACAATGTCAAATAAGCCTTTAAAAGAAACCTCATGCAACATAACTAAGATCTACCAAGTTTCATTTCGAAATTCCAACAACTCTAGGAGGAAAAGGGGGTGGACACATATACTGGGACCCCTGTATATATATATATATATATATATATATACAGAAGACTCTCCCTAATCCGGTGTCGTCGGGGCCGGGGTACAGTCGGATTAGAGAAAACGCCGGATCAGAGATTTCAGTTAAAAACTGTCAATTATGCATTTGAAAAACCTTATTATTTGAGGATAAAATAAAAGGTACGGCTTTTAATATATTTAATTATTTATTCATTTATTTGCATATTTATGTAAAATTTAGGTACCGAATCATAAAATAAATTCAAAATATGTAAATCCTTGCTGGTGTTTTTCAGGCGCTCCAGCCGCAGGTGCCTTAGTAGAAACATTTATTTTCTCAGTATAAACACAAGTTCCTGCCGCAAAAAGGAAACATATATGCCTTTTAGCGGGGTTCCTCCCTCCCCCATAGGGAGGAACCCCGCTTATAGGGTTGATACAATGAAACAATCCGGAAGTGCCGACTAGAAAATTTCGCGTTTCAGAACCCCTAGAGACCGAAAATAACGGTGGTTAAAATTTGTATATATATATATATATATATGTATATATTTATATATATATATATATATATATATATATATATATATATATATTTGTCTGTTCGCTCATTTCTGGCTTCCCTGATGGTCCGATTTTGATGAAATTTGGTACAAAAATCCGTCGTCCAATTTGAAAGGTCAAGTTCGTTAACCAGCAGAATCCGCCCACTGGAAGATGGCGTTTGGGGCGAAATTCGCGCAAAAAAATCGTAACGCTTACGTTTTTTAGTTCATAAGCTTGTAAGTACTCGTTTTATAGGCTTCTTGGGCTAGGAAAACGAATGAAACCATTTTCAAGGCGATAGCTTTAACCGTTTTCGAGAAAATTGGAAAAATAGTTTTTGAATACCGTTTTTGGTTTGGGTACTTAGGATCATGGGATTCAGTTGAAACATTTTCTGCATGTTCTACTTTCATTAAAACTAATATGTTGAAATTTTTGTTACGTTTGGAGTTAAGGAAGGGTTAGAATAAAATATTTTATTAACAGACATAAAAAGTTTTGGTAACTTTGTATACTTTCCTTAATATCTCGAAAAAGGTTGAGAATCTTGGTAAACGGAAGAATACCATTAGAAAGCTTACTAAATGCTCTACAAAAAAGGTTCTGATGAAAGTTTTGATAATACGATGTCAATCGGAGAAATAAGTGCTTAAATCTTTAAAGTAATTGATTTCGCTTATTCGAACTGTTCTTTTTGTCTGTTTTTATTCCTTGTTATTTTTTAACTGCTTATAGTTGGATACATATATTTGATAATAAATCAGGTTAAGAAAAATAAGAAAAACAATTTAATCTTAGAGATATGGATTTTCAAGATATAGCTTTTCAAATGCTTAGCGGGGTCCTTCCTAGGGCGGGAACCCATCCAGGTAAGATTGTAAATAAGACCTTTCTTGAAAGTAAAGATCCTCCTCTGCCTCCCGGCACTTTCATTGCTGACGAAGGCTACCAATGAGTAGCCAAAACGTCCTAAATATAGATTTTTTAACAAAAATCGTATTGAGGTTTCTTTAGCCGAATCCCAACCATTCCAGCTTTACTTATCACCTCGACGGCTAACTAGCTAATCTTCATGCTTTCTAGAAATGTGGATCCAAAATAATAACAGCTTCTATTTTAATCATTTTAAATGAGTCTAGAGATAAGAACGGAACCGCGCTAAGATGATGCAGTTCCTGCGAGTCGGACTTTTTATTTTGACTTCCATTCAATGAAATACCACGAACAAATTGTTTGGCTAGCTAGGAAGGGATGGCTTTGTAGGGAACGCCGGATAAGGGAGCGTCAACTAGTGTTGTTAAAAGTGAGCTCTGACTATAGGCTTCAGGCCTGAACCTCGAACCTAGCCTCTACCGCCCGAGCTCTGAGGGCTGGATAAAGGCTCGGGAGTGAGGCTTCATCCTAACCTTATCATGCCCTGAAGGGTTCGGCAAGTTTCTCTCTCGAGCCTTGAAGTTTCGGCCTTGGAGCCCTGGGAAGCTTCGGCTTATAGTCAAACCCTTTCTAGTGCTTTAATAGATTACCTATATACAATAATTACTTACTCTATAATCATTACATTGTATTCATTTAGATTTTTGTGTGACATTTCTCACCATTTATTTTACAATAATAAAAATAAACTTTTAGCGGCATCTTTATTTACAAAAGGAGGTAATTTAGCTGTTATCTCTGATAATTCTTATTCTGCTTCAGTTGTAGTTTATTAAAATTCGACAAAGTTCAGTTTATTAAATTAATCATTAAGCTAAATAAAGTGACTCATTCAGTTGATTTCTTAAATTCTATATTCTTATGGATTCAAATCTTCATGAAAAATTTGATGGACTTGTATTATTTAGAGGAGATATAAAACATTTGGTTTTTAATTTTGTTGGTGTGTGTGAATACTACTGGATTTTCCAGAGACAATTTATGTATGTATTATGATGACTTTTTATTTTAATGTAATACTATTTTTTCACACTACGTACAAACGGTAATATTTTGAAAGTTGGGAATGGCAATTGTGAACAAGTACGACAATGTTGCCATCACCGTCTCACAGAAGAGTTTATTTTTTAGGGAAAGGTTTATTTTTACCCAATTAGTGATCCATATAATTAGTTTATCAATGAAATGGTAAATTTAATTGCCAGCGAATAATTTCAATGAGGTGGAAAGAATTTAGGACGAATCTACTAAAGTATATTTCACGAAACAGCTGTTTGCCCGCCATCCGCCATTTTGGAAATGAAAAGTAAAAGGCTTCAAAGCATGCGCCTTCTCCCGAGGCGAGCCTTCAAGGCTCGCGCCTTCTACCAAGCCGAGCCTTCAAGGTTCGCGCTTTCGAGCCCTGCCCAAGCTCTGAGAGCTTGAGCTTTTGGGAGCCGCGCCTTCTAGCCTTAAAGGCGCGCTCTTTTACAACACTAGCGTCAAATATATATATATATATATATATATATATATATATATATATATATATATATATATATATATATATTACATTTGGATTTGCTTGTTCATTCTCTTGGAGTTCCACATATGACACTTGAACATTCACAACACGTTATTTAGTGTTGGTCAAACGATCCATTGACGTGAATTGAATTGTTTATTTCAGAAACCCGTTAAGTGCACTTTTTAAAATTTTAGGAAAACTAAAATAGAAGTCCTAAAATTAAAATTAGTAAAGGTTTTGGAAAACATCAAAGCCTTCCTTATTGTATTGTAAAAGCAAATAATTCTTTGGGATAATTTTTAAAATTAAGACGTTTTTTTCAGTTTCCCCAAAATTTAAGAAACTGCACTTGACGGGATTCTGAAATAAACGATTCAATTAACGACATCGGTACGACAGATAACGTTCATCAAAAGATATCTGAACGTCAATTAGCTTTGGTCAAATGATCCCTCGTAGGATGTAACGTTCTATGGATTAGTGAATTCATTATTTTAAAGAATGACCTAATTTGAACAGTCTAAATAACCGTGTTGAGGGAAACAAAGAAACAATAAAAGGGGATCAATCTAAAAAAACAAATTCAGGAACATAAATATGCTTTAGGTCCACCCGACAAGCCTCTGTAATGTACTGTATGTCATACATATTTCTTTTTTGTACATGGCCTAGCGCATGCACGAACGTCAGCGGACCCTTTTACAAAAGAGCTGCTAGTGGTTGTTCCATTTTTTTTAGTAGTAGGTGCAAAGTAAAAAGAATCAAGGAGAGGATCCAAGGGGCGAAGCCCCTAGGGTAGCCAAAAATTAAAACCATGGACACCAGGCTAGTGAAGCAGAATATAATTCTTGCAAAATATAAAGTAACAAAAAAACAACCGCTGGATACGAAAGAAGCATTAATAACTAAACTACTCCAGAGCGAAGAAATCATAAGAAGAAACAAAAGCAATTAAAAATATTTGGTATACTCGTAAATATTGTTTGTCAAAAATAAAAACTATCACCTCGCGATATATATACTTGTTCGTTAAGTCTGGAGTGGAGGACGTATTTCATAGAGAATATTTCATCAACAATATTTGGTTGAATAACTTTTCCCTATCGTTTCTGGATAAATAAGCCAGAAAAAGCTCTGAGAGAGAGAGACAAGTTGCAGTAATTTGCATTTGTAAGCAATTTTCAGAAAATGGGAGAAGGTCCGTTAAGCCGAAAATAAGCAAGAAAACAGCCGGTTTTAGTTCGACCTGAAGCGAGGATTCCAAGTCCCACGACCAGAAACTAAATTAAACATCTAGTTATCAAAACTACCTTCCATTTTCCTCCCAGCTCCATTTCATTTTCACCAAGTTTTCCTCAAGGTGAGACTTTTAAAAAGAGCATGGCATCCAATTTATTCCAGACGTTAATCGAAACAGGAAAAAAATCTTCGAAGAAACTGCGCCAGTTTTCTCTTATAAATGCTTAAATTTAATTTTTTTTTATTTTGAAAAGTAGTGTGAAGAAAGGATTAATGCTGTAATGACCCCAAACCTCCTATGATCTGAAAGATTTTTTTTTTGTTGTAATAGGAGATACAATCCACTTACATTATTGTCATACACTGTATAAAAGACACATACATGGTCAACTTAACAATTGGGGTCTCCTTCACCCTCGTTACTTAGGCTTGAAAACATCAAGCCTAGTTGCTGTGAGACCTAAATCAATAATACGTACACATCACTTTAATAAGAACCTAACGAAGAAACCAAAATAAATAACTATATAAATAAAATAAAATGAAATAAAAATAGATAAATAAACATAAGAAACATAATAATAAATGAAAACAAAAAGATAAACTAAAAACTATATATATATATAAATAAAAAACAACAACAATAAAACGATTAATATAATAATAAGAAAAAAAATTATTTCGTTTAGAGCCTTCTGCTCAAATTCAGGAACATAAATATGCTTTTGGTCCACCCGACAAACCTATGTAATGTACAGTATAACATATAGACTTCTTTTTCGTACACATGCCACAAAAATAATGGTCATCCGTTGACCAGATGATTCTCCAATGCGAGATCGGAAAAAATAACCCCCATATTGACCCTTGCAAAATTGACCTTGAAATGTTATTCAAGGTAAAATTTTTCTATTGCATATTTCGAATCTACGAGTCATGAGGAAGAAAAAAGTCTACGGCTCCATAGGTCAGAAATGGCTCGTTATTGTGAAAATGACCATTAATAGCGTATACGTGGGCCATTCCATTCCAATGGACAAATGGTGGCCGATTTTGATATTTTTTACATGCTCTACTAACGTTGCCTTACGCAAAAATGCCTCGTTTGAATTTTTTAAAAAAAGCATCTTATAGTATAAAAAAATATAAGTTTATTGAACAACGGCCCTCTCAGCGGTATTCATTGAAGTACCATAACTCACATTTTACAATTGACGGGAATGCCTTCAAGAAGTTATTCTCGAAGCTTATCAAGAGCTCTTTGCTATAAGCATTCAACCAATCGTTGAAATTACTTAGGGATTTCACAGGTCGTGTATGAATTTCATGAACCAGCCAGTCCTCGAGTCCCTCCCAGAATAGAGGATAGAATGATTGCCCTCGCCTGATCCAGGTCTACTATGGGGCTGAGAAGATTACAAGCTACGGGAGTCTCGAGGATGACGGTCCGTCGGATTCTTCAGGAAGAACTCCGGCCCTTCAGATTACAGGAAGTTCAGGAGTTGAGATAATTGTTTTGCAGTTGGATGCTGGACATTTTGGGACGTCCTCCACACTTCCTGCAGCGGGTATTGTGGACTGACGAAATTTCATTTTCAAGCGTCATCGCTCACAGCAGACAAAATGGACGAGATTAATTTGGGCAATTGTAGGAATTAGGAGAAATTCTCGCCAGGTCCTTAGCCGAGCAAGGAGGAATTTGAAAGCAAGGTTGGCAGCTTGCCTCAGGAATGAAGTCCGAAATATTGAAGCTGGAGAACAGGCCTAATTGCTACGGGCGCTAGAGTAATAATCTTACAACTTTTTTTTTTTTTTTTTTCTTTTTTTTAGGAAGAAACTGTTTTTTTTTTGCCCACGGGCAATTATTTTATCCTCTATTCTGGGAGGAATTCGAGGACTGTCTGGGTCATGAAATTTATACATGACCAGTGTAATCCCTAATGAGTAATTTTAGCGATTAATTGAAAGCTTATGAAAATGAGCTCTTACAAGCTTCGAGAATAACCTCATGAAGGCATTCCAGTCAATTGTAAAATATGAGTTATGGTCCTCCAATTAATTTCGCTGAGAGGTTCGTTGTTCAATATACTTATAATTTTTTATGCTAGAAGATGCATTTTTAAAAAAATTCAAACGAGGTACTTTTGTGTAACGCAATGTTAGCAGAAAAAAAATCGGCCAACATTTGTCGATTGGAATGGCCCACGTATACGCTGTTAATGGTCATTTTAACCATAATGAGTCATTTCTGACCCATGGTGCCGTTAACTATTTTCCTCATGACTCCTAGATTCAAAATATGCAATAAAAAAATTTGACCTTGAATAACAATTTAAGGTCAATTTTGCGGGGGTCAATGTGGGGGTAATTTTTCCGATCTCGCATTGGAGAATCATCTGTCCAATGGATGACACCTTTTTAGAACGCATAGTTCCGCCCGACAAACCTATGTAAGGTGCTGTACAACATATAGTATTATTTTTCGTAATGGCCACCGCGCATGCGTGAACACCACCGCGAATGCACGAACGGCAGCGGACACTTTTTTGTAACGTTTTTTTCCAGCATAGTCACCGCTAAAGCATATTTATGCTAAAATTACAGAATTAAGTACCCTTATACTTCACCCACTACGAATGTTTTTTTTTTTTTTTGTTTTGAAGAGTAGTGTGAAGAAAGGATTAATGCTTTAACGACCCCAAGCCTCCTAAGATCTGAAAGAATTTATATATATATATATATATATATATATATATATATATATATATATATATATATATCATGGGCGTATAAAAGGGGGGCTCAGGGGGCTGCAGCCCCCCCCCCCCCCCGACATTTTCGTTTCATGGTAAAAATGTGTCATAAAACCCTTAAAAATAAAAGAAATAAGACTTAGTTCATAAAAAATAGTTAGGTGTAATAGCGTTTTAGATGCCTAAAACTATTCCAAGTTCTGAATTGTTATTATTCCATATTCCGGAAATGGTCCCAGCCCTCCCCCGAAATTACTTCCTTTATATATATATATAATAAAGAATAATAACAATTCACAACTTGGAATAGTTTTAGGCAACTAAAACGCTATTACACCTAAAATAAACTATTTTTTATGCAATTCAGAACTTGGAATAGTTTTAGGCAACTAAATCGCTATTACACCTAAAATAAACTATTTTTTTATGAACTAAGTGATCTTATTTCATTTATTTATAAGGGTTTTATGTGTGCAATGCCTGTCTCCTTCTTTTACCTCATCCTGTTCCCGTTTCCTTTGATCAGTAGACGTTTAACTCCTCATCTAGATGGATCTATATTATCATATTCCTACTCCAATAATCATGTAATTTTGATTTCTTCTTTACAGGTATGTTCAGTTATTGTTATTGCTCTTGTACATACTGTAATACTATATTGTTATTACTCTGTAATCATCTTATATTCTTTATAAAAAATAAACCTTCTTTACAGATGCAATCATTGTGATTTCTATCCCGAGTACGAATCTTACATATATATATATATATATATATATGTATATATATATATATATATATATATATATATATGAGTGTGTACGTTTTAGATAATAGATACATGTATATGGATGGCTCACCAACATTGTAGTTGCTCGTCCAACATTGCTTATTGATGTTGCAAGTAATTTATTATCGTACATCAATTTTTTGCTGTCATTAATATTTATCATGACCGTGTTCCTTGCCTTGAATGAGCTCAGGGTTGAGGAGAAGAAAAGAAAATGTTTCTAAATTGTGAGGAAGTGGGATGTGATGTAAGCTCGCGGTGAGATAAATTATGACACGGCCTTTAGAAGACGCCCAACCCGTCCTCACTACAATAGAATTCACGCTGTCGGGTATCCTTTAGATTCCACACAGACCAATCTTACCTACAATTTATCCGCTTACTAAAGACGCTTTAATAATAGAACGTTTTCCTCTTACAATGCGAAGTGCTGAGATTTTGAAAATGAGAGAACACTCTAAAAAGTATATTACACAGAATGTGTATACATTTAATTATAGATTTTCCTAAAAAATAGTCTGGCATACTTAGAATACATATAATGCTGAATAATCGGAATTCTTACAAATCTTTGGAATTCTTTGAAGTCCCCGCATTGGTTTTCACTTTGATTTCCGTGTGCTTATCTGTGTCATGGGTATGTTATGTGCCGTTTTATACTGTTGGTCTCCTGTTTTTTACCTTTTATTTCTAATAAGTTTTTTCATGTGTTCCGGAATAATGGGGATATTGTTTTTTCTGGTGGCACATAAAAGGCAATCAATAGGCTACGTAAATTCAATATTATTACATAATGATGGACTATATTAGATTATTTTACTAAGATAAACAATAAATATAATTTTACAAAAATAGATGACAGAGCTTAAATCTGAAATAGTTTCACACGGGATGATAATTCATATTTACAATTTTAACTTGGATAATTTACGTATTTACAATGTTAACATTTAACGAGTATAAAAGAGGAAAATCAATAGGGGAGGTAGGAGGTGGTATACATATCAGTTTTCTGAGCAGTCTATCTACAATATTATTCCTTATTAATAGAATTAGATTCAGGATATAATTGTATTTAAAGAATGGTAAAAAAATCCTTATGTCTTTTTTTTACATGAGAAGTCGATTTTTAAAACATTATATCCAAATAATTTCCTTAGGAAATTAATATTTACGAGAACACACTAACATTCATTTCCTTGTGTTTCCAAAAGAAAAGAATTTTTGCTGTGTGAAAAACCAAATTATTAGAAAAATAATATTATTTTGATGAAAAAGTGGATTTAACCCATTTTGAAAGTCATCGCCACATATCAGTTAGTAAGTGTTTTTAGTCAAGTTTGTCTTGCAATATTGGCAGATGGTATGTCTTGTTTCGTCATAAGGTGTGAGTGACTAATATGTAAATGACTTGTTTCTAATCAACAAAGAACAATTTATTCTCGTCTTTTACCTTGCTTGCTTGAAGCCCATTCACGAATTGTGCTTTTAATTTCCGATAGTTTGTTGTATATCTTGTCATACCAAGAACGGTGCCATGTTAGTAGAATAAACGTACTGGTTTCAAGTTGCATGTCTTGATATAAAACGAACTGTTTGTCGATGTTGTAGCCTTTTCTGAAAAGGTTTCAACTACAGTGCTCTCTTTAATGTCAATGTTTCCTGGGAGGGAGTATATAGTGACTTTTTTTGTTTATCTTGTGTATTTGTTCCAGGATTTGTATAACTATTTGGCTTGTGCCTGTAAGCACAAAGCGCATTAAAACCGACGCATATATAATTGATCGAAAAGGGGGATTTATGAGGAAGATATATCTAAACAACTACCTTCAGGAAAAAATAAGATTCAGATATAGGAAAATAATTATTTACCAGCAAACCAAATAAGTACAACTGAAGCCCGAAACAGCCCAGCATCTTTTAACCCCCCCCCCCAGCGCCCAGTGCCTTATTTATTGGTGCTGATTTTGAATCAGGTATTATTTTTCGCGTACAAAGAAAAAAACAACAAAGTTTAGTTGCCCAACTATATTGGGTTGCTTACTACACAACATAATAATCAACAAAAAAAACTGCAATAATTATAAAACTATCTCAAACAAGTAAAATCAATATGTAAATTAAAATCAAACTAATAAAACTACGAAAATAATGGTAAAATTGATTGTAAACATGTAAAAGAAAAATGAAAATACTTCTATAATGCTAGCTTACTCGTAAACGTAAGCATATTTTTGAATTTATTTGACGAAATATTAATTGTTGTTTAACGATTGCATTTTTTCTTTAATCTACTCTCTAAAGCAAATAAATTAGCGAAAGAATCGTGTCGATATAATTGTTCAAACTCTTTATTAATCGAGTTAGGATTTCCAACCTATTTTATTTTATTTGTCACCTTCTAAGGCACCTTGGACGGAACGCTCGGACACGTGTCGTCTATTTTTCGATACGGAATCACCAGAAAATCGGTGACCCCACCACAGTTAGTAAATTTTAGAAATATGTCGAATATGAAATAATTAGATTCCATCTAAGCTGGTAAGAAACAGGGTCCAAGATTTCCTAACTTTCTTTTCTGATGTATTTTAGGATTTGGGTTGAGTTAGTCGATGCCCTTACCTGGGCAACTAGAACTCTGTAATATGACCCTCTAATTTAGTGCACGCCATTGAAACATTTGTACTGCTTCTAATCAGTGAAAGTCGTACTTGACGCTAAGTGTCTAACCAATAGCTATTTTTAGCTGTTTCACATAGATCGGAATGCCTAATTTTTTTTAAGAATGAAAAAAAAAAAGACGGAATAACAGTAGTTCTTGAGTTTCACATTAGATCTATCTTCAGTCATACGTATGGCACGCAATAAATCAAAACCATTATTTATGGATACCTACCGGCCACTTTATATAGTATGAACCTTACACCAACCCGGGATGAGGAAATTTCCAAAAACACCTGACTGTTTTGAAATTTTTTTTAAAAATAGCAAAGTCAAATTGAACATTCAAGAACATTCTACATACTTCTGCGATTTATTGGAACCTTTCTGTTATTATTTTAGTACTTTTCTAACCAAATTTTCTTTCTTTCTGTTAGATTTTAGCCATACTATCTATTCCATTATTATGGAATAGCCAAACTCAAGGTCATTTCAAGGACAAATATGTTTACTGTGCAAAAAATGAACCTGCAGTCAAAAATTCATTTTTGCAAAATATACATATTTGTGCTTGAAATTACCTTGATTTGGCGCCGATGGGGTGAAACAGACCTCGGATTCGAATCCATCGACCCTCAAAACCATGGAAGATCTAGTTATTTCTTCTTAAACGACTTCCTAAGAAATTTGAACCTTCAAATGCCCTTAAACCTGACGTGCTGGGGTTAAACGGAATTCGGATTCGGATTCACCGTGTCGAAATACATGATAATATACGTATGTTGTCTTTGGACAATACCACACTTTTATGTTGTGTGCCTGTGTTATCATAGATTTTAAATATAAGAGTATATATATATATATATATATATATATATATATATATATATATATATATATATATATATATTATAAAATCAGTCCCGTAACAGGCCACGAGGGCCTTGAGGGGCAGGTACTATAGAGGTATCTGATTCATGACCATACGGCACACTAGGGGGATAGTGTGGTCAGTACTATGCTCCGGCCGCCTGATTTTCCCCTTGGCTGCTTCGACTGCTAGAGTCATTAGTTTGTGGTACTTTTAAATTTATGCCTTCTTATTATCCATCTTAATTTAATGTGATAAGCTTGCCATAAAATTGTAAATTTTTAAGATCTATAAAATATTCATTAATCATTCATTTAATTATTTATTGGGTAATGGATTTTGCACAAACTTTCTGGGGTCTTCTATTACTGCCAAAGTAAAATAAATTGGTAAAACTTTATGATAATAAAAAAAAATCTTAAAATATTGTTAATTGAAATTGGATTGTAACGAATGGATGATAAGCACGCTGTGTATCTAGCAACCCAATGTAAATGGGCAGCCCATTTTTTTTGGTTATAATCAAGTTTTCTCTCTCTATTCCATTGAAATAATATTTATAAAGGCTTCCGAATAAGAATCTATTTAAAACTTTTGATATTAAGTGAATTCAGGGAGGCGCTTTGCCTACGAATGCCACAATACTAAAATGCAGAATCATTAACTAAAACGTTTGACCTTTGAACGATACGGAGTCTGTAATAAAGGAACGTGATTTTGAAGAAAATAAGAAATCATCTGAACGAAGGAACTTTTCCTTAATACGTTCTTGGTTTGGGAGCTCATATTTTCTACCCCGCCTGTAGAGAAGTTGTGAACCTTCTTGTTGAAGTTGCTTGCCTCTTGGAACTAGCTCTCCCTGAGCTTGGTTTAGTTCATTACATTAGGCAGGTCATTAGGACTGTGATCACGTACTAAGCTCACGGAAACTAAACACAATACAACTTAAGAGCCGCCTAAGGAGTTACCGACCTCACCAAATTTAATGATACTCAAAATAAAGATGAAGTTTTGTCATGAAATATATATAGAGATTTATATATTTTAAAAAAAATATACAGCATTTATACAGATAAAACGCTAATATTTGTCAATATTTCTATCAAGGGTAAGTGAAAGAGAATATTTTTTGGGTATTGTCAGACAGATTCTCCTAATAAGTTACCCGTCAGTAAATGCATCTGAGGTAGATGTTTCCACATAAATATAATTAAATTTTCGCTTGTCAAACAGTCTCTCCCAATAAATCACCATTCAGTAACTACATCTGAGGTAGATATGTCCATATAAATATTATTAAATTTTCGCTTGTCAGACAGATTCTCCCAATAAGTTACCAGTCAGTGACTTCATCTGGTGTGGATGTTTCCACATAAATATAAATAAATTTTTGCTTGTGAGACAGATTCTCCCAATAAGTTACCCGTCAGTGGCTGCATCTGAGGTAGATGTTTCCACATAAATATAATTAAATTTTCGCTTGTGAGACGGATACTTTAATAATGGGAGTAATATTTAGTCCCATTTAAGTATTATAATTTTCGCCTGTGAGAACTATGTTTTCACTAACTTACTAATCAGTAATTGTGTATACTGGAGCCATTTCTGTACTAAATTTTTAAAATTTCTACCTAAGTTTAAATTAGGTAAGTATATTATGTATAATTGGCACATATTTTGATTAATCAACGCATCTAATCATTCGTAGCGTGCTATCATCTACTTGCTAACCTATTTAATCATCCATGGTTAAATATCTTAAAATGACTACAACGCTTAACTTACCCCAGGCCAAATGTAAAGCGAATTGTTTTTTATATCCCACAGGTGATTTTGGTCAGCATCAAAAAAAGTATTAAATCTTTTTAATCACATTCTTCTTTAAAAAGAAAAATAAAGTTTATTTTGCTAGCAAACTGTCAGTCTGAAAAGAGACTCATAATGAGACTAGAAAATGACAGACAAAAAAGAATCTAATTTAAAATTGCATCAACCATACTAATATTTTCAGAATACGAAGGAATTTCTAAGGATATTGTTGCAGAAAACTACAAAAAATATACCAAACAAATTGCCTCCTGAAAGGAAGGTTCATGAATTTTAATAAAGTGGAAGTAATTTTAATTCATTAGAATACCTATTTGCATGTATGTCCTATGAATATGTCAAAAACGGTGGAGAGAAAATGAATAAGATACTTCATTCTTTATTTTTCTCACTATTTAGCTTCCACAATATGAATCGTGGAGCATTTTACCGGCAAAGTCCGCTACAATCCTTCGTAAAGTTTAGTTAAATAATTTTTTACTCGCCCAATATTTTTTCTTTCAGATGGTTTTCTAAGAAATAATCTATTAAGTTCTGTTTTATAATTGTTATAAATGGGGTCAAATTAAATTTAGTATTTATTGTGGGGGTCTCCCGTGGTCTAGTGGCTAGTGCCTTAGATTCATAAGCGGGAGATGGTGGGTTGGATCCCCACCGGCGCGCCGGAGGTGATAGAACCCACCGGCCTGAGACGAGAACGCCGCGGTGGCAGGAATTTTCTCGTCTCAAGGCTCGCTCAGAAAATACCTGGCTGCACCCAGGATGAATGGCCCAGATTTGTCGATATGGAGATCCTAAGTTGAACACTAAGATGTTGTAGGTAGTTGGTAACAGCTATATTCAGTCCTCATGTATTTTATTTTCAAGTTACAAATGGTGCGGCATGTCACACACCAGTTTATTAAATTTGTTACAGAAACGTTTCGGCTATAAGCCATTTTCAATCTGTCAATCTGTAAAATATAATGGACCATACTGGTTAGGATATTAAATTTTAAATAATAAACATAAAACGGGGTCTCCCGTGGTCTAATGGCTAGCGCCTTGGATTCATAAGCGGGAGATGGTGGGTTCGATTCCCAACCTCCGGCAGGAATTTTATCATCCCACGGCTCGCTGGTAAAATTCCTCGCTACACCCTGGATGTCGGCGCTAATGACCTAGATGTAGCTGCGCCGTAAAAAAAACAAAAAAAAAAACAAAAAAAAAAACATAAAACTGAGAATATACAAATGCATCAACAGTGCATTATTTCTTATATTATTATCTTTAGATATTGTTTATATAGATCATGTGTTTGTTAAAGTTGATGTAGTTTAGTTTGAGTTTGGACGAAATGTTCACTATTTATCTCTTTTAGCGCGGTTCCTCCCTCCCCCATAGGGAGGAACCCCGCTTATAGGGTTGATACAATGAAACAATCCGGAAGTGCCGACTACAAAATTTCGCGTTTCAGAACCCCTAGAGACCGAAAATAACGGTGGTTCAAATTTGTATATATATATATATATATGTATATATTTATTTATATATATATATATATATATATATATATATATATATATTTGTCTGTTCGCTCATTTCTGGCTTCCCTGATGGTCCGATTTTGATGAAATTTGGTACAAAAATCTGTCGTCCAATTTGAAAGGTCAAGTTCGTTAACCAGCAAAATCCGCCCACTGGAAGATGGCGTTTGGGGCGAAATTCGCGCAGAAAAAATCGTAACGCTTACGTTTTTGAGTTCATAAGCTTGTAAGTGCTCTTTTTATAGGCTTCTTGGGCTAGAAAAACGAATGAAACCATTTTCAAGGCGATAGCTTTAACCGTTGTCGAGAAAATTGGAAAAATAGTTTTTGAATTCCGTTTTTGGTTTGGGTACTTAGAATCACGGGATTCAGTTGAAACATTATCTGCATGTTCTAATTTCATTAAAACTAATATGTTGAAAGTTATGTTACGTTTGGAGTTAAGGAAGGGTTAGAATAAAATATTTTATGAACAGACATGAAAAGTTTTGGTAACTTTGTATACTTTCCTTAATATCTCGAAAAAGGTTGAGAATCTTGGTAAACGGAAGATGACCATTAGAAAGGTCACTAAATGCTCTACAAAAATGGTTCTAAAGAAAGTTTTGATTACGCGATGTCAATCGGAGAAATAAGTGCATAAAACTTTAAAGTAATTGATTTCGCTTATTCGAACTGTTCTTTTTCTCTTTCATTTTGGTACTTAAAATTATGGGATTCAGTTGAAACATTTTCTGCATGTTTTACATTCATTAAAACTAATATGTTGAAATTTTTGTTACGTTTGGAGTTTAGGAAGGGTTAGAATAAAATATTTTATTAACAGACATAAAAAGTTTTGGTAACTTTGTATACTTTCCTTAATATCTCGAAAAAGGTTGAGAATCATGGGAAACGGAAGATGACCATTAGAAAGCTCACTAAATGCTCTACAAAAATGGTTCTGATGAAAGTTTTGATTAGGCGATGTCAATCGGAGAAATAAGTGCTTAAAACTTTAAAGTAATTGATTTCGCTTATTCGAACTGTGTTATTTTTAAATTGCTTATAGTCAGATTATGTATTTGACAATAAAACAGATTAAGTAAAATAAGAAGATCAATTTATTGTTAGAAATGTAGCGTTCAAAGAGAGAGATCCCAAGGCTTTCCAAATGCCTCTGAGCGGAGGCCTTTCTGCCCGACTTATGGTATAGCTGACCCATACAGGTAAGATTGTAAATCAAGACCTTTCAAGACTGGTTTGTTTGAGATTTCATTTGGATAGCTGTTTCGCTATTGATCTAAACAAAGTAATAACTGTTTCTATTCTATGCCTTCATAAACACTAGAGATAAGAACGGAACCGCGCTAAGATGACCGTCGTCGATAAAATAGTAAAATATTTCTTCAGGTACAGTTGTTCCTTATTTTACCACTACTACAAGATATGGGTTGGGTCGATGGTTGTGCGGTGTGGGGTGCCTCGTTCAAACTTCTCAACCCATCGGGGTCACCCGCCTCCTCACACCTGCTCTTCCAACTTTACCTTCTCAGATAAACAGAGTAATTTGCATGAAAAGGAAGGCCATGAATACGGCAGACAAACTTCACCAGTCAGCCAGCCGATAACAAAATATTAAACAGGTTAAGATGAACAGGAATAACACCCTACAGTATCAAATTTAATTGGGCAAATATAACAATTTACATATATTAGAAATATTGTATTTATTTTCGCGTATAATACATTTCATTTTTAGGAGTAAACTGACAAAATACGTCACATAAATCTGTTACTACGGTTCGTAGTAACCTTATGGTACATCATGATATGATATCATTATTTTGACCTTCTTATACAGCATAATTACTTTTTTAGTGTGGACAACATAAAAAAATAAAAAGTCCGACTCGCAGGAACTGCCTCATCTTAGCGCGGTTCCGTTCTTATCCCTAGTCTAATTTCGAAAGATTAAAATAGAAGCAGTTATTATTTTGTTGAGAGGAGATCGTTGACCGTTGATGATGCAAGGTAGGGATTGTCCGGGTTCGGTTACTGCTACTTAATAATACATACCCCATATGTGTATGTATGTGGGCATATATATGTACATATGTGTGCGTGTGTATGTGTATGTGTATATGCATATATATAAATATAAATATATATATATATATATAATATGTATATATATATATATATATATATATATATATATATATATATGTTAGGTATATTTACATAGATATGTGCATCTATTAGTGTTAAATATGTCCTACTTGTATTTACAGCCCTGATGAAGGCTTGAAGTTCAAGCCGAAACGTCGGCACAATAAAACCATTTTTACGATAAAAGTAGCAGTGACCGAACCCCGACAGTTATTGTTTTGGTTCCAAAAGTCTTGAAAGGTAGGATTTACAATCTTACCTGGAAGGGTCGGCATCACTAGAAACATTCCCGCTAGTTACAAGGTCTTGGAATCTTGGAACTCTATATTTCTAACAATAAATTGTTTTTGTTATTTTACTAAACCTGTTTTATTTTCGAATAAATTATCCAACTATAAGCAATTAAAAAATAACAAGGAATAAAAAACAGACAAAAAGAACAGTTCGAATAAGCGAAATCAATTACTTTAAAGCTTTAAGCTCTTATTTCTCCGATTGTCATCGCCTAATCAAAACTTTCATTAGAACCTTTTATGTAGAGCATTTAATAAGGTTTCTAATGGTATTCTTCCGTTCACCAAGATTTTCAACCGTTTTCGAGATATTAATGAAAGTTCCCAAAATTTACCAAATTTCATCAAAATCGGACCATCAGGGAAGCCAGAAATGAGCGAACAGACAAATATATATATATATATATATATATATATATATATATATATATATATATATATAAATATATATATATATATATATATATATATATATATATATATACAAATTTTAACCACCGTTATTTTCGGTCTCTAGGGGTTCTGAAACGCGAAATTTTCTAGTCGGCACTTCCGGATTGTTTCATTGTATCAACCTTATAAGCGGGGTTCCTCCCTATGGGGGAGGGAGGAACCGCGCTAAAACCCGTTCTTAAGAACAAAACAGACGTATTTGAAGTTTTAAGCACTTATTTCTCCGATTGACATAACCTAATCAAAAATAGTTTTAGAATATTTTTTGTAGAGAATTTAGAAAGCTTTCAAATAGTTTCTATCCACTTACCACGATTTCCCAACCGTGTTTGAGATATTAATGAAAGTATACGAAGTTCCCAAAACTTTTCTTGTCTGTTCATAAAATATTTTATTCTAACCCTTCCTTAACTCCAAACGTAACAAAACTTTCAACATATTAGTTTTAATGAAAGTAGAACATGCAGATAATGTTTCAACTGAATCCCGTAATTCTAAGTACCCAAACCAAAAACGGTATTCAAAACTTATTTTTCCAATTTTATCGAAAACGGTTAAAGCTATCGCCTTGAAAATGGTTCCATTCGTTTTCCTAGCCCAAGAAGCCTATAAAAAGAGTACTTACAAGCTTATGAACTCAAAAACGTAAGCGTTACGATTTTTTTTGCGCGAATTTCGCCCCAAATGCCATCTTCCAGTGGGCGGATTTTGCTGGTTAACGAACTTGACCTTTCAAATTGGACGACGGATTTTTGTACCAAATTTCATCAAAATCGGACCATCAGGGAAGCCAGAAATGAGCGAACAGACATATATATATATATATATATATATATATATATATATATATATATATATATACATATATATATATTTATTTATTTTCATAAACATGGCAAAGGTCCAAATAATAGTACTCCAGATTCTTGCACTATTTTATTTTTGATACGCCCTACATGTTTCGTGGCCTTATGCCACCTCCTCAGGGGCCATTAAATCCTAAAAACATTTTTTACAAATTTTTAATGCCTTATTTTAGTAAATTTAATAATAATTATACATCGAGTAACATTAAAATTCCTATACTAACCCCTAAACTTTATATGTAAAATATAATAATAAAAATAATATTGTTATATTGTACATACCCTATGTGTGGTCAGCTCGCCACCCATACTATGACTGAGGCTAGCTAAATACCTGTGTGGAGAGGCTTAGTAATCAGCTTATTAAGATAAGTTGTATAAAGGTTTGTACTATTGCTTTTTCCCTTGGATTGTTCGCTATTTTCTAATGTTATTGTAAAATATCTTATCTAAAAATTTAATTTCTGTTTGTTTATTTACCGAGTTCCTGTTTTTTATTATGTGGATATTTTCTTTTATTTTTCGTTTAATGTTGTTTCTGTCCTTGTCAACTATTGCTATGTCGTCCAAGTCAAATGTATGTCCGTTCTTAAATGCGTGGTCCGTTAGAGCTGTTGTATTTGATTTCTCGTCTATATTTTTGGCATGCTGCTTAATTCTATTCTTTAGTATTTGTGATGATTCCCCTATGTAGCACTTGTTACAATCTTTACATTTAACTTTATATACGTTATATTTTGAATTTATTTTATTTATTTGGTCCTTAATTTTG
Organism: Gonocerus acuteangulatus; assembly: GCA_946811695.1. Taxonomy (NCBI): domain Eukaryota; kingdom Metazoa; phylum Arthropoda; class Insecta; order Hemiptera; family Coreidae; genus Gonocerus; species Gonocerus acuteangulatus. The sequence goes on along the minus strand of OX328132.1, from coordinate 37,942,850 downwards.
CTGAAATTCTTTTCTATTTTGTTGTTATATTTCCAGCTAATTTTGCAAATCCCGTTACAGATCAGTTTCATCCTGTTTGCTATTGCTGGGTGAAAATCAAATGAATAAAAATTATTTTCTATTTGCTCGCGTTCTCTCTTGGATTCCTGAATGTTTTCACTCCTATTTTGACTAATTATATGATTATTTATGATGCTTCCCTTATGTATTTTTTTAGTTTCCAAATTATTAAAAAAATGTTTTATTTGTGTCTGGATAAATGTTCTCTTCTTTTTTATCGAATCTGGCCGTGTTTCGTCATGTTCCATATCCCTTTTTCTTTTACCATTAGTTTTAACATTGTCCCTTACGATTTGTTCGTTGCATTTGATACGTTTTGCAGGTTTTTCATTAGTACTAATATCCAGCGAACTCCGTTTTCTTTTAATCCGTCTGTCAAGTAAGTCCTCAAAAAACTCCTCAGTAAAGTTGAACAATTTTATATTAAAATTTTTAATGTCATCTTTCTTATTTTTCGTGTAACAAACACTATTTTCCGCTTTTTTTATTTGTATGTCTACTAGTTTCGAGGGGAAGTTATTTTTATTAAATATTTTTCTAATTCTATTTTTGATTTCATTGAAATATTGAGGTGATGTTCTATTTAAGGCAGTTAATGTTCTATTGTATACCAAATTTTTTTTGAAACTGAGAGGATGATTGGAGTAAAAATTAATTGTTCTGTCAGAGTGATATTCCTTAGAAAACCATTTAAAATCAATCCAATTATTTTTATTTCTTGATAGTTCCAAGTCCAAAAAGGTAATTCTGCCGTTTGCTTCTATTTCTTTTGTGAATTTTAATGTATCGCACTTTTTGTTAAAAATCTCAAGTAATGGGTCAATATTGTTTTCATGAACCGCTAAAATTATGTCGTCCACATATTTATATAAAAATTGTATATGAATATCCGAATCTAACATGATTTCCTTTAAAATTTGGTTTAAAACAATCCCACTTATTGCTACCGAAAGAGGATTCCCCATTTGTATACCGAAAGTCTGTTTGTAAAATTTGTCATTAAACCTGAAATATCCAGTACTGCAACACAATCGAATGCCTTCTATGAACAAATCCTTATTTTTGATTTTAGTAAATTTTTCAATCTTATCCCAATTGTTATTAATTATTTTAATTGCAAAATCAACTGGAATGTTGGGAAACATGTTTACTACATCGAATGAAACCAGCTTGTACCCGGGAAGAAGTTGAACGGTTTGAATTTTGCATTTTAAATCCACACCACTCAACACATCAAAGGGGTTGTCTTGAGCAAAATGCTTAAGGTCATTTGCTAAAATTTTTGCGAGCTTTTGTGCCGGGGCTTCACATCCACTAACTATTGGTCGTAATGTTTTTTCTTTTTTGTGCAATTTTATGAGTCCATAAATTAAAGGAGTAATGCAATTATGATTTACAATCTTGCACCTGTCATTTTTTACAAAAAACTTATTTTTAATTAACGTGTCAGCGTATTTAATAACCTTATTTTTTAAAGTAACAGTTGGATCATAGTCTATTTGTTTATAAGTCTGTTTGTCGTTTAACATGTTATTCATTTTGTCATTGTAGTCCTTTCTATTTATTATCACTGTTTTGTTAGATTTGTCAGCCCTAATTATCAAGATGTCCTGATTGTCTTTAAAAAAGGTTTTCGTCAATTTTTCATATTTCGTCATCCTCTCCGCTAGTCCAATATCAATGTCAACGGGAATATTTTTATAGTTGCGTATATTTTCATTGAGATTCAACAAATTGACTACTCTGTGCCTAAGATTATTCTTAGGCGAGCAGACAAATATATATATATATATATATATATATATATATATATATATATATATACAAATTTGAACCACCGTTATTTTCGGTTTCTATGGGTTCTGAAACGCGAAATTTTCTAGTCGGCACTTCCGGATTGTTTCATTGTATCAACCTTATAAGCGGGGTTCCTCCCTATGGGGGAGGGAGGAACCGCGCTAATTAAGCAAACAAAATTTAAAAAAATCGTCATTATAAAGGCAATTGAACGATTTTATTTTTCATCTATTTGATTTTTTTTAATTACTTTATTATTTATTTCCTTTTCTTCTACCCCTTAGAATCATTGGCAGTTGTCAATTAAAGTAAAATAAAATATAGTCGATAATAAAATAATAATGAACATATTAAAATAAAATGATGCTAGAAAAAATAATAATAAAATTTTAATAATTTAGAATAATACTTATAATGATAAATCAAATATAATAAAACATATGGATAATAAATAATATATAAGTTATAATTTTAAAGAATGTTAGTTTTAAAAATAATAAAACAAAAAAAATATATAAGATATAATTTTGAATATAAGTCGCTTCTTCTTAAGAATTTGAAAATATTTTTTATGCTCTCTTCATTATACCCAGGGATTTCTTCAATTGAAGATCCAATACAGAGGGATCTGAATTATTTTATCTTTAATAATTCCTGTAATGTTTCATGTGAGAATTATTTAATCTATAATAATCCTCTAACAAGTAAAAATAAAAGAGTCTAGTCGTGGTTTAGTGGCTAAAGTCATGGATTCTCATGCGGGAGATTAGGTTCGAGTCCCTCTGGCAGCAGGGATTTTTCTCATTTCAGAGCCCGTTGAGAAAATTCCCGGCTGCTTAGGAAATTATGGTCTCCTCCAAGATTATCGGAAATCCCTAACTCAGTAGTCCCTAGATCCAAATTATGTGTGACCATTACATTAATGTGTCTTTCTTCAGCAGTCGTTTTTTAAAACAATAATTTATATTCCGTCGTTTTCCTTTCCGGAAGAGACAAGTAGTCTCCGGTATCTCTCGGTATTGGAGGAAAAAAGTATTATTTTTTGTTTTCGATGATATTTACCTCATTGTAGTTTCTTGGGCGCTGATTCTAAATCATCTATTATTTTTGGTGTAAACAAAATTTATAATGCTAGTTTACTCCAAACGTAAGCATATTTTTGAATTTATTTGACGGAATATAAATTATTGTTTAACGATTGTATTTTTTCTTTAATCTGCTCTTTAAAACAAATGATTTGGTGAAAGAATCATGTCGATATCATTTTCTAAACTCAAGAAATAAAAAAAAAGCATATTCAACCTATTTTATATTCAACCTATTTTATTTTATTTCACAAAGGAACACTTGGACATATGTCGACTCTTTATCGATGTAAAATCACCAGAAAAAAATAGGCCAAATCGGTGGCCACACCACTGTATACTCACCTTGTTAGAATATTCTAGGTGTACTTTGGAAGGGTGGTTTTACTCCTTAAACGTTAGACTGGGCCGATATAAAAATATGTATCGATTATTTTCGCGTGTTTAATAAATATACAAAGTTTCATAAAAATCAGGACCGGACACTACAGGATGTTCTCTTGTGAGCAATATATTAGCAGTGTTTGGCAAAAATCATTCAGAATAATGAATAATGAATAAATTTGATAGTTCATTCTGAATAATGAATAATTTTTCATTCATTATTCAGTGAATCAATGAATAACGCAAATTTTTATTTTTATTCATTATTGAATAACCATGATTTATTGAAAGAAAATTTTTATTGATTGAAAATGATTTTATTGAATGAAAATTTTTATTGAATAAAAGTGATTTATTGAATGAAAATTTTTATTGAATGAAAATGATTTATTGAATAAAAATGATTTATTTGAATGAACATTTTTATTGAATAAAAATGATTTATTCGATTGAAATTTTTCGTTAAATACATTAAAATTTTTCTTTCTTTTAATGAAAACTATATATTTGAGTGATATTGTTTACTGATATACAGGGTGTTCAAACTCAATTGACACCCCCCTTTTTTCCCACAATTTTTGAAATTTAAAAACGAAACTTCGTGGGTCTTAACGTGGTCAAATGAACATTCATTGGACCTAATGCACGACCTCTCAACTTTCTCCAGTTCTTCTCCAGAGACCCTAACTCTGGAATCTTCAATGGAAAGGGGTACTTTTTATGACGGATTATTGTAGAGAATTGAATTCTATGACGATTTTATATTTGTCATTTTTTCGCTAAAGCGCACCTATGAGTAACGAATTGCGAAAAAACGATAAAACCCTTGTTTTTTGTCACTTTTCTGCCAATAACGTAGAAAGTATGCCCGTGATGAAAAAATTAGTCCATATAAACGTTGTAGAGGATTAAATGTACTTTCCAAAAAGTACCTTTAAATGACTAAAATGTTAATAGAAATGGAGCAAAACAGACTTTTGTTTTTGAAGTTTTCAGAAACGTTTATTATCAACGTGATCTACACTTCAGTAACACTTAATAAACATCTCCTAAACTATTTTTGCTCCACCTAGTTTTGGATTAAAGAACGTTTGAAGAAACAATAAAATTCAATTACTTTATAAAGGCATTAATATAATAATTTTAAAGCAATAGAACTCACCTAATAATTAGAATTTCGTAGTAATTATTTTTGTGTTTGACGATTTTTTTTTTGTTTTAGCGCGGTCTCTCCCCATAGGGAGGAACCCCGCTTATAAGGTTGATACAATGAAACAATCCGGAAGTGCCGACAAGAAAATTTCGCGTTTCAGAACCCCTAGAGACCGAAAATAACGGTGGTTCAAATTTGTATATATATATATATATATATATATATATATATATATATATATGTATATATTTATATATATATTTGTCTGTTCGCTCTCTAGCTCGAAGACGAATGGTCCGATTTTGATGAAATTTGGTACAAAAATCAGTCGTCCAATATGAAAGGTCAAGTTCGTTAACCAGCAAAATCCGCCCACTGGAAGATGGAGTTTGGGGCGAAATTCGCGCAGAAAAAATCGTAACGCTTACGTTTTTGAGTTCATAAGCTTGTAAGTACTCTTTTTATAGGCTTCTTGGGCTAGGAAAACGAATGATACCATTTTCAAGGCGATAGCTTCAACCGTTTTCGAGAAAATTGGAAAAATAGTTTTTGAATACCGTTTTTAATTTGGGTACTTAGAATCATGGGATTCAGTTGAAAGATTTTCTGCATGTTCTACTTTCATTAAAACTAATATGTTGAAATTTTGGTTACGTTTGGAGTTAAGGAAGGGTTAGAATAAAATATTTTATTAACAGACATAAAAAGGTTTGGTAACTTTGTATATTTTCCTTAATATCTCGAAAAAGGTTACGAATGTGGTAAACGAAAGAATACCATTAGAAAGCTTACTAAATGCTCTACAAAAAAGGTTCTGATGAAAGTTTTGATTAGGCGATGTCAATCGGAGAAATAAGTGCTTAAAACATTAAAGTGATTGATTTTGCTTATTCGAACTGTTCTTTTTGTCTGTTTTTATTCCTTGTTATTTTTTAATTGCTTATAGTTGGATAATGTATTTTACAATAAAACAGATTAGGCAAAATAAGAAAAACAATTCATTGTTAGAAATATAGCTTGCCAAGAGAAAAAGATTCGTTGACGTCTTTTGAATATTTTCAATTGCCTTTATGCTGTTGGTTTTTTTATTTTATTTTTTAATTGATTTTATCTGTAGAATTATTACTATAGTAAAAGAACACAGGAATGTGTGAAAATATTTGATATTTTCCAATTCATTGAAACGTATGAAATGAAGTATCGGTAGAAGAGGATTCTAGGGTCTTGCGGACCTGACCCCAGGTATAGCCAGCCATAAAACCCTTTGAACAAAGGCCGAGGAAAATATTATCTGTTTCTATTCTATGCTTTTCAAATGAGAATAGGGATATGAACAGGAACCGGGGTCTCCCGTGGTCTAATGGCTAGCGCCTTGGATTCATAAGCGGGAGATGGTGGGTTCGATTCCCAACCTCCGGCAGGAATTTTATCATCCCACGGCTCAATGGTGAAATTCCTCGCTACACCCTGGATGTCGGCGCTAATGACCTAGATGTAGATGTGCCGTAAAAAAAAAGAAAAAAAAAAAAAAAAAAAAAAAAAAAAAAAAAAAAAAAAAAAAAAAAAAAAAAAAAAAAAAACTGGAACCGCGCTAAGATGACGCAGTTCCTGCGAGTCGGACTTTTTTTGTTTTAGCGCGGTTCCTCCCTCCCTAATAGGGAGGAACCCCGCTTATAGGGTTGATACAATGAAACAATCCGGAAGTGCCGACTAGAAAATTTTGCGTTTCAGAACCCATAGAAACCGAAAATAACGGTGGTTCAAATTTGTATATATATATATATATATAAATATATATATATGTATATATTTATATATATATATATATGTATATATATATATATATATATATATATATATATTTGTCTGTTCGCTCATTTCTGGCTTCCCTGATGGTCCGATTTTGATGAAATTTGGTACAAAAATCAGTCGTCCAATTTGAAAGGTCAAGTTCGTTAACCAGCAAAATCCGCCCACTGGAAGATGGCATTTGGGGCGAAATTCGCGCAAAAAAAATCGTAACGCTTACGTTTTTGAGTTCATAAGCTTGTAAATACTCTTTTTATAGGCTTCTTGGGCTAGGAAAACGAATGAAACCATTTTCAAGGCGATAGCTTTAACCGTTTTCGAGAAAATTGGAAAAATAGTTTTTGAATACCGTTTTTGGTTTGGGTACTTAGAATCACGGGATTCAGTTGAAACATTATCTGCATGTTCTACTTTCATTAAAACTAATATGTTGAAAGTTATGTTACGTTTGGAGTTAAGGAAGGGTAAGAATAAAATATTTTATGAACAGACATGAAAAGTTTTGGGAACTTCGTATAATTTCATTAATATCTCGAACACGGTTGGGAAATCGTGGTAAGTGGATAAAAACTATTTGAAAGCTTACTGAATTCTCTACAAAAATGATTCTGAAACTATTTTTGATTAGGTTATGTCAAACGGAGAAATAAGTGCTTAAAACTTCAAATACGTCTGTTTTGTTCTTATGAACGGGTTTTTGTCGTTCTTTTTGTAATTTTTGTCTATTTCCCTTGGTTTTTTTATTTTTGTAATTTCTTATGTTAGGAAAATGTATTTGTTTGTAAAACAGGATAGGAAAAATGAGACCAATTTTCTGTTGCTAGAAATAATGAAAATTTTGGGAACTTCGTATAGCGAAAGGTTACCATTCGAAAGGTTACTAAATTTTCTACAAAAAATGTTTTGAAGACATTTGCGATGGGACGGTTATATTTGGAGAAATAAGTGCTTAAAACATAGGTAATTTCGTTCATTTGAACGAATCTTTTTGTGTGTTTCCTACAGTTTTTTTTCACTGCTCGTTATTTTTGTGATTGCTTATAGTAGTCAAATGTATTAGTCAATAAAACAGGATACGTATATATAGAAACAATGTTTTGTTTCAATTCGAAGGTAAGGAGCTAGGAGGCTTAGGGTGGAGGGCATTCCCAGTACAGGTATCGCCCAGTGTATCCTCGTCATCTGTAAGTCCCTTTCTAGAGTCATAAAGATAAGCCTCCAAACAACTTTAGGAATGTAGGATTTCTAACTTTTGCCAGTATCAGAACAGCCGCTCTTTACATACCACAGTGGTACTGACGTACCGGTTTGTACTAGTTGCACTCCACACGGTGGTAGTACTTGTTATATGCCACAGCGGATCGCTCATTATAACCTTATTTTATACGTATTAAATAGGTACTTAAAAAAAATTTATTTGTGTATAAGTGTAGCGTTATTGGGATTAGAATAAAGTATTTTATTAACAGACATAAAATGGTTTGGAATCTTCGTATATTGTCCTTAATTTTTTTTTTCTTTTATGGTGCATCGAAATCTGAGTCATTAGCACCATTTTTTCCTTATATAATACTTAGATTTATCTAGCAACAATATTTTACACCGCAATTAAAGTGATTTGCTCTTCTTATAAACATAATATTTATATTATAATATAAACATAATACATTAATTTGTCTGACAAAAAAAAAGTCTGACCCGCAGGAACTGCTTCATCTTAGCGCGGTTCCGTTCTTATCCCAAGTGCGATTAGTGAAGGAATATAGCAGCTATCGGTAGGTATTAGCACCATTTTCCCCCCTTAATATCTTCCAAACAGTTAAGAAATCGTGGGAAGTACGATGTAACCATTCAAAAGCTTACTAAATTCTCTAAAAAAAAGATTCTGAAGGAAATTTCGATGGGGCAATGTCAGTCGGAGAAGTAAGTGCTTAAAACTACGAAAGTGTTAGTTTTGTTATTTTAAACGGGTTTTTGTCACTGTTTACCTCACTTTTCTTTTTTAAGTTTATTTAACGGTGGAATGAGTATTTCATTAAAGCTGAGAAAATAAGAATCATATTGGTAATAGAGTTTTCTTAGAGTGAGCTTCGCGATGACGGGAGAGTCCCATCCGCTTAGAAAACTGTCAGTTTCCATATGTGGCGCTTTAAGCTTCCTTCTCTTTGAGATTTTATTTTATATTTTTAACGAAAGATCAAAACCTACCGATAGCAGCTACTATTCCTTTCCTAATCGCACTTCGGATAAGAACGGAACCGCGCTAAGATGATGCAGTTCCTGCGAGTCGGACTTTTTTGTGTTTCAAAAAAGGCTACAGCCTCCAAATCTTAACCGATTTGAATGCATTTTTGTTTTGCCTTGTACGACCAGATTTTTGTTTTTGTTTTCACTGTTTATTAAAATACGTGTAAATAATTCACAAACTTTTACAATCAAACATAAAATAATATTTTATTTTTCATCTAACTTAATATCAGCAATGATATCGTAGAAAATAAACATTCAACATAAATCGGTCAATCGGAAAGAGGGGTTTACTTTGTAATATATTTCAATAGAATTAGGTTCGCAAGGCCGCCGGTCTGGTTTTGTATAAAGAACAAACAGACAGGCAGACACGTGATTTTTATATATATAGAAAAAAAATTATTGAATAATGATCCAACCATGTTATTCAAAGAATAAAAAAAAAATCAGTGTATGAATAATGTAATCAATGAATAAATTATTATTAAATAAAAATTTATTTGAATGGTCATTGAATAAAAAATTTATTGAATAATGCCCAACTCTGTATATTAGTCAGGGGAGGATAAGTGTTGGAAGGTTCGAAATCTCATTAGATTAGTAGCGTGTCATACTAAATCCCATGCACGATTTTAATGCACGCGAACTAAATCACTGACCTAACTATTTATATTGTAAGCATTCCATATGGTACTAGGAATAGACATTTTATTAAAACGCGCTAAGATGAGACAGTTCCCGCGGGTATTACTCATTTTTAGACTAATCCCAGATCGTATATCTTTGATAGGTTTTGCTTGCTCTGTATAGTTTTACATGGAAAATGGAGTACCTTTGGATTGAAGAGAGAAGTTCGGATAGGACGCGGAGGGAAAAGGTGTAGAAAATACAAAAGGAAAATAGAGCGAAGAATAGAAGAGACACTCTCTCAGAAGAAAATAGAAGAGTGTAAGAGAGACTAGCTCTTCTATTTCCTCAGAAGAGTCCTCGCATGGATTAGGGAAGGAAGAACTAGCTCATGCATATGAAAAGCCAGCGAATTTGCATTTTTTAAAGGCTTGGGGGAAAATTCGTAAATTTCATTTTAGTACTCGACCTTACCTGAGGTTTATAGAACTTTCCAAAATTGCATTAGCAAAATTGACTTTTCTGTCATCTTTAAATAAACAGACAAAATATCGTAGCATACAAGAATAAAATGCCCGGCACACTAGAGCTGTGTAAACTGATACATTCTACAGATAGTCAAAAGGTAAGATATTTTTTTCATTTATGAGCTTCAGCAAAGAAGGCGGAAAATACTTTATTACCGACCCAAAAAATTTAATTATTTTTATAGAAAATGCGGAAGGCCAATAAATAAAAAATCAAACCTCATTTATATATTAGCCATATTATTAAAATTGCAAAGATCAAAATTCTATACTTGTGCCATTTTCTCTTTAAGCGGTTAAAGATTTCGCCTTAAAGGAGGACTCGGTCGATTTCTCCCGTCACAATAAATATGAAAATGTATACTTGTAAGCCTGTAAACGCAAAGCCGTAAGAATAAAACTTCATCTCAACCTTACCTGAGGTTTATACAACTTTCCAAAATTTCATTTGCAGAATTGACTTTAATTTTGAGCATCTTAAAATAAACTGACAAAAGATCGTACTGTAAAATAATAAAAAGCCCGGCCCGCTAGAACTGTGTCGAACCTTTCGACATCTACTAGTAAGTCATCGGCATGCTTTCAACGCGCATAATAAATTTTATATATTATCCCATTAGGTGGCAGCGTCCTATTTATAGGACAGTCACTGTTCGTGACCTGACAGGATTAGGAGGTGGAGGGAAATTTTCCTCTACCCTCAAATCATATCAGGACATGTCAGTCTAAGAGTTCCAAGTGTTTAAACCCTCACTCTTTCAGTATTCTCTGAGCTGTGGGATAATAAAGTAGTGTTTTACAACTGCACCGTAACTCCTTATTTTCTTTATCTCTTATTCCGACTAAAAAATTGGTAAGTAACTTTTTCTTTCATTTTCTGAATTAGAACTGTTGAAAATATTATTCTAAGGTATAGTTTATTGAAAATATATTTTCATCTAATTTTTGTTTGCAATTGAATCGACTTCCTAGGTCTTCACTAGGTCTACACTTTGACAGACGCCTCACATGGGTACCCCACCTAAAGGACCTTCTCAAAAGATTTAAACAATCGTTACATATTTTAAGAATCCTTGGTAATACAAAATTGGGGGGCATACTCGTCTGCCAAACCCAGTACACTGAACATGCTAAACCCTATACACAACACTGCAATTCGACTAGCCCTTGGTGCCTTTAGGTCAAGCCCCTCAGTAAGTTTGTATGCTGAATCAGCAGAACCTCCATTGCACATTAGGAGAGCTATGCTCATAAGTAAATTTTATAATAAAATTATTTCGTATCCCAATACCTCTTGTATAAGTGACATACTAGACAACCCTCATGCTGACGGTTATGAACGCAGAGAAGGCCACATTCGACCGTTCATAATAAGATATCGTAGAGTGAAAGAGGAGTTTGGTCTTAGCAATCCAAACATTATTACACACAAACTTACACTAACACCTCCTTGGACAACTCAAAATTATAATATAGATTTAACACTCACAAAATTCAAAAAGACAAATCCAGCCAGTACAATATTATACCCAGAATACTTTAAAGCATTTATTACAAAACACAAAAATTGCCAAACATTTTACACTGATGGGCCCAAAACGCCAAATGGTGTCGTATCTGCAGCTATAATCCAAGATAGCATCTTCCGTTTAAAGCTACCACCATAATCTAGCATATTAGAAGCCGAGCTACGTGCTATCCTTCTTGCACTACAGAACGTCCCATTAACCCACCAGCCACATGTAATCATCTGTAGCGACTCTTTGAGTTCACTCCAGTGCTTATAGAACATGTACAAAACACATCCTTACACGCATAGAAATTATAGAGCAAATTCACAATTTACATACATTTGGAAAGCACATCACACTATGGTGGCTGCCAGGACACAAAGACTTAGGACAAAGCACGGCTGCTGACTTACAAGCAAAACTTGTGACGGAGGAACCATATGGCCAACTTAAATTGTACCACAAAGAAGTTTCACGGCAAAATAAAAACGACATAAAAGACAAATGGCAACTGAACTGGTCGAGCATAACAGATAACAAACTTCGACAAATTAAACAGACCGTAAGCGACTAGGCTTCGTCATACAGGGATTCAAGGCGAGAAGAAGTAGTGTTAGCCAGACTAAGGATAGGCCACACACGTATAACTCATGAATACCTTATGACAAAGTCTGATAATTTTCTTAATTCATTGTCTTTGATTGTCTAGACGACCCAAACTATGCTTTTAACATCGCCGTTGAAAGTTTTTTTTTTTTTTTTTTTTTTTTTTTTTCCCCACTCATGACGTGATATATTCATTTATTCATCATTATTTTACATAGGATCCTTCCTATTGATTGTACATGGGGCTATTGTTCTTATGTATGTTCTCATATTATGCATAGAACCTATATTGTAAATAGAAACTGTTGCGATTATATATAGTCATATTGTACATAAGAACTATTTTCTTCGTTTCCTTTATAATTATAAGTTTTTCTACTACTACTAGTTTTTTTTTTTTTTTTTTTTTTTTTTTTTTTTTTTTTTTTTTTTTTTACGGCGCATCTACATCTAGGTCATTAGCGCCGACATCCAGGGTGCAGCGAGGAATTTTACCAGCGAGCCGTGGGATGATAAAATTCCTGCCGGAGGTTGGGAATCGAACCCACCATCTCCCGCTTATGAATCCAAGGCGCTAGCCATTAGACCACGGGAGACCCCTTTTTTACTAGTTAATTTTACTTTTAGCTGTATATTATTCACAAACTTAATTTTATAATTAGATTGATACACACAATAATGTAATTGGATTTGTAATTATGTAATATTGTAACTATTTTGTTGTTGTTATGTATTTCTATTTTATATGTGTACCTGGGCGAAACGCTGTCAATGCGGGGTGCTCATAAATAAATTATATATATAAAAAAAAGAATCGACTTCCCTATAAATAGGACGCTGCTACTATGTGTAGAATACATCTATTCCGTCAGTTTTCAATACAATTGAGGATACTGTGGCCTATTTATTCTCGGAAGAAATAAAAGCTGATATATTAGCATTACCACCAGATGTCTTGGAAGACGCGGACCAACAGGAAATAGACGATGAAGAACTGGGACCACCATTTGTCCGTGATATTCCTGGCACTATTGAACTAAATCTTCCGGATGACCAACCACAAGGCAACATAGATCATACAAGTCTCAGCTCATCAAGCTCAGAAGAAGAGAAATCTATAAATAATCGTGCCACTAAAAAAAATAAGGTGTTCAATAAAAAAATTAAAATATTTCCCCAAAACGAAACATTGGAAGGAAAATTATCTCAGTAGAAATATGATGTTATCTATAATTTTGGTGAAATAGGGCACAAGGCCAAAAGAAAATAAAAGCCTGAAGGACATTCGCAGGATGATTGCGGTGACACATTTGATGCTCGGAGCAAATGCAGGTGAGAGTGTGGTAAGACCACCAGCTTCAAGAAGTTCCAGAGCCAAAGTGTTGGAGAGTTTGAGGCTAGACAGAAAGGACCAACTCATTCGGAAGAGAGAAAAGCAACAGAGATGTCAAGTTCCTGATTGTAAAGGAAAACCTTTGACATTTTGCACAAAATGCAATATAACACAAAATGTTTTCCAAAATTTCAATCATAAAAAAATGTTTACAACACTAGAACATATGTATTTTATTTGAATATATGTATTATTATGTTCAGCCATTGTAGTTTATGTTAAAATAAGTAACATATTTGTTATGTATTATATTTCAGTAATATTGCCGTAACTTATCCCAAATGGAGCGGCGTCCTATATATAGGACAGCTAATATTTCAGAAAGTAATTTTTGGAATTAATTTAAATTTTGTGCAGATGCTATTCTAAGGTATAAAAACACTGTGTTACAATTTTATTAAAAAATTCCAAAAAATAAAAATTTGCTACTTAATGGGTTAAATATAAAATTGATGAATATCTTTTTTATATGAATGACCGGTTTTCTTAGGACCAACGAGTTATCAAACATCGCTGAATTTAGTAGTATCCGAACCTTACTACTAAATTCAGCGATGTTTGATAAATCGTGTTTCCTAAAAGCGGAAAAAAATCAATATCTCGAGAACGGATTAACATAGAAACCTGGGGCCGGTCTCACTCGACTCGGACCACAAAAATACAGCAAGGCAAAAATTGTCGGAATTGGTTGTACTCATCCAAATAAGATGCAACGAGTGTTTTGAGTGTATATTTAAGTTAGTTCAGGGTGATTTTGTCAAAGTAATACGTCTAAGTTTGTACCACCCCCACAAACACTTACATGGTATATAATTTTGATTGAGCTCATGATGGACAACCTTAGCAACCAGACTGAACTCGAATTGTCGAAAATAGAATAGATAAATCTGCCAAATGAAGAAATTACTATATATTGGCTCCTTGGACATGAGTACATAGGGCAAACTCGTACTGGCTCGGACGACGGCAAGACAAAACCAACAGGACATACACGAAGGTACATTACAAGATATGCAAGCTGAGGCCAGACGAATTGTTACAGAAAAGTGGCAGCAATCTTGGCACATGATGACGGATAACTTCGGGAATCAAAACGAACGGTAAGTGAAGGGCCTTCAAGCAAAAGGGATAATAGAAGAGACGAAGTGATATTATGCCGCTTAAGAATTGGCCATTCCCGACTGACACACACTTATCTCATGACAAGACAGGAAAGACCGACATGTACACAGTGTAACACACCACTGACTATAAAGCACATGCTCACTGAATGTTTACAGCGACAAAACTATGATTTACCTTACAATATGTATTACTCGGCGATGGAAGCAAATATATAGATGAGATATTGAACTACCTCAACAAGTCCAACTTACTCAAAAGATTATAACAGACAAAAAAAATGAACAAAAACTATATCTTCTATACTTTATATACATGTCTTTATACATATATATATATATATATATATGTTTATCGGTATGTATGCAGGAGAGTGTATATTTATATAAAACTAATCCACTGAGAATTTGTTATACAGGGTGACCCAGTCTTAAGCCGACAGACTTCGTATACCGATGGGGAATCAAAAAACTAAGTCAAAAAGTCCTTTGGCGATTTTCTCGTTTTCGCTTCGTTTTCGAGAAGAAAAACACACATCCCGATTTAAATTATCTTTTAGATGAGACCAAGTTTAGCATCTTAGCTTGAATATTATACGAGATAATGCTGTTTGAATAACCCATCAGATGGACATTAGCAAAATGCATAGAGAGTTAGACATTTTTTGATTCGACGAACTGTCTGCGCGTGGAACGCAAAAAAGAGAAAATCGCCAAAGGACTTTTTGACTTAGTTTTTCGATTCCCCAACGATATACGAAGTTTATGACTGGGACACCCTGTATATACAAAAACAAACTAGCTTAGATTAGTGTGTAATTTGGAAAAACTTCCATTATTCTGACATTTGTTCTAAAATAATGGGAATGCCCTTTAAACAGGGAAAAAATTCATCCAGTTCATAGATCCTGTAGCTTATATCGTCGATACAAATGCAAAGTATCGAATGTGAAAAAACGCATTTTTCATTTTCAATTTTTCTGGTTGGTTTTGGACTGATGTACGTTATGGCAAACTCTCGGAAATTAAAGAAAAATAATTATCAATTACAGATAATCAAACTAACGAACGTGCATTAACACGTTAACTGCGGTGCATGCCCCCGGGGGCATGCACCGTATATACCCTTTAGGTAAAACTGAAGTTGAGCGTCCTGAAAACCGATTTCTTTCAAATTATGTACAATAACGTATTTTGATGCACTAAACACGAATCCGTTAAAAAAAAGTTCGCTTTCAGCTAGGAAAGACGTTATTAAGCACTAACGTTCACTGTTAGGAAGGTTATAAAAGTAGGCGTAAACAGCGTATTTGTAAACACGCGCATGCGCAGATATGTAACAATGGGAAACAGAGAACTCTCATTTGAAATATTCATAAACCACTTATTCAAAAATATTGTCAATTTTAAGGGCATCCTCACCCCTGGGTTTTGATATCTTCTTGAGCGAGCGTAGCGAGAGGAAACGCATAGCATGCATGCCTAAAAGTCGTCCTAGACATTCTTCTTATCCTCCTAGACATCCTTCTTAGCTTTCTTCTTCTTCTTGAGACGCGATGTTCGGTGGACACTAATCCCCAATCGTACAGAAAAATGCCTTTAAGGGCTCTTCATATTTATGAGCACGTTTGAAGAGAATAATAAATTAGTTCAACTTTATTGCTATTTTTTTTTATAGAATAAGAGTATGTTGAAAATTAAAGTTCAGCAGGCGCGAATTAGAACGAACTAATAATTATAAAGGCATTAGCTAATTATTTAGGGATTTCTGTTATATAATACTTTTCATGAACGAAACAAGAAATGTGAAGAGTGTTTCATTATTTTAAAAAAATGGTTGTGAATAAATAACTGCTGGTGAATTTAAATAATTGATGGTAAATTTCAATTAAACTTCTTTATACGAACTTTTCCATATGCGCGCATGCGCATGCTGACAAATTTATTGTTTAAATTAGCTCTCATAACCCCATAACAGTGAATTTTAGTGCTTAATAACTTCTTTCCTAGTTGAATGCGAACTTTTTTTTAACAGATTCGTGTTTAGTGCATCAAAATACGTTATTGTACAAAATTTGAAAGAAATCGGTTTTGAGGACGCTCAACTTCAGTTTTACCTTACTTTAAGTATGGCTAAACAGCAGTCGCACTTAACGTGTTAAGTCTAAATAAAATATACCATAGGATAAAATATATATAAAGTCATCTATAAGGTACCAACAACTTTTCACATTCGGTACTTTGCATTTGTATCGACGATATAATGTGATAATCACAAATTAGATACTGAAATCAGCACTATTGAAAATCTATTTTTCCCCGCTCTGGCAGCACTGGGCGCCCCGCTCTAAAGCTATAGAAGAAACTTTCTAAACTACAACAAAAGAAATTGTTTAATCTCCTAGGAGGTTATATGAGGAAGGAGACTCGATAAAATATACTAAGATTTCATGGGCATAATCGTATGAAAAATCCTCTTGGCCTGAATATAAAGGAGGGAAAGTGGGCTGCTCCTCTCGAGGTAATGAGTGATGCTCAGTGCTTCGCTTTCTTAAATTTTATGATGGATTAGGATTGGAGTAGAATGGATGGAGTTCTAGTTCCTCCAATCCACTCCCCTCTAAAGCCCATCCATTATTCCAAACTTGACCGCTTAAAGGAAAAAAGAAATTTTCACTTGTTCCCCTTCAGAACTCGATCCTTAACTTGAGGCTCTATGGGGAAACTCATATTTCCTGAATAAAAATGATGAGGATTTTTATATTTCTCTTGCAGTATTCTTTCTAAGTGAGATGAGTACGTTTTCGTTCCTCCGTAACTTTTGATTAAAGAATTTTAATTTTTCTTTTCCTTTAAATAAAATATTTTAACTGTCTTTTATTTCATTTTTTTGTTTGAACTTATACTGGATTGAAGAAAATATTCGTTATTTATTAATCGCTCAAGGACCACGCCCGAGATATCTCGAACGTTGACTATTTTCTCCTTGGACCCTCATCTAAATTATCGATAAAGAACAAATTAACGATATACAAATCAATCATTCGACCAATATGAACATAAATGAACTATGTGGATATGCAAAAACATCCAACATCAACAGAATACAGGCATTCCAGTCCAAAGTTCTCAGCAAAATCTTAATACCCCTTTCTACGTATACAACAAAACCCTTCACAGTGACCTTAACATCCCATTTGTCCTTGACCTTCCTAAAATTCATTTACACATCTTTCACTCAAAAAATCGAAATTTCAAAAAATTCATAATTTTGATCAGAGTCAAATAGAAATATTGAAATTTTTACTCCTCTTTGGTATCATATAGACCTACATAACGTAAAAAAAAAAAAATCATGGATTTTTATCTAGTCCCATCTGCGATATACAACCTTAAAGTCTACAAATATTTAAAAAATCGAAAATCCAAAAGATCATAAAACATTAAGGAGTGAGTTGTCAATGCTGCTACTCTAAAAAATGCGACTACCTAATGATATCTTACTACAAAAAAAAAATATTAACTCTGATAAAGTTCTCCTTCGTGGTTTTTCTACTCGGCGCTTCAGGATTGGGTCATGAGGTCATGGGGTTCTTCCTAATGGAGGGAGGGAGGAACCGCGCTACAATGACGCCAGTTCCAATCTCGTAGCATGATGCAGTCCAGAGATAAACAATGTAACGAAAACGTCTTCAAAGCCAAAAATCGGTACGTGATTCAAAACTAAACTGGCCGCCACATGTAAACGGTTAAGGATAAAATTTAAAAAAAAAAAAATCTATTTTGGGCTCCCAATTTCTGTATTAAAAACATATCAAAAATAATTTAAATTAAAAATGGTCAAGGAATCTACCTTGGATCACTTCACATGGATTAACCCTCTAAATTGTCACATTATGCTAACATGAAGGTCTATCCTTATCTTCCCAATCCCATCCAGATAAGCCTCCCAGGTGGCTTTAGAGACAGTGATCTTAATATTGTTGATCACAGACGTGATCTTATAGTGATCATTTACACAGCTCTGGAAGTGTCAACAATGTTTGGCATCTTTCAAATTTTGTATAGCTTTTATTTTACTTTTCCCGTTTTTTGCAATTAGTACATTAGGCTTTGTCAAATACATGCACTTACAGATAAAAATAAGGAAAAAACAATTCTCAAAAACTAACATCGCAGTTATATTTTGACAATACTAAGCGAAGACGTCTGGGACACATCAGTGGTATAAATATTGCCAGTGAGCAGGATTTCACAGCGAACCTAGATAGGCAGAATGACTCAGAAGGCAGGCCGAAGTGAAGTGGGTCTTTTTCAGGTCGAGGGGGTGTCCATTGATTTTGCCGTGTACATGTATAGGGAAAAAATTAATTAACTGAATCATCTCATTAGAACCCCTTGATGTTGTACAGCGATTGTAACTACGTACATTCTATTCTTACGTAAATTTTCTTTTCTAACCTGTAAACATTACTCATCCCATTGAAGTTATTTTAGTAGCTGACCATTTCTTAAGTGGGATAAAGGTATTCTACAATCTACATAATTGAGTAAAATGGGTCAACATTCTGACGGATTCATGCAGTGTATTAGATTGAATACTATGATTCCCAGGAACTAGATCAATTCGGTTTGTTTTAGTAATTTTTCTATTCGACCTTTAAGTTCTGTTTTAAGAGAGTTGTATTAGGTGACGGCCAAGGTTCTAAAATTGGTATACTGATGAACGTATTTCTTCAATTACGAAGCATATATGTACTAGTAATCTCCAGCCTCGGTGTATACTCTTACAAGATTACAAGGCGCCTACTCGCGGATTCCTACTTACTCTCCAGTTGAAGAGATGTGTAGGGGTCAAGTGCAGGCGATTGATCTGAAAGCCCTCAAGCTCTCCGTTTTACACTCTTTGAGGGCGTAACAAGCCCCCACTCATGTGTCCTACATTGATACCAGTTGGAGAGGTGTGTAGGGTCAAGTGCAGGCGATTGATCTTAAAGCCTTTGAGCTCTCCGTTTAACACACTTTGAGGGATTAACAAGCCCCCACTCGTTTGTCTTACATAGATTCCAGTTGGAGGGGTGTGTAGGGTCAAGTGTAGGCGATTGATTTTAAATCCTTTGGCTTGCCAGTGTATACTCTTTGGGGAGTAACAAGCCGCCACTCGTGTGTCCTACATAGATACCAGTTGGAGAGGTGTGTAGGGTCAAGTTTAGGCGATTGATCTTAAAAGCCTTTGAGCTCTCCGTTTTACACACTTTGAGGGATTAACAAGCCCCCACTCGTTTGTCCTACATAGATTCCAGTTGGAGAGGTGTGTAGGGTCAGGTGCAGGCGATTCATTTTAAATCCTTTGGCTTTCCAGTGAATACTCTTCGAGGGCTTGCTAAGCGCCAACTCTTGGGGTCCTACATAGTCAACTGTAGGAGAGGTGTATTGGGTCCAGTGCAGGTGATTGATCTTAATTCATTTGACTTGCAGGCGTATACTCTTTGAGGGATTACGAAACGCCAACTCTTGGTGTCCTACATATTCAACTGGCCTTCCTACTGGTTACTAGGTAGCATCCCTGGTACAGCAGAGTTACCCGCACGAGAATCCAATGCGTTAGCCTCTAAACAATGGGTAGTCCCCTCTGAGTAGTAATCAATAATTCTAGAGTTCACAATTGTACTATAGTCGTGTATTTAGTCCGTAAGTGATTCGCTTGAGACATAAATACCTGTGAATACATGTTCAACATAGTCGGTGGGATTTTTTTTAGATCAGGCAGAATGCTACTCGACCCTTCTCCCGACTATTAAAGTCTAGAAAAAAGAAATGTATAGAATAAATAATCCAATATATCTTTTTACCTTTAAAATATAACATTTATATTTGTGGTTCGGGGAAAGTGAAGGGAGAACCCTTTGGTTCTTGTAGACTGCTTGGAATGTCGGGAAAACGGGGATGTTTATATTCCGGGGCACATTGTTATAAATGCGGTGCCCCTCGGGACAAGAGGGAGGCCGGGACTAAGGAAGTGGAGTGCCCCCGTATACAGGTCGAGGGCTCTCTTATCGATTTCGGTTTCCTACCGATATACAGCCCCTTTATATAAGGAACAATCATTCTTTTCAACGGAAGGAATAATATCCTACGGCAAAATATATTTCTTTTCAATATTGATCGAATTGTATTCTATTACTCTACGCTAAGGGGTTGCGGGGTACTGAGGGTGTACCAATGACAGATTATGTATACAGTGCTTACGGTTTAGCGTTAACGGGCATTTAGGCAGACATTTTATGCGAATGTTGACATGAGAAAGCGAAAAAAAACTGTTTTAAAACGGCATTTATACCAATTTTCCATAAAACGGGTCATAACTAGATTGTTACCTTCAAGTACTCAAGGTTGCACTGGCTTGAAACTTTCCCATATCTTCAAAACTGATACATGTAAATTTTGGTTACATTTCGGTAGAGGAAGTGAAAAAAAAAAGTGTTTAATTGAATGTAATTATTCAGAAACCTAATAAATTTACTAAAACGTTTGCTCTGGTTTAAGTTGTGATAGATACCATTTGATTCCAGGAAAACTTTAGATTTTTAGTTGCACGTATTCGGCAATATTATTTGACTGGTATAATAATAAAAATCTGGGTTTTATTACATAATTTTAAATAATTGTTGTAAACATTACCGTAAAATGGGGTCACGTTTTTCTCTCTCTTTTACATATATATATATATATATATATATATATATATATATATATATATATATATATATATATATATATATATGTGTATATATATATATATATATATGTATATATGTATATATATATATATATATATATGTATATATATATATATATATATATATATATATATATATATATATATATATATATATATATATTGGGAGTAGCAGTAATGTCTGCCTTCTCCCCTCATCTCATCCAGTGTGTTGCCATTGTTAGTTCAAATTTACTTATTGTACATATTTGTACAGATTGTAAATATCAATAAAGGAGATACTGAAACTTGAAAAAAAAAATATATATATATATGTATATATATATATATATATATGTATATATGTATATATATATATAAATCATTTAAACTAGTGTGTAATTTGGTCAAATTTCCACTATTCTGACAGTGGGCATGAATTAATGCGAATACCCTTGAAACAGGGGGAAAAATCATGCTGTTCCTAGATCCTGTTACTTATACAGGGTGATTCAGGGCTAAGTAACTTCAGGAGGTGATTCTAGACATAGGTTTCCAACAAAAAAGTTCATTTAAAGTATGGTCCGATCCGAATGGAAAAGGAGCTATGTTCAATTTTCTGTTTTTTTAAGGTAGACATATTTTTTATTGAATAAGGACGGATTGCTCAAAAACCGTCGAAGATAATTAAATTCTAGTTATGCCACGGCACAGTGGAACGACTAATGGAAAAACTGCGACATTTACAAAAAAAAACATTATCTGTTTTTATCATTAAGTTTTGTATTCACTTGTTCTTAAACCCTTACAGAAGTTATTTACTCAGTACAGACTTTCAGAAAATATGAATTAACTAATATTTTTTTAGGATGAAGTACAAACGGGTATGATTGTAATCAATCAATAACAACATGAAATTAAAGTATCTCATACGCACAAGATATGCCCAAATGGCATGGGTTGTGCAGAAAAAAACGGGAGAGGGATACTTTGGTAAGGAAACAATAAAAAAAAACAAAAAAAAAAACGTGTATGATATCGCAACCAAGAAAAGTACCTTGAAATTTTGATAGAATGGTGTTATCAATGTTCCTTTCAACTCAATTCACTTTTAGAACCTAATTGAACATTAAAAAAATATCATCGCCTCGAAAACATTTTTTTGGAAAAAATATGGGGTTGTTTCGATAAAATCTCATTTGTAATTTTTGTGTCATTGTGACTTGTTCATATGTTTTATTTATGTTTTCTACTTGAATTATTCGCAGAAATGAGCTGCGACCACCTGCGACCTTGGTCACAATAACATATGGCTGTTCGTAAATAAAGAGAGCTATTTTTCAGGCTTTACGGTCGTACTATGCGCCTTTATGTAACTATAATTACAAATTATTTATTAAATTCCATGTTTTTTCCTTATTTCTAGGCAGAGATGGGCATAATTTTATTTATAAATAAAAATACGAATTTATTCGTACTTTATACATTTGTGAATATGAATATAAATATAAATAACATTTTATTCGCAAAGTGTTCTGTGAATAAAAATAAATTCACAGAAAAAATTGTAAATAATCACAAAAAATGTGCATATTTACAAAAAATCAAGTCATTACAAAAAAAAATTACATTAAAATATACGAATAAAAATTTATTCACATTATAATTTGTGAATAAAAATTTATTCACAATAAAATTCGCAAATAAATCATGAATTTATTCGTATTAAGATGATATTACGAAAGTTATTGAAGGTGATTTTTTTTTTTCATGGAGGTACAGATGACAAACTGTGTCCCTGCAGCATGGCTGGTGGTCCCGCGGTGGACTCGGGGTAAACAAAAAATCTAGGCGCTAATAACCTAGACGTTAAATGCCTTAAAAAAAAAAAAAAAAAAAAAAAAAAAAATCACCTTCAATAACTTTCGTAATATCATCTTAATACGAATAAATTCATGATTTATTTGCGAATTTTATTGTGAATAAATTTTTATTCACAAATTATAATGTGAATAAATTTTTATTCACAAATTATAATGTGAATAAATTTTTATTCACAAATTATAATGTGAATAAATTTTTATTCGTATATTTTAATGTGATTTTTTTTTGTAATCACTTGATTTTTTGTAAATATTCACATTTTTTGTGATTATTTACAATTTTTTCTGTGAATTTATTTTTATTCGCAGAAAAATTTGCGAATAAAATTTTATTTGTATTTTTATATTTAATATATTTGAATAAAAATAAATTCCTATTCACACTTATGAATACGAATTTATTTATATTCGTATTCACAAATATATGAAGTACGAATTTATTTATATTCGTATTCACAAATGTATAAAGTACGAATAAATTCGTATTTTTATTTATAAATAAAATTATGCCCATCTCTGTTTCTAGGCTTGACTTTTAAAAGAGTAAAGTTCACGTACTGTATTTGTTTGTATACTAACACATAGAAAGCCGGGTCCAAATAATCAGCATTTCGTTCCACGATGCGTCGGTCCGATCCCTAAAACAGAATGGCTCGCTCGGCTGTAGGTTAAATCAAAGCTAATCGAGCTCTTAAAATAATTTAAAAAACAAATGTGAGAGTTCACTTTCATTTGTAAAAAAAGAATTATATGGAAACACGATATGATGTTGCATTTCCATTTTTTGTACATTTTCCTAAACAATAATAGCTGTATCTATTTCAACCTTTCCAAATGACACTAGGGATAAGAACGGAACCACGCTAAGATGTGGCAGTTCCTGTGAGTCGGACTTCTTTTTTTTTTTAAGCATATATTATATATATGCATAACGCGAGTATACAAATTATCTGATGTGCAAGTATATAAAAAATAAATGTAAGAAGATGTAGCAAGGTAAACATGCCCGTATATACTCAAACACACACACACACACACAGACAGACAAACATACTCAATCCCTCACGCATACATAAATATAAATAAATGAATAACAATACCAAATAAAGTATATAAATAGTGTGTACGCGTCAATAAAGTAACAGAAGTGTTATTATATAATAATTAATAACAATGTATTGAACCACTGACCAATTTAGGTGTTTTTTGTTTTTTTTATTAGCTTAGGTTTTTTCCCTTACATTTTATTAAACACTTTCGCTGCGAGTGTCATTACGGAAGGACACTAGCGATCCTACCCGCTTACGAGTGTCCCTTCGGAAGTACACTCTTACATTACTTTTCCATTTAGATTCAAAAGGCTCGTAAATGGAGGGGATTCACTTTAACAGCTCCAGGTAAAGGCAGATACCTTCAGTATTGTTTGGGCTTTCTAATAGTGTTTTCCGTTTTCAAATCGGCTGGCAAGATGGAAGATTTTTTATGAAAAAAATGTCTGCATGAAAAATTCCAACAAAAAATGCACCCGATACTGAGGTATTCCCAAGCAATGACAGCCGCAGCGAAAGTGTTAAGATATTTAGGGATTCATCCAAAATTGTTCCTAGCAATCGCTTAGTCGTCTAGGAGGACTATTGAGGTTGAATTAGAATGCTTTTCTTACTGAAAATGCTCTTCCTTGGGGAGATTATACGGCTAGATCTCTGTTAATATATAACAACATTTTCATTACAGACCTATCTTATTCACATATCCCCTCCAGTACACATTACAGTAGAACCTCTCATGTCCGACCATGACGGGACCAGGCCATGGTCGGAACGGTCAAGAGGTCGGATATCGGGAGGAGCAAAAAAACGCCTTTCAAAGTTATAATTCAGCTATATTATACAGTACCTACTATAACACAATTTTATTGTAATTGTAAAACTGTTGCAATACCTATACATTTCAAACATTTACTCTTTTGAAAAGACGAACAAAATTTAAGCATACTTCATTTAAAGAATTCAGTTATGGATTTTTGTTTTAATTTTGTTAATCTTTGTCAAGGGGAGGGACTTGAAGTGTCCCTTCAAGGGGAGGGACTTTTTTGCCCACAATAGATCCATCGGGGTTGCATTTGGATGTTGCTCGATGTATTCCAGCGCTACGTCGAAGGTGTCCTTAGCAGCAGAAAGACTCACTAAGTCGTCACTGGTGGTTTCGTCTTCATCCGAGGCGATTTCTTCTCAACTGTTGTTGAGTATGCTTCCCGATCTTTACAAGTTTTTTCCCAGTCTTTTCCCCTAGTCACCTCGGTGAATCACCGACGGTCGGGCACTTGGTCGGATATAGGGAGGCGTCGGTTATGGGAAGGTCGGATATGAGAGGTTCTACTGTATTAATAAATTCCAAGTTACTCTGAGCACTTCTGGATTGCGTCATGAGGTCAACCTCACAGCGGGAGGGCTAAAAAACAAAATAGCGATATTCTCGAAGCCCGGAGCATATAATATTTAATGAATGTTTACATCCTAGGCAATAGCTTAAACCCCGAGTTATCTCGTTACTGGCAGTGAATGTGTTAAGAACATAAAACAGTACCCCTCTAGTAGGCAGGCTAGTGTGCTACAATCTACAAGCTGCTGGTTTGACGTGGGTTGATTTTATCACTCAATGTATTCTATAACAGCATGGATCTCAAACATCCGTCACCCAACTGTCAAACTTATAAGAATATACTCCTTCACAGAAAAGCATAAGCCCTACCTAAAAAGTGAATTAAATTGACTAACACGGTAACTAATAAATTCCTCAACAACAAAAAAGTTCGACTCGCAGAAACTGCGTTATCTTAGCGCGTTTCCATGACTTCTTACCCCTGATGTCATTTGTAAACATTGGAATAAGTGTACTTAATGTTCTCTAAAAGCATGAAATATAAAAGAAAAGTGTGATTTAGGCGCCATCAAGTACTGAAAACTTACAGTAGCGGAAATTACTCGGCCTCTTCGATTTCTTTGTTGTTGCCTCTTCGGCTTCTTCGATTTGTTTCAATGTTTCTTGTAAACGGTTAAAGATATCGCTTTGAAAATGATTCCATTCGTTTTCCTACGGTATGGAACTTATAAAACGAGTACCTGCAAACTTATAAACTCGAAAACATGAGCTGTACAATTTTTTTCGCGCAAATTTCGTTCCAAAACAATGTTTCGGTGGACGGAATCTGCTAGTTAACGAACATGACCTTTCAAATTAGACCAAAACTCTTTGTACCAAATTTTATCAAAATCGGATTATTCTAGAGCAGGTAAGAGAGCGAACAGACAAATGCATATTTTTATATATTCGTGATCTATTGGATTTCTAGTCGGCACTTCTGGATTGCGTCATGAGGTCAACCGCATAAGCGAATTACCTCCCTTTGAAAGGAGGTAGGAACTGCGCTATGACAACAAGCTTTAAAACAATGAAGCAAAAAACGCAAAGCAAAAATTTCGAGGTTAAAAGCACTCATTTTTCCGCCTTCCCATCGTAAATGTACCTACATCGATTTTTTTTTTTTTTTATTTTTTTTTTTTAAGTAACATTAGTATGAAATGATTACTGTTCACTAACCACGGTTTCACAAGCGTTTTCGTGATCACAAAACTGCCCGTGTCTGTTAATGACATTTCTTTTCTAACTTGTTTTCACTCCGCACGTTATCAATTTAAATATCTTAGTTTCTATGAATTTAAACTTAAAATAATTTTAAACACAATTTCGATAGTTCGCACTCATTTGGAGTAAAGATCATATGGAAACACGATATAATAATGCGTTTCCATTTTTTGTACATTTTCCTATTGCTATTAAAGTAAACAATGAGCAAATATGCTCTGGGTTGTTGGATGAACCCACTGCTTACAAACTCTGGATGCATAGGAAGGAAGGGCTGATTAGGCGGGGATACTTTGATTCTGTGACGAGTGATCTAACTGGAGATTAGGATTAAGATCAGGTTATTAGGATGACCAACGTTTTGGTTCTCACGCCTTTTCTTTAGATGGAACCAAATTTAATGTTTTTTCCAATTTTTTTTCTTTTCCTCTTTCTCCTCTTTCATATTTCCCTTTTTCTTCTTTTTTATCGTGAGTATACAAAATGCTACAGTATATAAAAAAATAAATGTACGAAGATATAGCAAGGTAACAGAAGTGTTATTATATAATAATTAAGATTCTGTGGCGGGTGCGATCTAACTGGAGATTAGGATTAGGATCAGGTTATTAGGGTGAGCAACATTTAGCGCGTTTCCTCCCTCGATAGGGAGGAAACCCGCCTATGAGGTAGACCTTATGTCGCAATCTGGAAGTTCCAACTAGAACATTTCTCATTTCAGACCCCATGGATGACGAATATAACGGTGGTTCAAATTTGTACACATATATATATATATATATATATATATATATATATATATATATATATATATATATACACGGTGTCCCGTAAATGTCTAGTCATATTGTGAGAGGTGATAGAAGACCCTTAGTGGAACAAAAAATGTCCTATGACGATTTTCCGAATTCTCGCCCATAAGGGAGAAAACGTCGTTTTATTGTTTTATCGATACAAACGTGGTTTTTAGAAGAATAGTCGTTGTAGCTCCGTCCCAGGTGGTTCTACTAGAAAAGAAGTGAAACCAATCGAAAGCTGAGTAAATTTACTATAAGACTAGTTGAGAGTAAACGTAAAAATGAATGAATGTAAGTATGTTTATCTTACCAAAAGAAAACAATTTCCTGACATTTTCTTGATATTTCTTTCCAGCGTTACTCCTCAATGGACAGGATCCGTGATTTCCGGGTTTCAGAAAAACTTCCTCATTTAACCAGCTTTCCATTCATGTATCGCAACCCTGTGTTATTGAAGTACGTTACGATTTAAGAACAAAAGTTTAACAAAAAACATGGATCTGTGAAAAAAAAATTATATTTTTTTCTACATTTTATTCAAAGAGCTGAAGAGAAATATTTATTTTCATAAATGTTTACTTAAATATTAAGTAAATATTTACTTAAAACAATAAAAAAAATAACTTCCACGAATATAAAAAAAAAATCATAAAACAGTAAATAAATAAAATACACATTTATTTTGAATTTATTAATTCAGGTAGCTAATACTGGGTCCAGGAGGCGGCCATTAAGGAACCCCAACCATACATTAACCTCAAAAATTATTATTTTTTCCTTGATAACGCAGTTGAACACATTTTTACAGGACTATCTACATCTTATTTATTAGGGATGGGATATAATTACCACAACAAACACGCATGGGCTCACGAGAATCCCAGCGAGTTTCACAAGCGTAGCCATCAGTATCAAATCAAGGTAAAGCATTTGTTTTTAAGTATAAATACCTGTAAAAATGGGTGATCTAGGTAAAAATAATAATTTTTGAGGTCAATGTATGGTTGGGGTTCATTAATGGCCACCTCCTGGACCCAGTATTAGTTACTGTAATTAACAAATTCAAAACATATATGTATTTTATTTATTTACTGTTTTAGGATTTTTTTTATATTTGTGGAAGTAATTTTTTTTTATTGTTTTAAGTAAATATTTATGTAAACATTTATAAAAATAAATATTTCTCTTTAGCGTTTTGAATAAACTAAAGAAAAAAATAAAATTTTCTTTTCACTGCTCCATGTTTTTTTTAAACTTTTGTTCTTAAATCGTTCACATACTTCAATAACACAGGGTTGTGATACATGAATGGAAAGCTGGTTAAATGAGGAAGTTTTTCTGAAACCCGGAAATCTCAGATCCTGGCCATTGAGGAGTAACGCTGGAAAGAAATATCAAGAAAATGTCGGGAAATTTAGAATAGCTTTCTTTTGGTAAGATATACATACATACATTCATTCATTTTTACGTTTACTTCCAACTAGTCTTATAGTAAATTTACTCAGCTCTCGATTGGTTTTACTTCCTTTCTAGTAGAACCACCTGGGCAGGAGCTACAACGACCTTTCTTCTAAAAACCACGTTTGTCTCGATAAAACAATAAAACGACGTTTTCTCCCTTATGGCCGAGAATTCGGAAAATCGTCATAGAACATTTTTTGTTCCCCTAAGGGTCCTCTATCACCTCTCACAATATGACTACACATTTACGGGACACCCAGTGTATATACACGGAAGCACTTCCTTATTGCGTCATGGGTCAACCTCATAAGCGTGTTACCTCCCTTTGGAGGTAACGCGCTGAAAGCTGAAATTCGAACCCGGAAATTTCCGTTGTACGCTCAGATGTTTGCAAGTTAACCATGCCGGAACCACCCGGGCTATTAGTCAATTATTCTAATTACTCTAAAGCTACAGGAAGACGGCACAGTGGCATACTTATGTGATACCAAACAATGGTATTGTTATATAAGGCTGAAAGTAGGAATCTTGAAAGGTAAGAAAGGTCAGAAAAAAGTCTGACGCGTAGGAGCTGCGTCATCTTAGCGTGGTTCCGTTCATATCCGTTAGTACAGGAACAGGAGCAGTTATTCGCGGCATTTGATCTTTCGTGAAAAATATAAAATAAAACCTCCGAGAGAAAAAAGATTTAAGGCGCCACAACAGGAAACTGACAGTATCATAAGCGATTCCATCATCTAATGAACGTTCGGGCTTTATTAATACTTC
This sequence comes from Gonocerus acuteangulatus, assembly GCA_946811695.1. Classification (NCBI taxonomy): domain Eukaryota; kingdom Metazoa; phylum Arthropoda; class Insecta; order Hemiptera; family Coreidae; genus Gonocerus; species Gonocerus acuteangulatus. The sequence continues at coordinate 37,913,255 of OX328132.1, read as the reverse complement.
CTTACCTAAATGTAACCAAAATGCATGATATGTTAGATTAGATGAATGTCGAACATCTTGAACAAGTACCAACTGAATCAATCGTTTTTGAATATCCAAACTGAAAATTAGTTATGAAAAGTAGGTGTTTTAATGTTACTCGAAAACGGTTACAGATGCCGCTTTAAAATTGGTTTCATTCGTTGTATATATATATATATATATATATATATATATATATATATATATATATATATATATATATACAAATATATCCCTCCCGAGGGAGGAACCGCGCTAGAACGTAACTGGAATCCTAAATATGCATAAAAATGGCCCGATTTTGATATTATTTGGCACAAAATACTTTCTCATATTTGAATGATTGAGTTTGCTAATCAGAATCAGGCAAAAAAAATCATGACTATAATGGTTTTGCGCTTATAGGCTTCCGGGCACACTTGCTAAAGGTAATTCAACGTAGAAAATCTAATTAACCAATCAAGGGCATTTTACCAAACCAGGCAAGGGTATGTTTTCTTCAATATTGGTTGTAAAATCGTAGTAACCGTAAAAAATCTATTCGAAAGCTAAATACACTTTCTACAAGAACGGTTTTTATTCAATTTTCAATAGAGCGATCTCATTTGGATAAGCTGGTACATAAAATTGCCCAGAATACTCGTTAATGTCTTGGAAAAGACTTGCGAACGAATGAATGAAGATGGCTGCGTAGGATGGGTCTGAGAAAGCCCGGGGATTTTCGATTCAGAAGATCAAACAGGGGATAAGCATCGAAAGCTTGATGATAGCTTGGTTCTTTATCAGGGTTGCTTGCAAGGCATTATGGTAAAGGAATTCGTTGAGAAGAAACCATATATGCGATGTAGGGTATTTTTGAGCACACCAAAACGACGAATTGATCCTAACTGAAATATAAAAATGTTAGTTAAGGTGGGAGAAGAGGGTGTATTTAACAAGAAATATTTTATCAACAGACATAAGCAGTTTTGGAATTCTAATACTTTTATTATATTACATAGAAATAGTTGCAAAGTCGTGGTAAGCATAAAGTAATTATTATGAAGCCTTACAAATACCCTACTAAATGGGTTTACATTTTTTTAGCGCGTTTCCTCCAACCTTCCATAGGTAGGAATGCCGCTTAAGAGGTTGACTTCATGAAGAAATCCGAAAGTGCTGACTAGGAAATTTCACGTTTCAGATCCCAATGGTCACGAAATATTTGTCCGTTTGCTTTATAGCTGATTTGAAAGGTCAATTTCGTTAACCAGCAGAATCCGTCAACTGAAACATAGTTTTTGGGTGACATTAAAGAGAAAAAAAAATCGTCACGCTTACGTTTTCGCATTAATGTGCTTACACGTACACTGTTCTAACGTAGAAAAACGAATGGTCCCATTTATAAAGCGATATCTGTAACGGTTTTTCAGAGAAGTGGATTCAAGTAGTTTTTCTAACCATTTTTTATTCAGGAACGATTGATTAAGTTAAAAATTGTTCGTCCAAACTAAGGTATTTAAAATTTGGTTACGTTTGGAGTCATAGACAAATGACGATTTCTGTCAAAGAAATAAGTGCTTATTATCATCGGAAGTATTGCTAAAGGTCCTTTGAACTGTTTTTTTCTGTTTGTTTTCCCTACTTTTTTATTGTTTTTTTTGTACTATAATTATATTACAGTAAAGCATGATAACAATTTTTTGTACTGTAATTTTTGTAATTTTTTATTGACTCATAGAGCCTTCCATAAGGATGAGGGAATAGAAGGATTAAGTATTTTCCACTTCCGTTTAAGGGGGCACCTGCGTACATTGGTCCCGATCCGATCCGGAAGAAAAAGAACTTGACTCTCGGAAGAAAAAAAAAACATGCATCTCAATGGAGGTGCCTACATTGGTCCCGATCCGATTCTCGGCTGTTCAAACTTGTTTGTTTCTAGACTGATTTTGACCGACCGACGCAAAATGGCGCCAAAACACATGTCAAAAATGTCTACACTCTATGAATCTTAAGCGATTAAAATGCATTTTTTTTTTTTTTTAAATGAAAGGTAATAAAATTTAGAACAACTTTGTCAAATCACATTTTTGTTTTTTGTTCCCCTTATTTATTAAATTACGTGGAAAGGTTTTTTATAACTATCCAATGTTTATAACCTACCAATACTTATAAACTTCTTGCTACCTTTCATATAAATAATTTTAAAATATGAATACTAATGCTTCTCTTATCGTAGTGTACCAGTTAAAAATTAATTATTACACTAAGATTGTTTTTCGGGACTAATATACTTCCAGAAGATTGATTGGCCTCTTAACTCCTCCTTCATACCTCTAACAAGGTAATTGGAGATTTCTATTCTTATTAGGTGGTATTTCTTAAATTAGTTACTCATTTTCATTTAACTACGAGTTCATTACTGACGCGTGTGACTAGATCAGATCGGATCGAGTCGGGACCAATGTAGGCACTCACATCGGCCTCTGACGGCTGGTGTCGGTCAACCGAAATCGGAACGGATCGGATCGGGAGAAATACGGTCCAATGTAGGTTTACCCTAAGTTGGCATTCTTGGGCTAAGTTCGGGTTTCTTCAAGATGTTGTTCAAGTATGTGTTGACCATTTTCACAAAATAATACAAAATTTTTTCCTATGTTGTTAGAAATAGGAACTCGCTAAGATGACGCAGTTCCTGAGAGTCGGACACTCATTAATCCATAGCACTTGGTGTAATATGTTAGGAGAGCGGATATGACGGTGCGAAGTGTTGGTTGAGAGAGCGTGGTTAAGGGTGCTATTGGAAAAAGGTTTGCCCGGTGGAGTATTTGCTAGCTTAGTGTGCAAACATGGTAGGAATCCTGGCAACGGATCCGACTAAATGAGCTGTGTACACAGGAGGAGGAGCTGAGGCTACCTTGGCCCGGCTCCCGCAGATCGCTACGTTTAATGTTTGGAGAAACAACTCAAACCCCAAAGCTAGGATTTGCTTTTCAAGACATCTCCAACCAACAGAAATTGCCCAATTAGCTCTGCATTAGATAGCTCAATACATTTTTTCAGCTGTGAATGTAATGATTACCTGGTGCCTGATTGTGAATGAGTAAACATTGTGTTCCACTTCAACCACTTTTATTTTGGAAATTGTCAATAACGTTGTTTATTTTAGAAATAGATGAAGATTTTATATTTAAAACATTTTAACTCATCATTAATATGCTTTATTACGAGCTCTACAAGTTTTAGGTCATCAGGCACACCTTCAGGATCAACTTCACTCTCACTCTCTCTCTCTCTCTCTCTCTCTCTCTCTCTCTCTCTCGCGCGCGCGCGCGCGCTATCTATCTATCTATTTCGATAGATTGTGTAGGCTTATGCATATGTTAATATTAGCATTAACAAACATGCGGCAAAATGACCACGGTCTAGTCAGATTATTCATTGAAAGCGAAGACATGAACGTACTATTCTGGGGCGAGGAAACACAGCAAGAGCATTGTGGACTTATGCATGAGCCAGATAATTCCTCGGTGGATTAGGGCACCTACTAACCCATGAATATTACAAACTGGCGAGGGCTACACACCTCCAAACAATTGTGGCGCTATTGTTCTTTGTTATGAGTGATTCCCTTTGTAATTATTGCCTAAATAGAAGTAACAGACTTGTTGGGATTTTCATTACGAAGGAGATCAGTTACGAAGGAGATTAGAACAGTTGTACACTGCTAAGAATGTCATTTTTCGAAGTCTCGCCTAGAACAGATAAAAATCTTAACACGAACAGCTTATGTACGTCCGACACATTATATACCAATCTTAGAAACGCTCGTTTTCGAAGACACGAGTGAACTAAAGTAACACTCTTTCTCGTTCTATAAAGACCTAAAAAATGACGTCCCTTTCGTTAAGACGCAATAGGTATGATCCAGATTCCAACGTTTACACACCAAACTATCCAGCATCATACAAGCTTTCTCTCAGCAAAGGCAACTCAAAAGACAGTGGCCTAGAGATCTTCTGCAGTGGCCCTGACTTGAAGTGTTAGCAATGGCTTTCTCTTCCTTCAAGTAGGCCCATGTCTAGGGAACACAGCTTCGCTCCATGAAACCGAACACATCTTTTTTAGGCATCTTTCAACGTAATCTGGAAGTTCTCTGTCATCAATCGAAAATGGTGTTGAGAGGCATGGGGGTCAGAACACCCATCATGTATCATATTACAGAATGTATTAATGAAGAAAAGGCAATTGCTCAAAAATTATAAATATAAGAAAAACTTGGAACAGCATTTTGAACTTGCCGCCGGGAATGTTTTCGATTGGGAATGGTTTCACCAACTTGCACAGTTAATACTACGTGAGGAACGGCATTTTTCGGTTCCAATACGGTTAATAATCCTAACGGAAGAGGTTTTTTTATATCCATTACCTAGCAAAGTTAATATTCCTAATGTAAAGGGTGATTTTCTTATCCATTACCTAACACAGTTAATACGCCTAATGCAAATAGCGTTTTTCTTATCAATTACCTAAGACCGATAATACGCCTAATGCAAAAAGGGGTTTTCCGATCCATTACCTAGCGCAGTTAATACGCCTCATGCAAAAAGCGTTTTTCTTATCCATTACCTAACACAGTCAATACGCCTAATGCAAAAAGGTTTTTCGGGTCCATTACCTAGCACAGTTACACCAAGCGTAGATGACATTTCTACTAGGAATGGTCTTTACCGAGTGTATTATTTATCACAGTTAATAAGCTCTTCCAAAAACATTTTTTCGAAGCCGTAGCATAGGTATAGATAAATCTACGAACGTTCTCTTACAGAGAACGATGGCTCAATGTACCATTCTATTAAATAATATCTGAACTTATGTAGTTATATTAGTCTGAGAAAAGTCATTCGAGGTTTATATTTAATTTATATATATATATATATATATATATATATATATATATATATATATATATATATATAGAGAGAGAGAGAGAGAGAGAGAGAGAGAGAGAGAGAGAGAGAGAGAGAGAGAGAGAGAGAGAGAGAGAGAGAGGAGGGGGGGGAGAGGGACACAGGAAGAGGAAGAGGGAGAGGGAGAAGGAGAGGGAGAGAGAGAGAAGGAGAGGGAGAGAGATGCGCCGAAAGTAGCAGACTGGTCGTTCTACCGTGTGTGTGAAGCTGGCGTCTCATTTCGTGGAAACTCAAAATTTTTTGAGAGCTCTGGCTTTGTTTTCAATAGTTCTAGAGTTCTTGATGAGTTAAATTAATAGTTCCGGCCTTTAAAGCAAAAAAAATGGAATAACAAATGATTTGCCAAGTTCACGCAGCAAATCATTTTGTTTTTCGACATTATACCTGAAAAATACGTACAAATTTGTAAAAATAAAAATTCGACGCCGGTCAAAATTTGAGAGTTCTGATTATTCTAAAAGAGTTCCAATATAGTTAAATGAATGGCAAAAGATTATCCGAAGAGTTCTGATACGAGAACTTAGCAGAAGTATATTTCAACAATTATTATACTTGAAGAATGCATGTGTTAAATTTGAAAGTGCGGCCACGGTCAATAATAAGGAGTTCTGATTATTCCAAAAGAGTTCTGATATACTTAAAAGGATGGATGGAAAATGATTTTCCCAAGAGTTCTGATACGAGAACATACCAGAAGTATTTTTAAAATATTATTATACTTGAAAACTGCATGTGGCAAAATTTGAAATTGCGACCACGGTCTATAAGAAGGAGTTCTGATTATACCAAAAGAGTTCTAATATACTTAAAAGGATGGAAAATGATTTTCCCAAGAGTTCTGATACGAGAACTTACCAGAAGTATTTTTAAACAATTATTATACATGAAAACTGCATGTGGGAAAATTTGAAATTGCGACCACGGTTTATAAGAAGGAGTTCTGATTATTCCAAAAGAGTTCTGATATAGTTAAAGACATGTCAAATGATTTTCCCAAGAGTTCTGGTACGACAAATGATGAGAAGTATTTTTCAACAATTATTATACTTGAAAAATGCATGTGGTAAATTTGAAATTTCAACCACGGCCTATAAGAAGGAGTTCTGATTATTCCAAAAGAGTTCTCATATACTTAAAAGGATGGAAAATGATTTTCCCAAGAGTTCTGATACGAGAACTTACCAGAAGTATTTTTCAACAATTATTATACTTGAAAAATGCATGTGGTAAATTTGAAATTGCGACCACAATCTATAAGAAGGAGTTCTGATTATTCAAAAAAAATTCTGATATACTTAGAGTCATGGACAATGATTTTCCTAAGAGTTCTGATACTAGAACTTATCAGAAGTATTTTTGAAAAATTGTTATACTTGAAAAATGCATTCTTTAAATTTGAAAGTGCGACCACGGTCGATAACTAAGATTTCTGATTATTCTAAAAGTGTTCTAATAACACGTATTCTATGTAAAAGACACAGAAAATGATTTCCTGAAGAGTTCTGATCGGAAAAAGAATTACAAGTATTTTTAAAGAATTATTTTACTTCGAAAAGGTATATTTCTGTGCATATACCTAATTTTAGAATATCTTATAATAAGTATATCAAAATATCTTATAACTTTTAAATAATGTATTTTTTTTAACTTATAAAATAAATGTTTTTCTAAAATATACAACTTCCCTATAATAGTCCGTCTTTTTTTTTTTTTTTGGGCTTGTTTTTAATAACTTTAAGGAAGTTTGCTAATAACTTAAAATAATTACGAAATATGAAGTACCATATAATACAATAATATTATATTGTAATTATTTATATATGTGTATGTGTATATATATATATATATATATATATATATATATATATATATACAGTATAGTATAATAATAGAAATTATATTATAGTATGGTGAGTTTAATTCTTTATTTTATTAATTTTTTTTTTTCTTAAATTTAAATAATTTTTTGTAATGAGAATAACTTAAAATAGTTAATGAAATTTAAACTATTATATAATACAATAATAACATATTGTAATTATTTATATATATATATATATATATATGTGTGTGTGTGTGTGTGTGTGTATATATATGTACATATATATAGTATTGTATATAGTGTGGTAAGTTTTATTATTTATTTTATTTGAGAATATATTAAAACGTGTGGTGTGATTTGAAATTTTAAAGGTAATATTTCTTTTCTTTTTGGCTTTAAATCGTCATACTCGTACCAGGCTATGTTTGTAAATAATAATGACGTGTAATGGCGTATACTATTACGCCTCGAAGTATATATTTATTATTATTAGGGGTAACATGTTTTGCAACACTATTTAAATTGTAGGTTTTCTTTATACATCCGGAATTATTAATGTAATTAGTATCCGTCAGAATACTTGTATCTATTATTATTTGTGGCCCGTATGTTTCTGTTATATCACATGTGTTTTTACATTTGACACATATGTGCTTGGAAATTGTTTCGTCTATAGCGTTTTGTACATATTCCAATCCTTTATCCAAAATTACGTTGACATTTATACTTAATAATATAAATTTAATATTTTTTGAATAGTCACACATTTTGCAGGTTTTGACTCTTTTTAGACTAGGCAAAGAAAGAAATGTATGTTCGGCTAAGTGGGCAGCGTAACTATGAGGTCTTCCAAGTAATGAACTTGGACATTTCTTTCTTGTATCATCTCTTGTATTGCCAAATATTTTTGGTTGAATTAATACACCAACTCATACTACTTTTTTGGAGTGTAGAATGGTAAGGCGTTTTTGGGGGGGCTTAGGAGGGGATATTTTTGAGGAAGGGAGTGTTTCTTTGTGGGGGCAGGAACTTGGCCTCTATTTCACATTTATGTTTTTTTGGGGATCTCATTACTTTTTTCTAAGTATTAAATAGAATTTAGTTGCCGCATACCTACTGGCTTTTGTACTTCATATAAAACCAGGGTCTTTGGATTCTGCATAAGGTACTCCTTACTGCTTGATATTTGATACCAATAATCAACCTACATACATCTAATCACTAGACTAGAAATGTTAGAAGCTCTTCCAGATGACATTACTCTAGAGGACAAATTGATTGCTCTCCTTAACTAAACTATTACACTGTAAAACACAGGAACCTTATCCCGAGGATAAAGATCACAATAGGGAAAGTGCAGAAGGCCTTCAAGAAAAATATAAGAACAAAGACGATACATTTTGGGTTTGTGATCCTAAACTTTGTAATTTAGATGGCTCGACTTTGAAAAACTTAGTATCTGCTTTGAAGTATATTATGCAGTGAACCCCGACGACTTTATTTACTACATTTAAGAAAGAAGTCACAACTGTTTTTGTTAAGATGCGTCGAAATGTTTTTTAAAAAATCAAATATAGGTCCTCCTTACCAAGACGATTCATTTGATACCCCACATGATGGGTTTCAGAAGGAATGATGGCATTTCGATGGAACAAAAAGTAGAAAACGTCATAGGTAATATGACACTCCCGTATCAAGACCTACCTGCGCGCCCAGTTTTGTCAAAATAGGCCAAACGGTGTGAATTTGTATAAGGAACAAACATACAGACAGACAGATGAAAGACCTTTTTTACCTAGCCTAGTGCATTCCCCGGACCAAGGCCTGCCAAGTTTGGTCAAAATCGGTCAAATGGTGTGAATTTGTGTAAGGAACAAACATGCAGACGGACAGCTGATAAACGATTTTGACTAGCCTATGACACTACCCGGATAAAGACCGACATGTGTGTCAAATTTTGTCAAAATCGGTCATACGGTGTGTATTTGTATAAGGAACAAACAGACAGACAGACAGCAGATAGACAATTTAACCTAGCCTATGATTCTCCCCGTATCAAGACCCATCTGTGTCCCAAGTTTGGTCAAAATCGGTCAAACGGTACGGATTTGTAAGAGGAACAAACATACAGACAGACAGCTGGTATAAGATTTTTACCGAGCCTATATGCGTCTAATTGTTTCTTAAAACATCAAATATAGGTTCTTCATAACGAGACAATTCATTTGATACCCCACATCATGGGTTTCGGACGGAATGATGGGTTTCCGAAGGAAGTACAAAACTGGCACGCCCCTGCCCCGGAAGCGGAGTCAAACAAAACTTTTCGCGAATTTTCGATTTTTTCCTTTAATAACGTCTTCATATCTAACTTCATGCAAAATTTCAAGTCTCTAGCATCATGGGAAGTGCCTAATAATTTTGATGAGTCAGTGAGTGAGTGCGTGAGTGAGTCCTATAAATCCCGATTTTCGATCGCTTATATCTCAGAAACTATTCGATGTAGAATTATGAAAATTTCCAGTTTTACTCACATCTAGTAGAATAATACCTGTGTAAAATTTCATAACTTTATCTTTACCTGGTTGAAAGTTATGAGAGGGTAAAAATCGGCTCTAAGACCGCCTGTAATATACACACAGTATGCTTAGGCCGGAACTTGGCCTGGCGCACTACCGTGCGCCTAGATTCTCCCCGATCTTGGTGAAATGAGCATTTGAGTACAAGGGCCTATTTAGACCCTGGTCCATAATGTATGATGGTAATGTTAGCCTAGATGCATTCTCCCAAAATTTTCCTGAAGGAACACAAAGGACCTTGTACTAAGTGGATAATAAGGTAAATCTAGCCACTTAAGATTTCTAAGGATTTGAATAAGGACTGATTTTTCAGTAAATATAGAATATCTAGTCAGAAAAATGTACGAGATACAATTTTAGAATGCAGAATGTTCTTTCCTATTTGTCAAATCATATGATGGTACAGGATTAGGATTAGGATGTTTGTTTTGGGCAACCAATTACTGGATTATTATGCCCTCTTATGATGGTACATGTGAAATATATAGAAGAACTTTAGCAAAAACAATTGCCTGCTTACCTGTCTTCAGCTTGGCATTTGCCGTCACGGACTTTACAGTGAATCTTGAACTGCTCGTATATCTCGTTGCATGCGCCGTCCTTCTGGCAGACAGAGAGCGCATGGTTGCAGGTAGGGAGGGCGTCGATCGGGTAGGGGTCTTTTTCTGAAATTAAATTTATAGATTAAAGATATAGGAATGTATGTTCATATTTTTTATGTCAATAGAAGTAGTGAAACACATTAGTAAATTTATTAATATCGCTATTAACTGTTTTTTACATGCAGAATTTGCGCTCAAATATATGACATGACTTGACAGTTACATCAACAATACAGTTAGGATAAACGTGCTACTGATACGTGTCGTGACGTCGATCCTCTCACTACTGATTTTTAATAATTGAAAGCACTATTTAATCAGGTCTTAAAGTAGTTTTTCTCATCAGTCCCAATTATTGGCACAGGCTTTCTTCATATCAATATAACGAAGACACTGGCGTGATCAGTTAACTCACAAAAAGACAAAAATTATAGCAAAATAGGAAGTGCCAGTATTGATAGGCTCCTTTCAATAGTGTTATTTTTTATTTATTTATTTTTTTTTTTTGGTGCATCGACTCCTAGGCCTATTAGCACCGTGAATATTGTTTCATTTTTAACATATGATGAAACAATCAATAGTGTTATTATCATTATTAATATTATTTCTTATTCTATTTTGTTGTAGTTTTATTTAGTTATTTTTTATAATTAATTTTGTCTTTGGCATTCTTAATAATCAATTTCTTTATATATTATCTACTAGATATTTGTCAAATACCACTCAATCACTGGCCTATCATCGCCCAGCCAAAAAAACTCCACGAAAAAATTTGAAATTTTGCAAGAACACTCTCTTTAGCATGTTAACACTCGCTAAGAAAGGATTTTTTCATATTCAAATTTTTAAGTATTTTTAGAGGGGTTTGAATTTTAAGTTGGTTAGAGAGCAGGCAAGCCAAGGCAGCAAGAGTTGCTAGGGCGATAACAGAACAGCTGTTAGCGTACTGTATTTATTTCTATTTGAGCTTCATTTCAACTATGATGGCAGACCTTGAATTACTAGAAATAAACTGTGATTTTGTTTACACTGCATAGAGTTTACGCTATTCCTGGTGATGGTCTATTCGAGGTAATAATATCCCGAACATCACAGCCTCCTCACCCACCAGTCGGAGGACTCCTTGGTAATACTCGCCAATATAATGGGTGTTTCCAAATGGCATCTTGGAAACATAAATTTTTAAATTTTAACGTACATTTTTTATTGACAGCTAATTTTAACATGTACTGGTTAAACTCCTGTTACTGCTAACCTATAGATAACGTGTTATTTCTACGTTATCTGTTTCTTGACACTGGTCCGGAGCGCCCCAATGTCAAGAAACTTGAACTTTGATTATAGTATGACGGGAACCGTGCTATAATAAACTGCACCAAATTATGTAGTCACGTTATTTTTGGCGATGCATTATTTAACGCAATAAAATAACTACTTATCTGCCGTGAAGAAGCACGGGTATTCAGCTAGTTGTTGATATTTATGTGCACACTTAACTATTGTACTTTAAAAATGTACACATGTTAAACAAACGTATTAATACTAAAAAATAATTTATTTTGACAGCAAACCTATTTATCACGAATACAGCTTCTCTCATTAAGTCCAAAAATATGCTTCATCTGAAGAAGGGCTTATATTTAGTGTAATTTAATAAGATAAAGTGTAGAAATGCTAATGCCCTAATGACTAAGAGATCCAATGCCCCGCGTCCAGGTAATATTCAAGCACTAACTTATTCAAAGCCTTGAATCCCATTCTAAGACAAAACTTGTCCCTTTCATCTCCCATAACTCGGAGGTGACCTGAGTACAAATCCTAGCATATAATGAATCATAGAAGCGGAATTTCAGCTTCTGCTCCTTTTGAAGTACATGTTTTCCCTTTGCGTTTTGAGTAATACTGTTGGAATGGTTCCGGTAGAAGTCAAAGAACATAGGACATCTTTTATGATTTTTGCCATCTTTTCAGGCGTATTTCTTTTTTCAGTGATTCCTTTTTTCGCGATAGAAATGTCCAGGCCTGCTTAAGCTGTAAGGCAGGCATGGGCAGCCTTTGACATGTTGTGGGCCCAACTTTCGCGTGCAAATACGTTCGCGGGCCGAATAGTTGGTTTAAAATAAAATAACACCAGATTTTAAAGTAGTGTTCATAATTTTCAGCAATAGATATTAAAAATGAACTAATAAGATATAGAACGACTGCAAACAAAAGAACAAGAAGGGCCGTGACCGGAGGGGAGCAAGGGCTGAGACAGCGCGTGCGCGCTACCTGGTTCTTTTCTTCGCGGTACACCTTTAGGTCATCACCGCTCTTAGACTATAGTGAAATCGTGTATAGTGTAATGTGGTTGAACAAAGTTTGCAATTAGAGTTTAAGGCACCGTTCCTTTAAGGGGGAAAAAGCTATAGTATAGATGCAGGGACCAAAAATGTACAGTGTTGCTTTGGGGAGAAAAAACTGACAATGTTGCTTTGGAAAAAATGATGAAAATGTTGCTGTGGAAGAATTAGAACCAATAGATACAAGAACCAAAAATGTACATCCATGCAAATCCATATATGTAAATATATTTATATTTTATTATTATTGTTTATTTAAATGTTTATTTGTCCTTTTCTTATTTTTAGTGTATGTTAATATTTTTATTTTATTTTTTTTATTTTTGGTATTTATTTATTTTATATACTAATTTATTCCGAAAAATATATAGTGATTATACTACACGATGATGATATGAGTACAGCGAGGACGGATTTAAATATGTTATTAGACGAAAGATACGCCAACAGGTAGACGCGCGTGCGACACATACACACACACGCACGCATACACACACACACACACACACACACACACACACACACACACACAGATAGAATTAGAGAGAAAGAGAGAGAGAGAGTGGAATGTAGAAAGGCGAAAGTGGGACTCAGATTTGTCTTTATCCCCCAAAGCTCACTTTAGATAAAAGTAAAATGGAAAGAGGGGCATGATGTAAACGGAACAAATAAAAATGTACTCAATTTAATGTTGTAAAGTATATGAATCCTCGCATTTACGGTAGGTCTTAGGACACAGAGGAGATGGACGAACTGGAAGGATTAGGAAAGTGCTTGCTTTATTCTGTACTAATATATTAGTAGGATTTGTGTCCATAGAATATCGGGTTTCGGTGCCACAAATAGTAGTGTATTTCGTTGTGTTGGTAGATAAATCTGAAGATTATCAGGAGATCAGTCAGAAAGGTGAAGAAAGAGAAGTTCGGGCGACGCACAGTGGTGGCAACACCCGATTTTGGGAAAACAGCTGTAGGTATTTGAATCTTTCTGATTTCAATATCATTTTTCAAGTATTTTTTTGTGAGTCGATTGAGACCACTACCATTTCCATGGAATAATTATTTTGGAAGATAAACAGGTTTCATATTAAGAAAAACCTCAAAACAGCAAGTATTCAATTTCTAAAAGTCATAGATAAGCGGGCCACAAGAGAAATAACTACTAAACGGTTTAAGATATCAAAATATATTAAAGGAGTAAAGTTGTAGTTCTCGTCGAGATCTATAAAATGATGCCATCGAAAATGAGAAAATAACAATTCTAAGGGCTCAAATAGGCCTTTGAAGGGAAAGGTTTCCTCTTTACCTATATTTTGCATTATATTTTTATAATGTCCTAACAAAACAAGGAAGAACCCTGCAAACGGGGTTTCGATGCGTCAAGTAGTTCTCTGTAAAAATACGTTTTCATTTGCAAGTATTCCTCACCTGAAATTCCGAAAAAAAGGCACTTGAATTTATTTAAATAAAGGAAGGGCTAATTCAGCTTAGGAGGATGTGCTCAGCATTAAACATTTTATTGATTGCAAAAGAAATAAAAAAATATATATATTTATTCATTATTTGTGATCTGTAATTTTGGTAACTCTTATGCCTAAAGCTCCAATTTTTATGTAATTTCTTTTTTAGTTTACACTAATGGGAATCGTTTTGTCGAGTGCTTTTTAATTCAGCTTCGTAAAATAAAAGAAAAATATAGCATGAAGCGAAAAATATGTTGTTGATAGACCAGCGTAAAAAGGAGTAAACCATATAGTTTTGTCTCTGCTATATTCATGGCTCTGCTTGTGTTACATTATAAGCGATTCATTATTAGTCGAGGGAGAGATGTAATTGCTACTAGAATTTTCATTACGCTGATTAAATGAGACAAGAAACTTAATCATTTTCAACGATATAACGCGAAATTAATTTTTCACTTCAAATATCCGATGCATTCCCGAATGATTTGGCGTAATGAAAATAACCCCTCTCTCCCTCTTGTATTTTTTAGGGAATTTAGAATCTCTGAATCGATTTTATGTTTACGTTTGCACGTTAAAATATGATTTATCTACAGAAATATAAACATTTCAGTTGAGAAAAAGCGAGAGAGAGAGAGAGAGAGAGAGAGAGAGAGAGAGAGAGAGAGAGAGAGAGCCCTTACGCCCTCATTATCCGCTTAAGGGCCGAATTTGAGTTAAGAATTATGCTAAAAATGCTTGACTTTAACCCATTTGAGACTGGTAGCCACTTTCGTGACAAAGACATTTCTTCGCTTCGGGACTGAAAGCCACAGCTGTGACAGCTTTTTGCGATATCTAGCGGTAATTATTTAAAGCTCTAGTCACTCTTGTATCCGCTAGAGCTCATTAAAACTGAAGTTAAAGTATATTGAATGGTGATTTCCCTCTGTTATTCTTTGCATAGTTCGGGTACCTCTGGAGGGTTTTATTTGTGTTTTAGCAGTCATTGTATAAATTGAGATCATGTTTTGTAGATATTTAAATAACGCTGAGTTATTGGAATAGATATGTTAATCAGAAAAATTAATAACTTTTTAAAAACAAAATTTAATAATTTAAAAAAAATCGTTTTTTAGTATGCCATTGAGCGATAAAAATGAGAAAATGATAAGGGAAATGTTTTAAAGAAATAAAGAAAGAAAGCGGATTAGGAGATGTGTGAAGAAATGGGCGATTGAGGCTCAGATATTGTAATGCCGTCCTGCGGAACCAGGAGGATTAGACGGGCTTCGCTCCACGGGCATCTCTGTTCGTGCGGTTTACACGCTTTTAAGAGTTAAGGCACTAAAAACAACATTTTTTTTTTTAATGAAATGATTCTATTCCCTTATAAATGGCACTAGAGATATGAATGGACACCTGCAAAGATGACGCAGTTTCTGCTAGTCGGATTTTTTCATGTTCATTACCTGCAATTCTTTTTATGAGTACGTTGTGTGTTAAGCAACCCAATTCGGTAAGGAAGCTAAATGTTCATCCTGAAATAAAGTTATTCTGTCTCCTGTCGAAAACAAAAGTATGTAGAACATTCGTTTTCTTACCTCGCCAAATTAAAACGCCATGTGTAGAAACCTTCGTTGAGATGGACTTATACCTCAACACAAAAGCATTCGCAAACAAAAAAAAAAAAAACAAACAAAAAAAAACGGTTTTTTCGTACTTTTTTTTCTTTTCGAAGGACCCCGGAAATAAAATACACAGAGAAAGGCATAAACGAGTTGAAAACCTAAATCACGGTTCAGCTCAGCATACATTTTTATTTATTTTTATGTGCCCTTCCTGCCCCTGTGTTAGTGGTATTTGTGTATGTCAGCAGCATGCAGTAAAGCCACAAATTTAATTACTTGGCCTAAATAAATTTTGTAACGTTGTTTTCTCTTTTATTACTTTATTTATTTCTGTTGTTTTCGAAGCAGTAACTCAAAAAGAAAAAAAGAAGGGATATTTCCTGAAATATACATGCCCTGCCAGTCAAGTGCTACAGCCTGCCCTCACCCAATATCGGTAGAATAAAAAAATAACTCTGTTAAATAATTTTATTATTAGTTTATCGCAACTGAGGCTACTTATAAATTGTTTTCAGTAATAAATCAGTATTTCAGTGTCATTGAAATTCCTTCAGGTTCATTTCCAATCCGTTGGAATTGTTGGCAACTCAACAACCAACAATATTTTTTTTCTAAATAAAAATAAGGCCAATTAATAAAAATGGAAGATAAATTAAATATAAAATGAAGGTATTTTTTTTATTGTTTCTAATTTTTTGCAATGTTTGAGGAATATGTTTGGAATGTATTTTATTATTTATCCAAAAGTATTTCGCTCATCGTGTAAGGGAAATGAATAGGCCGACCTTCACTATTTAGAAAAGTTTATTTCCAAAGCGCTTTCGAGATCAAATCTCATCATCAGTGCCTGTTGACACCAACATAACAAATATAAACCAAATCTATAAACTAAAATAAAAAATTTTTTATGTACATTTTGAGAAATTTTAGTCTATATCACAGGTGTTGGGTGCCGGTTGGTGAAGGTTCATCATCATGTAAGGGAAATGAATAGGCCGACCTTCACTATTTAGAAAAGTTTATTTCCAAACTGATGATGAGATTTGATCTCGAAAGCGCTTTGGAAATAAACTTTTCTAAATAGTGAAGGTCGGCCTATTCATTTCCCTTACATGATGATGAACCTTCACCAACCGGCACCCAACACCTGTGATATAGACTAAAATTTCTCAAAATGTATATAAAACATTTTTTATTTTAGTTTGTAGATTTGGTTTATATTTGTTATGTTATTGTCAACAGGCACTGATGGTGAGATTTGATCTCGAATGCGCTTTGGAAATAAACTTTTCTAAATAGTGATTGTCGGCCTATTCATTTCACTTACATGATGATGAACCTTCACCAACCGACACCCAACACCTGTGATATTTTGCTCATGTTTTACGGAAAGTTAGTGCTTTGTCATAGTGTAGATTCTGTTAGAAAGTGTTCTATATTGAAGATTCTGGAATAGTCTATTCAGGTAGATGGAATAGTCGGTCCTAGGCATGCACAAATCTGGAGTGAGGTCTGCTCCAGAGGGAATAATTGTTCAGACCTTGACATCAAAAGCAGTGCAAACGGAGCTCCGATGTCAAGTAAGGAGGCACCTACATTGGACCTGATCCGATCCGACCCAATAACCACCGACTGTCGGAAGAAAAACAAACATATACATCTCAATGCAGGTGCCTACATTGGCCCCGACCGGACCAGATCCGATGGCCACCGATTCTTGGCCGTTCAAACTTGTTCGTTTCTAGACCGATTTCGGACCGACGAAGCAAAATGGCGACAAAGGACATATTGTGCTCCAAAAAGGTCTATAGCCTCTACATCTTAACCGATTTCAATGTTTTTTTGTTTTTTTTTTTAAATGAAATCTAATAAAAATTAGAACAACTTTGTCTAGTCAGAGTTTGGTTTTTAGCGCGGTTCCTCCCTCGCCCATAGGGAGGAACCCCGCTTATAAGGTTGATACAATGAAACAATCCGGAAGTGCCGACTAGAAAATTTCGCGTTTCAGAAGCACTAGAGACCGAAAATAACGGTGGTTCAAATCTGTATATACACACACATATATATATATATATATATATTTGTCTGTTCGCTCATTTCTGGCTTCCCTAATGGTCCGATTGTGATGAAATTTGGTACAAAAATCCGTCGTCCAATTTAAAAGGTCAAGTTCGTTAACCAGCAGAATCCGCCCACTGGAAGATGGCGTTTGGGGCGAAATTCGCGCAAAAAAAATCGTAACGCTTACGCTTTTGAGTTCATAAGGTTGTAAGTATTTGTTTTATAGGCTTCTTGGGCTAGGAAAACGAATGAAACCATTTTCAAGGCGATAGCTTTAACCGTTTTCGAGAAAATTGGAAAAATAGTTTTTGAATACCGTTTTTGGTTTGGGTACTTAGAATCATGGGATTCAGTTGAAACATTTTCTGCATGTTCTACTTTCATTAAAACTAATATGTTGAAATTTTTGTTACGTTTTGAGTTTAGGAAGGGTTAGAATAAAATATTTTATTAACAGACATAAAAAGTTTTGGTATACTTTCCTTAATTTTTTTTTTTTTTTTTTTTTTTTTTTTTTTTTTTTTTTTTTACGGCGCATCTACATCTAGGTCATTAGCGCCGACATCCAGGGTGCAGCGAGGAATTTTACCAGCGAGCCGTGGGATGATAAAATTCCTGCCGGAGGTTGGGAATCGAACCCACCATCTCCCGCTTATGAATCCAAGGCGCTAGCCATTAGACCACGGGAGACCCCACTTTCCTTAATATCTCGAAAAAGGTTGAGAATCTTGTGAAACGGAAGATGACCATTAGAAAGCGCACTAAATGCTCTACAAAAATGGTTCTGATGAAAGTTTTGATTAGGCGATGTCAATCGGAGAAATAAGTGCTTAAAACTTTAAAATAATTGATTTTGCTTATTCGAACTGTTCTTTTTGTCTTTGATTTTGGTACTTAGAATTATGGGATTCAGTTGAAACATTTTCTGCATGTTCGAATTTTATCAAAACTAATATGTTGAAATTTTGGTTACGTTTGGAGTAAAGGAAGGGTTAGAATAAAATATTTTATTAACAGACAAGAAAAGTTTTGGTAACCTTTTATACTTTCGTTAGTATCTCGAAAACCGTTGACTATCTTGGAAGCGAAAGGTTACCATTCGAAAGCTTACTAAATGGTCTACAAAAAAGGTTCTAAAGAAAGTTTTGAATAAGCGATGTCAATCGGATAAATAAGTGCTTAAACTTTGAAGTAATTGATTTCGTTTATTCGAACGGTTCTTTTTGCCTGTTTTTATTCCTTGTTTTGTTTTTTTTTAATTGCTTATAGTTGGATAATGTATTTGACAATAAAACAGATTAAGTACAATAAGAAAAACAATTCATTGTTAGAAATATAGCTTGCCAAGAGAAACAGATTTTTTTTATCTCTGTTTACCTTTGTTCTTAATTGTTTTTTTTTTTCTCGGTTTGCCTTAGTTTTTAATATCTTGCTGTTATTTTGATTGCATTTTTTTTCAATAAAACATGACAAGTAATTGAGAAGCGTGTTTGTATTTTGAATTGACTTTGAGAGTCTTGCTTTAGATTGAGGAATTTCCGCTTCTAACCTGTGGGTGTTAACAGTTTTCATGAAATAATAATAATAATAATAAAAAAAGATTAGTTCTATTTTAAACTTTCGAAATGACAATATGGATGAGAATGGATACGTCTTAAAATGACGCAGTTCCTGCAGAAAGAGAATGTTTAGACTCTGTGTAGGGTCAGACATTTGCCCGGGTCGAGCTACTAGGCAGGCTTCAGGTAGGTTTTATTGCACTTCATAAATCATGATGCATCCTAGGAGAGATGACAGATATTGTACCTTTAGGAAGTCATAAAGCCAAACGCTATAGTAGAAATATAATTATATTTTGTGGTTGTATGTGGCGTAATACATTAAAAAATAACATAGTAATACTTTCCCATTTTCTTGTACAATTTTATTTTGTTTAATTGCATTTAACACTAAAATGGGTATGTTAGTAAAGCAAGTTAAGTCAATTAGAAACAAATTCGTAGTAGAGTCTTCGTAGAGAGAAACTTGGGACGGCGGAAAGAGTAATTTTCGCTTAGAATAGTTTCTTTTTCCTTGCCGACAATCTTGCTTTTCTTTGGAATATGTGTTTACATTAAGAATGATCTAAACAAAGTAATAACTGTTTCTATTCTAAGTATACAAAATGACACTAGGGATATGAATGGAACCGCGCTAAGATGATGCAGTTCCTGCGAGTCGGACTTTTGTTTCTTTTGTTTATTAAATTACGTAGAAAGATGTTTATAACCATCCAATGTTTATAACCTTCCAATGTTTATAACCTTCCAATGCTTATAACCTTCTAGGTACCTTTCTTATAAATAATTTTAAAATATGAATACTAATGCTTCTCTTATCGTAGTGTAACAGTTAAAACTTAACTATTACACTAAGATTGATTTTTTCGGGACTGATATACTTCTGGAAGATTGATTGGCCTCTCAACTCCTCCTTTATACCAACAACATTCAACCTAATCGAAGGTTTCCATGCTTATTAGGTGGTATTTCTTAAATTAATCACTTCACTACGAGGTCATTACTGATGAGCTGTGACTAAATCGGATCGGATCGCGTCGGGACCAATGTACACAAGGATGTTAGGAGGTTTTGAGGTCAGACACCTTATAATCCATCTTATTACGAAATGCAATTATTTATTTTCAGAAAGTACCTAACAAATAAATTATGATGCAAAAAAATAATAAAATGTTGTAATCAACTAGTACTATCATTCTTCTATATATTTTAATATTAGAAAATAATTATTTCAAAGAGAAAAATCAAAAAATAAATTTCTCTAAACCTGTCTCCATCAACACGTTTTTGCGTAATCAAATAGGGCCAATTTTTTTAACTGACAAAAAAGACTCAATAATCGCTTAAAAAATATGAAGGGAAATTATTGGTTGAAGCTTTAATCAAATTGTAATCACAATAACGAGTGACTAATGTTAAAATTTGTATATATATATATTTTAATTGAGTCATTTATTGTACCTCATATTGATCATCTGTAGTAAAACCAAACTGAATAATAATAAAATGAATATTAATATGGAAAAATTTCGTTAACACTGAAAGGCAATATATTGCTTGGGATTCTATTTTCTGAGGTTTTCAAATTACACCACGAGTAATGACGCAGCTCCTGCGACTTGGACATCTTATAATTACTCTCAAAATTATATTCGAATAACCTATACGTGATGGAGGTAATTTTTTAACTATTCCTCTAGAAAAGTAAAACGTAGTGAGTAAAAGGGAGATATTTGTCATTGGAGTATTCATGGCTCAGATCTTGCTACACGATAAGCGAGTCATTTACTGACCGAGGCTCATCTGTAATTGCTACGAGAGTTTTCGTTACGCTCATTAAATCAGACCAGAAACGATATGAATAAATTTGCACTCAAAGTCTTCTAAAGCTAAATATTTTACGCCAATTTCGATAGATTTGATATAATGGAAATTGTATTTGAATTGGCTTTGATGTTTAGAATTTCTGAATATTTTAGCGCGGTTCTTCCCTCCCTCCAAAGGGAGGAACCCGGCCTTTGAGATTGACCTCATGACGCAATCCGGAAGTTCCTACTAGAAAATATTACGTTCACGGCGATTCAAATTTGTGTATATATATTTATGTCTATTTGCTCTCTCAAGAGCTCAAAAATGGTCCGATTTTGATGACATTTCATACGAAAATCTTTCATCTGATTTGAAAGGTCACGTTCATTAACCAGCAGAATCTGTCCACCGGAAAATGGTTTTTGGACGACATTCGCTCGGTAAAATCGTAACGCTTACGTTTTCGAGTTCATATACTTTCGGTTTGGGTTCTTAAAATCGCGGGATTCAATTATAATATTTTCTACATGTTAGAATACAATGAATTTTCTATAATGTTGTAATCTAAACTAAGACGTTTAAATGTTGGTTACATTTGAAGTTAAGGAAGTATTCGAAACGAAATAAATTACTAATAGACATGACAAGTTTTGGAATCTTTGTATATTTTCGTATATATCTCGAAAAAAGTTGGGAAATTGTGTTCCGTGGAAGGTAACCGTTCGAAACCTCACTAAATTCTCTACAAAAATCTTCTAGAGTAATTTTTAATTGGGCGATTTTAATCGGAGAAATGTGTGCTTAAAACTTAGAAAATGTTAGTTTTGTTTATTTGGACGGGTTATTGTATTTTTTTTAATTTACGTTTTAATTGGTTATTTTCAAATCAGACAGCCACCTTATCAACTGATTTGAGTTGCATAGAACAAAAGTCCCCGAAAAAGCAACTGATAAACAAATTACAATTGAGTATATTACTTATGAAAACATTCATTTTATTTTGGCTGAAATTAAAAGTTGAGCAGATGGAAGAAAGAAAATGTATTATGATGGATATAATGAGAAGGAACTATGTATCAAAGGAGTTCTAAAGCCCTAATTTAATTTATATTATTACAATTAAAAACGCATAAGCACAAGAGCATCTCAAACAGGCCGGTTTAATTATGAATCAAAGGGATTCATTAATAGCTTAGTTTCTCGCGAAAATAATTTCCCTTGCCGGCTGGAATTTTCAAAAACAGGGAGGTAAGAAAATCTGGTTCTGTATTATGTTTATTGATCGATGTACCAACTTCTATATTGGCATATCCTTATAGATGTAGATTTTATCTATTATTACTGAATTGAGCCTATTTTTTTTTTCTTGCGGCGGGCAGACATCTGGGCCATTAGCACCGACATCCATGGCGAAGCGATGAATTGCCTCAACAAGCCGTGAGATGAGAAAATTCCTGCCGCTGGTGGGACTCGAACCCACCATCTCCCCCATGAGAATCTAAGGGATTAGCCACCAGACCACAAGGAGACAACGACGGTTTTGATATTTTACTCATATATTATATAAGTAATGACTTTTTACATCTCTGTAATTAATTAATGGCTTCTACATCTGCTGCTGTTTAACATTGCTCGTTAATATGAATTTAATAATCGATTCATAATATATATTCTCATCTCGAACTTTTTTTATATAAAAGTCCATCTATCCTGTTCCCAAAATTCTTAGTTAATAATAATGGAAATTAGAATTTACATATAAAAGAATCAAACTAGTTAAAAAATCAATGCATGGTTGGGATTTAGCTGAAAGAAAACGCCAGATTGTTCTGAAAATCTGGCGTTTTCCCACAGCCGAAAACCAAATATGCCTTGATATCTTATCATATCAACGGCTAAATATCTGTATTTTATTATCACAGTTTTGTTTTTTAGGTATCTATGATGGCTTGATATTTCAGACATTTTCAAGTTTGCACCCTTTCTCTTTTTTCTAAAGATAAGCCACCACCCTATAGTGGGAATCGAACCCACGACCTTTGGCACGGAGTGTTAAGTGCTCACGCCTTTACACTCACGGTCACCGGGCCTCCTGTGTGTGGAAATTTAATAAGCATTGGAATATATGCTTTACATTTACTCCAAACCTGCCGATTTCGAGGCATGAAATAATATAAACGAAAATCCCAAGAAAACTCTAGTTTTTCCATTTTCCTCGACAACAGTAAGTGACATGGCCTTGGAAATGGGTTCATTTTATTCCCAACGTCCCATTACTCATAAAAATTGTACCAAGAAGCAAGGTGCAATTGACCGGTACGATTTTATTCGCGTGAATTTCGCCCAAACAACCATGTTGTTACAACATACTTGGACACTCTACTGTCATAAAAATCAATCCTATAATTGATTACTAAGGCTGATATAATACTTACATCTTATCTGTAGCACGTTTCCATACAAAAATTTCAGTAATTGCTCATTATGACCTTGACACACAGTGGGCCGTTTCGCAGATCATAGAAACCAAGCTCATAAGATGAATTTAAATATCGCAATATATCGCAAGAAACGGTATATGGTGTTTGAAACTACACAGTTCAAACTATCGTATGAATAAAAAATCTGTCTGCCGTTCTTTGGCCATCAGTTTATAGTTTTTGTCCACAGAATATTAACTTTTTCATTTCTCTTTAAAAAAACACCTTAGTCCCAAAGACCATATGTTTATGTATTCCATTAATTTAAATCAAATAAGTCCATAAATCATATCTACATACCCCTAATTGTTGTATCCATAATAACAGTATACACCAAATTAAAAACTGATTAATACACTTACACAAATACTCTCCCCTGAACCAACACACTCGGTAACTTTTATATATATCTTTATTCGACAATTACACAATACATGAAGTATTTTTTATAATTATAATTCGGTAACTATGTCAAAATTATACTTTGCAGCTTTTCGCATATGTTCCCCAACTTCAAGTGCCCCTAGCTTTTCAGGAACCGAAGATACGTAATTAGATAATACTGGGAATTCGCCTTATCTAAAGTATCTATAGTAATATAATCGCCTTAGTTTTATGACCTGTTAACTTGAGTATATTCCAGCTAGTTTTGGGAATCAGTCTACAGTGTGACAGCCAGTTAAGAAGTATATTTTTTTTTTGGTTATATATATATATTTATTTATAGAATATTACAATCTACAATTGAACTGTACTTTGTAATTTGATGTTAGTTACTTGACCACGCCTCAGGTGTCCCCAGTTGTCAGCCGAATACCTTCCTTAGGAAGGATTCTAGGGTGACCTGGAGTTACCTTACGCCATCCAACCACACCCTGCGAATAGCAGGGAGGATTGGAGGCGAATGAGGCATGGCCTGTGATATCCTGAGGAGAGAAAATATCCATCGATATCACTCTCACTTATTATAATTTCACTGATTTTTTTCACTCCACGACACTACACTACCTTAGTAGATCCCGGGGCCACTTTCTATTAAGACGTCTTGGTGGAGAGGAAGGATGATTAGTGCTGGATAAGGATTGGGCTATAGGATTAGGATGATTGATTAGTTTACTATGGAAGGATGAGAAGCGGATAGGGATTATATCTTGGACAAAAGGGATATTTAGGTCATTATGGAGGGTGCGATTTGTAACATAATAAGGAGCATTGACTATGGTACGTAGGACTTTGGATTGAAATGTTTGGATTCGGTTGATGCTGGAATGCTTGGCTGTCCCCCAGAGTTCTATTCCGTATGTCCATATAGGTTTTATTAGTGAGTTGTAGACAGTTAGTTTGTTATGTACGGTTAAGTGTGATGATCGGTTTAGTAGTCTGTATAGTTGTCCGAATCGTCGATTGAGTTCTTGTCGTTTGAGTTTAATGTGTGCGTTCCAAGTCAATCGAGAGTCAAGGTAAAACCCAAGGTATCGGATGGTATTGGTTATGGGTAAAGGATTGTTGTTGAAGGAGACAGTAGGACAAATTTTACGTCGAAGGGTGAAGGTTATATGCTGGCATTTTTCGACGTTTATCTTTATGCGCCACTTGTTGCACCACTTTTCAATTTGAGTTAAATGGGATTGTAGGTTCTGGGAAGCTGTGTCTGGATTTATGTGGGGTGAAAGGATGGCCGTATCATCTGCATACGTGGCCAGGAGGGTGTCAGGATGTGTTAAGAAGTATATAAAGGTGAACATTTCCCTATCTTCAAAATCAATCATGGTTTTGTAAATCCCTCTCCGCCTTTATTCATAAATGAAATTCTGCGATAAATAAAAGTCAATGGCAAATATTTGAAGAACAAGCCATATTTCCTGTCGCCTCGCTGGTCTTCGAATAACCCCTTCTTTGTGCCGCGTGGTTATCTGTATTAAGAATAGTGTCGTATAGGAGAGTTATATTCGAAAGATGATTTTTCGTAACCGACGGGAAACGTAGGGATTTGTGGCCAAGATTTTCAGGACGCTAATTGTTATTATTAATATTTAAGCTTATTAAAATATTCTTCATAATCGTTGAAGCGTATGTTGCTTCTAACACAGAAATTAAAACGACCTCTATATTTGGTTCACCTAGAGCAAAGCGTTTATAAGTATCGAAGGGATTGATATTAATGGAAAAGGATTGTTAAAGAGGAAAATGCAATTGGGATGTACTGCTGCACTAACGGCTAATGCCTGATCGGAGCAGAATTTACAAGGGTCTAAACACCCCTTTAAGTGTTAGACAATTAGAATGATTAAACAACACATTTTGTTATGTTTAGGATATTTTGGGTGATAAGTTTTTTAAATCGTTGAGTACTTTCCTATGTTTACCGTCTGCTTTATTTATCTGTAATTTTCACATTAATATTCACGTTCGATAAATTCTGAAGACGTACATTCTGAAAATTATGGGCTTGGGACATAATTCAATCGGACTTTTAATTGGTTTAAAAGACATCAGCCCTATCAGTCCTTAAAAATACGGGTCAATAATAAATGGATGTTAGAATTTAAATAATTGATAGTTTTTAAAAATATTATCCTATCACACAGACTAATAATAATAATAATAAAACTAAAGAAAAAATTATGAGATACCTTTTCATTAGGAATGGACTATCGGTAAGTGTGCCACAAACCTAAATATACAGAGATAAGGTAGATACAATGAATATATGGAAGAAAAGAAAAAAGGAGAGCGAGGGGATGTGATGGGGGGGGACTGCGAGCAGGAGAGTGAGAGGGAGAGAGGAAGAGGGGCAGAGGCAGAGGCAGAAGCAGGGACAGAAGTAGAGGCAGAGACAGATGCAGAGGCAGAGGCAGGAACAGGCCCTGTTGTAGGTGCAGAGGCAGGGGCAGAGGAGGAGGCAGAGACAGAAGTAGAGGCAGAGGCAGAAGCAGGGGCAGAAGTAGAGGCAGAATCAGGGACAGAAGTAGAGGCAGAGGCAGGAACAGGCCCTGTTGTAGGTGCAGAGGCAGGGGCAGAGAAGGAGGCAAAGACAGAGACAGAGGCAGGTGCAGAAGCAGGAAGAGAAGTAGAGGCAGAGGCAGATGCAGGGACAGAAATAGAGGCAGAGGAGGAGGCAGATGCAGGGACAGAGGCAGAGACAGAGGCAGGATCAGGCCCTTTTGTAGGTGCAGGTGCAGAGTCAGGGGCAGGGAAAGAGGCAGAGGCAGAGGCACGAACAGGCTCTGTTGTAGATGCAGGTGCATAGGCAGGGACAGGGAAAGAGGCAGAGACAGAGGCAGACACAGAGGCAGGAACAGGCCCTGTTGTAGGTGCAGGTGCACAGGCAGGGGCAGGGAAGAGGAAGAGGCAGAGGCAGAGACAGAGGTGGCAGCAAGCCCCGTTGTAGGTGCAGGTGCAGAGGCAGGGGCAGAGGCAGGTGCAGAGGCAGGGGCAGGGAAAGAGGCAGAGGCAGAGGCAGAGGTGGCAGCAGGCCCCGTTGTAGGTGCAGGTGCAGAGGCAGGGGCAGGGAAAGAGGCAGAGGCTGAGCCAGAGGCAAACGCAGAGGCAGAGAGCGAGTGAGAGAAAGGGGTAGACAGACAGTGAGAGAAATTGTGATTCTATAGATTAGTTGGTTAAGAAGTTGTGTGTGGGCTAAAAGTTAGAACTGATCTCTGCTGTCTCCCAAGCCAATTGAGGAAAGTCTTATCAGATACTCCGGGAAACTTCGCCTATCCTCTGTGTGTCAGCACATTTTTCCCAGTGGCTTAAGTCAGAAATCAGCTCTCAACTCTCTGTATGTCCTTCATATCTAAAGGTAAGAATGATGTGTTGTTGCTTTCTTATCCTTCATATGAGAATGATACCTTTCCAATGCTGTAATTAATTTTAAATTTTATGTCTACTCATATTTTCTCTAAAACAAAGCGAAAACGGGCAAATCTCTAAATAACTTTTTGTCTCAATTTTTGGGTCCCCTACAAGCTCCTGAATTTTTGCCATTTAATTGCGGGCACCCTGTATACAAATATATGATTCATATTATAGTCTGATGTTAGACAATAAATATGAAGAAAGACGGAGGTTAGTTAGATGTAGCTTGTTTACAATTCTTAATCCTATTGATGAGACGGTAAGACAGACAGTGTCTCAGTTAGTTTGTCATGATGACGAATTATTTGAGTTAAATGTGTTTTGTAGGGAATGTCATGTTGTCGGTTTTTCGTAATTTCCTATTCATTTAATCAGTGGTTTTAGTTTTTTTTTTTTTGCATGCTTTAAAGAATTTCACTGCGTGTTGCGGATGTACGTTTTTAAAGGATTTGGATGTTTCGTGAATTGTCTATATTTGGCTAAATCTGGGGGCGTTTTCTGCCATTCTACGGTATTTATTCTGGAATATTTGTAATTCTTTGAAATTAGTTATTGATAAATAGGTCCATACAGGGCAGAATATTTGGGTACCCCTGAATTGTCATCAGAAAGCAGTGTTGGGTAAAAATCATTCTGGGGATTAAATCTGGTATTTCATAATGAATGAAAACATTTTCATTCATTATTCAGTGAATTCAATGAATAACGTATCTTTTTATTTTTATTCATTATTGAATAACAATGATTTATTGAATGAAAATTTTTAGTGAATAAAAATGATTTACTATATGAAAATATTTATTGAATATAAGTTATTTATTTGAATGAAACAATTTTTTTTAATGAAATTGATTTATTTAACTGAAATTTTGCGTTAAATCCAAGTGATTTATTTTAACAATCTTTTCCACTGAAAATGAATTAGTTCATTAAACTTTTTCTTACTTTTAATGAAAATTATTTATTAAACCATTCGAGACCGATTGCACAACTTGTGTGCAATAACAGTAATGAGTAATTATCAGTTATTTTGATAATTATAAACTAGTCGTCGAAATATGATTTTTCTTGGACCAATGAATTCTGTACAGGAAAACAAAATTTAGCATTGGTTTTACTGTGTATCAAAAAGTTAAAAATTATCTGTATTTTCAATTTACCTTACGTTGCACAAGTGCCCGATCCACATTTAATGAAAATAAATAAATGGATGATTTCTTCGATGAATAAATTCTTATTCAATAAATGTTCTTATTTAATAAAACACATTTTATGGTTAAAATGTATATTTATTACTGCCAACGTTTCGGCTTGCTATACAAGCCACCTTCAGGGCTGTAAAAACATATATGGTATAACAATGACAAAAAAGGATGGATAAATTAACAAAAATATGAGTACAGTCGTTGTCCTGTTCCCACACACCTGTCTTATCCTTCCCTGGACCTGGAAAACCCCTGGCACGTCCTTTATCTTTACCGCGGTCGTTTCCCTCCGTCCATACTTCCATCTCCATTTCTCCCCACCCCGTCCCCCTCCATCCTCTCCTGTCTAACCCTGGCCCTATCCTTCCTGTCTTCAGAAATGTTCTCTACTTGAAACGGGACAGTTCTCAATCTTCTCGATAGGTATGTTACTACGCCACTTGTTTTGTATTCTCTTGTATACCATACACATGTATATTTATTTAGATTTCTATTATTATACTATATATATATAAATATATATATATATATATATATATATATATATATATATATATATATATATTCACTCATATATGTACTCATATTTTTGTTAATTTATCTATCCTTTTTTGTCATTGTTATACCATATATGTTTTTACAGCCCTGAAGACGGCTTGTATAGCAAGCCGAAACGTTGGCAGTAATAAATATACATTTTAACCATAAAATATGTTTTATTAAATAAGAACATTGACCGAAACCCCGACGATCAACGCTTCCTACTTCTGAACGGTCGACCATATATTCTCAATTATTCAATAAACATTTATTTGAATGATTAATGAATAAAAATGTTTTTTTAAATTTATTGAATAATGCCCCACTCTGTCAGAAAGGGATAAATTATATCAAAAACATAATTTTTGTGGATCCAAATAACACCGTGTTAGTATTCTAAGAGAAAGCTATTCTTTTTAATTTAAGAATATTTGATGTTCCTAAAAACTCGTAATTCCGTGTGTTGGAGTTGTCGGGTATCATCATATTGCAGGTAGCCGACTAAGTTAGCCAATTTTATGTATTTTTTTTACTACTGCACAATGCATGGAATTTGAAGATAGAATTTCTCCTAATATTTCAGAGAAATATGGATGATGCATAGCTGGGAGATATTCCCAAGATCTAGGGGTGGAAAACACTAGTTCGTGTTGGGGTATAATTATTATTGTAGGCGAGGTTCAAGCATTAAGCCGAATTTACAGCCACTATTTCATTCAGCCTAGTCCCAGGTGTAATGGCACCGTTTTCGCTTCTCGTCGGGTCTAGGTCATAAAATATACTAAATTGTTTCTTTAACAATAATCTGTGAGGTGACGAGATTAGGCATGACGAATTAAATAGGTAGATTCGTTTATGACTCGGATTGCTTTCGGAGCGAAAAAGCAATCTTGCTAAAGCAATGGTTAAACCTTGAAATCATGGTAGCTGGGACTTTACCATTTGAAGCCTTAACATATACGGTGCGGACGCAGTAGATCCACTTGGTGCCTGTCAGAGTAGGGCATTATTCAATAAATGTTTTATTCAATAATCATTCGAATAAATTCTTAGTAAATAAGCATTTATTTGAACGATTATTAAATAAAACATTTATAAATACTCATTTAATAAGAATTTATTCATTGAATAAGTTATTCATCCACTAATTTATTTTTTATTATATGAAAAACAGAGTAGGCTCATTATTCAATATATTTTTTATTGAATAAAAATTTATTTAGTTATTCATTGACTGATTTTTTTTCTATTTAATGAATAATTAATTATTTTTCATACTTCATTCATTATTGTTATACATTTAAAATAATGTGGTTCATGGAATAAAAAACTCAGATTCTTTAAGTTCAGTAAACAATATCAGTTTTAAATAATTTTCATTAAAAGTATGAAAAATGTTAGTGAACTTATTCAATTTTATTAGAAAAGATTGTTAAAATAAACTTGTATTTAACGATAAATTTCAGTCAAATTAAACAATTTTTAGAATGAAATTGATTCATTCAAAAAATCATTTTTATATAATAAAATTCCCATTCAATAAATCATCGTTATTCAATAATGAATAAACATAAAAAGTCACTTTATTCATTGAATTGACTGAATAGTGAATGAAAAATTATTCATTATTCAGAATGAAATAACAGATTTATTCATCATTCTGAATGATTTTTTCCCAACACTACTGGTACCTTGTAACTCACCTTACGGACCCAGTAGAGCTGCGTAGTTAATAACTTCACATGAAATACTCTTGGAGGGGGATTATTGACAATTATTTGACAAAACCGGTATATTTCGGTTCAGGTACGTCTTTAGCTACTTTAAAATAGAAGCCACCCGAGAATATGGAATATATGATATCTTGCATTTGAAATTTTCTTCAAATTGCTCAGTACACGTTTTTATAAAGTTTTTTTTTTTAAATTTATTATGCTCCTGTTAATTTACTAATGTAACTCTGAATAGTAACGGAAACGCGCTAAAATGACGCAGTTTGTCGTGAATCGGACTTTTTTAATGATGATCTCATTTTACTTCTAAAAGCAGGTAATATCACATAAATCAATAAAAAATTAGGAAAGTAGAGGCAAAGAACGTGGCATGTTTAATTTGTGTAATGAAGGGGGAAATAATGTTTGTAACTGTTAAATAATACGGTGTAGAGATTGTCTAAGCTTTGAGGTGTGGGATTGAGTTAGCTTGAAGAGAGTGGTGGCAAACTTGCTAACAACAACCAGGCAGTTGGAGTTATTAGAAGAGCTTTTAATTATTTCATGGAATTTATACCATTTCAAGAAAATATACGTGAAGCAGTCTGGGAATATTTGGGATTATGCAAGGAAAACATCAATTCGATTTTTGTAAAAAAAATTTTGGTAGCCTTTGTCAGCAAACAGACAAATACATGCATACAGCATTAATAAATATAATAATTTAACCAATAAAGAAATATGGTAGATCTACAAATACAAAGCACTTATAAGAACATTTTGTTGTTGAGACCAATAAGTAACAGAACACTATAAACAGGTAAGTGAACAATAGTTTTTTTTCCTAGAATTTGGTTCAGAGTAGAACTGGGCATAATTTATTTGAAATAATATTTTCGAAATAAATCATGAAATAACCATAACAGATTATTTCAGAAATAATTTATTTTATCATTTTTTTTTAATATTATTTCTGAAATAATTATTTTACGAAGTAAATTATTTCATGATTGATGAGATATTTATTTCCGAAATGATTATTTGATCAAATAGGTAATATATCAAATAATACATAAAATCAAGAGAATATATTGAACAGGGGGGTAAATGGGCGGGCTAAAGGGTTGCTGGAGCGGACGTGTGGATATGGGAGCCGTCCGACTTCTTTTGGGAGCTCTGCTAAGCTATAGTGCCCTATTCCACTGCTTAGTATCTCCTAGTATACCTGATTCCCGTCAACGCCTACTGCTTTTCCTCCCCGTGGTACCCCCTGGGCAACGTTCTTGTAGAGTACATGAACGGCGAAAAGCAGAGGCGGGGATCTGTGATGAGGCAGGGACACCTCCCCTGCTGAGCGGATCCTCTCCTTCGGGAGGAACTGTGTCGGTCTGCCGGCCTAGGTGGCAGCCCCACCAGCAGACTCGGTGACAAAGATTAGGGGTCTGAGTCACCTAAACCCTTTATCCTACGACTACAAATCAGGAAATAGCCGGATTGCCCCTATTGGCCAACTCAGTGGGTGAGCAGGACCCACTGAGCGACACATGCATGAATTTGGACCTTCCCCAGTTTCACAATTCTCCAACCCAAGCTACCTTCCAGGTTGCTTCAGGGACAAATATCGAGGATCCTGGCTCTGGACACCTCAGCAGTGTTAGGAATCAGGATCTGAATAAATCAACACACGGTTCTCAGTACACTTTGGCACCCTATACTGTGCCAAAGTCTCCTGAGAAAAAGAAAGGTAAAAGAGGTAAGAAAAGGCCGTTGGATGAGATACCCACTAGTGCCAAAAAATTTCCCAAGTTTATTGTTATGAGCAGGACCGACGATCAATCCTTTGTTAAGGTTTCTCCGTTCTTGATCAATAAACTTATTGCTCAAGAGTATGGAAACGTCTCGGGAATAAGTAAGATGGCTAGTGGATCATTGCTTATTGAATCAGCTACAATAGCACAAACGGAAAAACTGTTAATTGCAAAAACTCTTGGTGAGTTTAGTGTAAAAGTGGAATTGCATAAAACGCTAAACACATCAAGAGGTGTAATAACATGTTTTGATCTTGAACACTCGACAGACGACGAAATATTGGAAGGATTAAAGGATCAAGGCGTTTTAGCCGTCCGCAGGTTCTTTCGTAAGAGAAGATCTGTGGATGGTGCAGCCGAATCCCTAGAGTTCACAGGTAGTGTTATGTTGACATTCGACAGACCTGAAATACCTTCCAGTATCCAGGCGGCATTTTATAAACTCAGAGTGAGACCCTATGTACCTCCTCCCTTGAGATGTTTTAAATGCCAAAAGTTTGGACATTCGGCTATGAGGTGCAAATCAGAGCGTGAGGTTTGTGTTTGTGGGCACCCCACCCACAGCCCAGACCCATGCCCTACACCTCCCAAATGTCCTAACTGTGATGGTCCCCATACTGCGCGCTCCCGAGACGGTATGGAATATAAGATCGAAAAAGAAATCCAAAAAATGCGGACTGAGATCAAAGATCTAACCTTCAGGCAAGCAAGAGTACTTGTAAATAGTACATCTTACGCCTGGAGGGGTACATACTCTGATGCAGCCAATAATGTGACGATCACCAGAGAAAACAAAAAGATACCTACCTATAAAAATCCTACCATTCCCATTCCTTCTACTTCTACTAAACCCCCTCCTCCCTCTATTCATCACCCTCCTCTTCCTATCCCCCCTCCTATCCCCAATCCTACCTCCCTTTCTCTACCGTCCGCTTCGGCGGACGAAAATTTGAAAAAGGGGAAAATTAAATCCCCAAGCACCAACACCCACGCACCAATGCCTCCTTCGTCGGTGTCCGATACCGATGGTCCCGAGGACCCAGCGGAGGATGCAGGTTTCTCTACACCTGTGAATGAAAGACGGCGAAAAGGCCGTCCCAAAGGCAGGAAGCGGCAGCCAGAAAAACTACCCATTGAGTCGGAAAAACGATAAAATAAAGTCTATCCAAATGGGACTATCTAATAAATTCCTACAATGGAATATTCGGGGTTTTTCAGAACATAGTGACGAGCTTCGCTATATTTTGCACACACACAGTCCATTGGTGGTGGCTCTTCAGGAAACGAAGTTTCCGGAGGGAGCCCCCAGGCTACTGGCTGGTTACAAGTGTGAACACAAGGAGGCAAGAGTTTTGCCAGGTGGTCGGAGCCACGGAGGTGTGGCCCTTTACACCATGAGCAATCTTGGAGCAGCCTCAATTCATTTAACTACGCCACTGCAAGCCGTCGCTGTGCGTCTGAAAACCCCAATAACTGCCAGTGTCTGCTCACTGTACCTTCCAGACGGTAGAGGCTATGCTATAGCTGAAATTAAAGACCTCATACTACAACTTCCACCTCCGTTAATAGTACTTGGTGACTTTAATACGCACCACGTCTCTTGGGGCTCAAGAAGTTCCACTCCTCAGGGGCATCTTCTTTATGATGCGCTTGATGAGATGGGACTCTTGGTCCTCAATGATGGAGCATATACACACTTTTCCGAATCTTCTGGAACATTTGATGCAATCGACCTGACAATTATTAGCCCATCATTAATAACGTCCTTTGAATGGACAGTGCTTAGTGACCTCCATAGATCGGATCATTTCCCTATACTTCTAAACTGTCCCGATAGACAAATTGAGAACAATGGCCCAATTAAGTGGAACATTAAACTAGCAAAATGGGATAAATTCCAGGATTCCTTTGTCTTACCTGATTTGGCAGACTCGCCTGAAGCATCATTGCTGAAGTTTACTGAAGCAATGATAGATGCAGCCACCAAGTCTATCCCACGCACTTCTGGTCGCACGAGGAGACCTCCAGTTCCCTGGTGGGACGAGGAATGCAGGGATGCTAATAAAATAAAAAAGAGAGCGTTCAACCGGTTCAAGCGCTATCCTACCGAAGAGAATTTGATCGCTTTTAAGAAGGCTAGAGCTGTAGAAAGAAGGTTAAAACTAAAAAAGAAAAGAGAATCCTGGAATAACTACGTAAGCACTATGACAAGTACTACCTCTACGTCCGAAGTGTGGAGGAAAATCAAGGCTATTAGCGGAAGATGTACGAAATCTCAATTACCAATTCTCTTCCACAATGGACAGCATTTTGACAACCCTCAAGACGTTGCCACTATCTTTGGCGAGCACTTCAGCTCAGTGTTCAGCTCCCTTGGATACTCTGCTGAATTCCTTGCCACAAAAGCCTCGAAAGAAAGTGTTCCTTTGGACTTTGGATCAGAGGAGGACATTTCAATAGAATACAATGTTGACTTTCAAATTGAAGAGCTTCATAGGGCACTCCATGCAGCATCTCGGAGATCATCACCAGGCTGTGATGGTGTGCCTTATGAAATGATATTGAATTTACCGGACATGGGAAAAAGGAGGTTGCTTGAACTGTACAACCAACTGTGGGCCATTACGAAATATCCGACTCAATGGAAAGAATCAGTCATTATCCCAATTTTAAAGGTAGGCAAAAATCCACAGGCTCCGGGTAGCTACAGACCAATATCTCTTTTATGTTGTATGGGAAAGCTCCTGGAGTCTATGGTAAACTACCGACTAGTTTATATCTTAGAGACTAGTGGTCTAATTAGCAGGTATCAGGCTGGATTTCGGCAGAGACACTCAACCCAAGATCAACTAGGGTACTTGGAACATTTCGTCCAGAACGCTTTTTTATACCGAGAACATGCTACAGCCATTTTTTTCGACATGAAACAGGCATATGATAGGGCATGGCGTTATGACATACTCAGAAGGCTACATGAATGGGGACTAAGAGGTAGACTACCTCTGTTCCTTAAAAGCTTCCTTGAAGAGAGAACTTTTAGAGTACGAATTAGCAATGCTCATTCATCGTTATGTGTACAGGAAAATGGAGTCCCTCAGGGGTCCGTCCTCAGCGTAACACTGTTTCTTGTCGCAATAAATGGCATAGCAGATGATATAGCGGCTGATGTTCGTCGTTCACTTTTTGCTGACGATCTGGCCTTGTTTGTTACCCATCCGGCTGAAGACACAGAAGTCCGAAGCCTACAACAGGCTATCAACACTGTAAGCGCAGTAGCCAGATCCCGTGGCTTTACTTTCTCCAATGAAAAGACGGTGTCTGTCCACTTTTGCGGGCTTCGGAGGCCACATGATCCCCCAAGGCTGGAGATGTGTGGCTCTGAAGTCAGCTTGAGGGATGAACACAAATTTCTAGGGCTCGTCATGGACAAAAAACTAAAGTGGAGGTCTCACATCAACTACACAATTCAGAGGTGTGAGGCGTCCCTTAAAGTCCTTAAATCATTGTCCCGAATAAAGTGGGGTGCCGAAACATCAGTCCTTCTGCAAATATTCGATGCACTACTGAGATCTCGGATCGATTATGGATGTGCAATTTATGGGTCTGCTCGCAGGTCGTGGCTCCGCCAGTTGGACAAATTGTACAATGCGGGGCTACGAGCTGCGATTGGTGCTTTTCGCACAAGCCCGTTAGATGCCATCTACGCAGAGGCACGACATCTACCTCCTAGTCATAGGAGAAACCTATTAACTATGACCTATGCAGCATCACTGAAGTGCCAGCCAAACCACCTCATGGCAAATATTATAAGTGATGAGAGCTCATCTGACATATATAGTAATAAGCGTTCAAGAACCAGACCTTTAGCAGTGAGGGCCGCTGAAACTTTCGGTGTCTATGGTGGAGTCTGGGAGAATCTCATGGAAATACACCTTCCGGCCGTATGCCCCTGGGTTCTACCGGACTTCCATATTGACCTCACACTAGGAAAGTACCCGAAAGAAAATACCTCCAAGTTAATATATAAAGCTGCTTTTCTTGAAACAATTCAAAAATACAAAGAACACCTCATTATCTTCACAGACGGCTCGAAAACAGACACAGGTACTGGATGTGGTTTGTACATAGATAACGGAAGACAACTCTCTATCCCACTAAATCCAGAAACAAGTGTCTTCCATGCAGAGTTAACCGGAATTAAAAAAGCTCTTGAACATTACGGAAATTTCAGTCCACGAGTATTAGTGTGTACTGATTCATATAGCTCTTTAACCGCTCTAAAGGATAAATTTTCCACAGTGCCCCTTGTATTAGATATTTTCTGCCTTTTAAATACCATGAATTCTGGAGGAGTAACTGTCACATTTTTATGGATACCAGGACATACTGATTTGGAAGGAAATGAAAAAGCAGACCACTTGGCAAGGCAAGCAACATCCTTGGACGGTAATGCCTTGCCTATACACATAAAAGACTTCAAAAAACAAATGGTTAAACTCGTGTGGAAAAAGTGGCAAGAGGAATACAATAACAAGGACTTATTCTTAAAGAACATCGAAAGTTCCGTAATGTTCAATAGCCCTACCATTAGCATGAAAAGGCAAGACGATGTGGTGTTATTGCGTCTAAGGATCGGGCACACTCGATTGACGCATGGACACCACCTCGTCGGCCGACGAAGACCACAATGTGAACACTGTGGCTGCCTCCTTGATGTTAAACATATCTTGTTGGAGTGTACTGCTCTCCAGGAAGCGAGGAGGAGACACAACTTAGCTGATAACCTAAAGCAACTCTTAAGTAGAAACGAAGCCTCTGTGAAGATATTGATGGAGTATTTAGTAGATACCAAATTCTACAGACAAATATAGTTGAATCTGCAAAAAAGATATTCGACCATCTACCTTGTACAAATGTTCAACCTTAGTGATGTAAACTTTTGTGAGATCGTAATGTGTGTAAATATTATTATACAAGTATGAATGGTGTGTGTAAGTATTTATTGTGTGAATGTTTCAAGAGTGAATGAGTTACTGTAAATATGTAAATAGCCGACCATTTAGATTTAAGCCTAGAATTAAGGTTAGTTCCAATATATGTTAAAAAAGAACTAACTACCGTTAGAATAGTTTAGTTTAGGTTAAGAATTCTTTCTTCATTTATTGAAAAAGAAAGAATAGACAATGGTGCCATTGACCATAGCAGTCGACGCACCCTAATAAAAAAAAAAAAAAAAAAAAAAAAATATATTGAACAGCTAATGGCCCAGATTTGTCGATGGGCCGTTAAATATATATATTTGAAGATAATTTTTTTTGGGGGGGGGGGGGGGGGTTCGATTCCCACCGGCAGTAATTTCTTATCTGACGGCTCGTTGAGAAAATTCCTGGCTGAACCTTAGATGGTGATAATGGACCAGCTGTCGATGGGCCTTAAAAAAAAAGAAAAAAAAATTGCCTCACTTTTAATTGATTTAAATCAGTCTTCAATATTTTTTTTTTACGCCGCATTGACATCTGGGCCATTATCACCAACATCCAAGGTGCAGCCAGGAATTTTCTCAACGAGCCGTTAGATGAGAAAATTCCTGCCGGTGGGAATCGAACCCACCTTCTCCTGCATGAGAATCTAAGCCGTTAACCACTAGACAACGGGGAGACCCCGATAATAATGTTAGAAGGATTATCTCCTTAACTCCTGTTTTGAGGGTAGTATTAACCATTTCCATTATTCTCATCCAGTACAAACGTTATTTCATTATGAAGTTATTTCGGAAATAATTATTTTGCTTTCCTGTGAAATAATTTATTTCATAAATAAAAAATACTGAAATATCAATGATCAAATATTTATTTCAGAAATAAAGCTTTTAACAATATGTTGATTTATTTCAAAGAATGATCAGATTTTCAAATAATTATTCAAGGAATAAATACATCTAGTTATCTGATGAAGATTATTTTATTTAATTATGAAATAACATTTAAAGAATTTCCATTATTCCGGAAATAATTATTTCATGAATAACCATTTTATTTATTTGAGAAATAAATTATTCCAGTAGTGCCCAGGTCTAGTTCAGAGTATGGATGGGATACTCGAAAATATAAAAATTTTAGAATGAAATAAATACAAATGAACAGGCAATAATAATATTTTTATTTATTTATTTTAATTCTAACGTCCATTATTATTAACTACGAATTTTCGAACGGGTTATCTATAGGGTACCACCCTTTTCTAGTCCGGATAGGGCTGATGTCTTTTCTTTTTGCTAAAGTGGGAATTCCCACCCCATAGGGGAATTAAACCCACGACCATTGGCACGGAGTGTTAAGTGCTCACAACTTAACACCCACGGCCTCCGGGCCTGGTGGGTGTTAAGGCCATAAGGGTATTAAATATTAAATATTTTTGATATTTAATACTAAGTAGGGATACTGCAAGGTTCCCCCTGCTAAAGCATTTTTACAAGGAGAGCAGTGCAGCGGTGTCGCGGTGGTTCTGGGCTCGGACGGTTCCCTTTCCGTGGTGGGCTGGAGGCTTATAGATTCTTTGTTTTAATTATTATTTTTTCTTCTTGAATTCAATTATTCATTTTCCATATAATAAAATTAAAACAATATATTTAAGATTGATTTAAGAGGTTCCTTTCTTTCTTTGGGTTCCCATGACTTCCCGCGGTTAAATACACCCTTCAAAACGATAAAAAAACAAAACAAAACAAGATACTGCACACCAATGGATGCCGAGAGTAGATAAAGACCAAATTTAACAGTTAAGTGACCATATTGAATATATACAAAGAAGATGGATCCTTCCAGGGTATATGTAACTTGACACCAAGAATGGGTGGGGTGGTCGGAAGAGATCAAATAGGTTAATGACCGGAAAAAGAGAAAACACTTTAGGAAGAAGACTAGGAAATACAGATTTTTACAAAAATTGAATTGACGTTTTCCTAGCCCAATCACAACAATTCCTTGACTGCTGATCCCTCGATGGCTAACCACCTCAATAAAAATAAATATTAATTTTGAAATAATAATATTTCCTGGGTCTCCCGTGGTCTAGTGCATAGCACCTTAGATTCATAAGCGGTAAATGGTGGGTTCTATCCCCACCGGCGGCAAGAATTTTCTCATCCCACGGCTCGTTGGGGAAATTTCTCGCTGCACCCTGGATGTCGGCGTTAATGGCTCAGATTTGTCGAAACCCCTAAAAATAAAAATAAAAATAATAATAATATTTCCCATCTCAGCATACCACTTATGTTAAAATTACTCTTTTCTGGTTGGATTGATGAAATAATTTTTCAAAAATGTCTTTTAATCTTCATAGGATCGATGGGCAGGTACCGAAAATGGAAAATGTTAATATGTCCTTGTATGTTTCATCTTTTTACTCAGTTCTCTACTTCTAGCTCCGTAAATAAACTCAATTTATTCGGCCATTTCATTGTATTTTTGAAATAAAGTTTTCTCTGATCTTGATGTAAATTATATATATATATATATATATATATATATATATATATATATATATATATATATATATATATAATGATGATTAGATAGTTAGCCGTCGAGGTGATAAGTAAAGATGGAATGGTTGGGATTCGGCTAAATAAACCTCAATATGATTTTTGTTTTAAAAAAATCTATATTTCGGACGTTTCGGCTACTCATTGGTAGCCTTCGTCAGCTAAAATGACAAAAAAGAAATTAATACAGAAACAAACAAGAAAAATTTATAATTGTGATAGGTAACAGAACTATAGATACAATTTAACTTATAACAGAACATATCGTCTTAAATTCTTAGAATGAGTAGAATGAAAAAGAAAATAGGTACAGTAATTGATTTTAATAGTAATTAGTAACATTAATTGATTTTACAAAGAAATAAGAAAACTATATACCAATGACAAATATAGTAGCTAATAGTAACATTAATTAATTTTACAAAGAAATAAGATACTACATACCAATGGAAATGCCGAGCGGCAGAGGAAGACCAAGGTTGGCAATTAAGTAACCATTGTGAAAGTGTCTAAGGAAAAAAGGAATCTGCAAGGGGTATATGTAACTGGAAACAGCAAGAGGTGGGGGAAACGGGCGGTAAGGATCAAACAGATGTTTATGACATTTTATGACAGGAAAGGAGAAAAAGGTGTTAATGGAAGGATACCCAAGGGGCAAGGTAAAAATCTAGGTCGGTGGTCGGGAGAGTATTTGGAAAATATTAGCGTACATAGGAGAAATGCCTTGTTGGTCAGTTTTGTAATTTATATTGTTTTTGTTTAAGTTTATGTGTACACATTCCGAGATCTGTAGTCTTTTTTTGTTTCGTTGTGTAGAAAGAATTTTCGTGTCGTCGAAGTTAAAAGTGTGTTTTTGTGTTATGGCGTGTTTTGCAAGTGCAGATTTATCTATTTCTTTATTAGTGATGGTTCGTTTATGTTGTGTAAGACGTGAGTGAATGTCATTTATGGTTTCTCCTATGTATACACCATTACAGGAAGGGGTTTGGCAAGGGACTTGGTAAACACATCGGGTGGTATGTTCAAGAGGGATGGGATCTTTGAGTTTGGTGTAAAGGGTTTTGAGTTTGTTGGTAGTTTTCAATCCAAAATTTAGGGAAGGGTAGGATTTTTTAATTGTCTTTGTAAGTTTATCGGTCAGTCCAGGTGTAAATGGTAGAGATCGGAACATTTGGGAACTGGGAGTTAGGGAAGAATTGGGAGAGATAGTGTTGGAAAGTTGGGATTTTACTTTTTTAACAAGGGATTTTATGAGGTTGGGGGGAAATTGGTTGCGTGCCAATATATCTGAGGCGATATTAATATTTTTATTGTGGAAGGAAGCATGGGATAGGGAGAGGACTCGGCGAAGGAGATTTCTGGCTACATTAATCTTGAGGTGGTAAGGATGGGATGAATGAAAATTAAGTAACCGTCCCGAGTATGTGGGTTTTGTGTACCAGTCAGTAATAATAGTACCGTCAGTCTGTCAGACAGACTGACGGTACTATATACATATACAGGGTGTACCAGCCTTAAGCTAAAAGACAAAAAGTTCTTTTGAGATTTTATCCTTTTCGCTTCGTTTTCGAGAAAAACGCAAAGAACCGTGTTTTCTTTTTTGACAAAACCCGAGCTTTCGCTTAAACGAAGCGATGTGCGAAACATCACCTCAATCAAAAACTTTTTGCCTTAGTTTTTCGGTCTCCTGACATG
The DNA here is from genome assembly GCA_946811695.1 of Gonocerus acuteangulatus. Lineage (NCBI taxonomy): Eukaryota > Metazoa > Arthropoda > Insecta > Hemiptera > Coreidae > Gonocerus > Gonocerus acuteangulatus. The sequence goes on along the minus strand of OX328132.1, from coordinate 37,871,601 downwards.
CACCTGAAGTTTTGCCATTTATAATCGGGACACCCTGTATATCTTACAAATAATTTATTGTAGTAGAAGTAATAGCTCGATGACTTTTTATGGACTCTTTGTCCTTTTTACTTCAAACGACACCAATTTATATATATATATATATATATATATATATATATATATATATATATATATATATGTATATATATATAACCCTTAATTTCCATTAGTATTTATTAGAGGTATTCGGACAACCATAAATTACACCTGAAGAGAGAAGAGATTATGCGGAAGGGGATTATTGAGAATAGCAGTAACCGTTCAGACCTAGGAGTGTAATAGGACGACAGTAAAGCAGATTCCACGATTACAGCCTATTGAAGCAAATAGAGCTCTCTCTCTCTCTCTCTCTCTCTCTCTCTCTCTCTCTCTCTCTCTCTCTCTCTCTCTCTCTCTCTCTCTCTCTCTCTCTCTCTCACTCTCTCTCTCTCTCTCTCTCTCTCTCTCTCTCTCTCTCTCTCTCTCTCTCTCTCTCTCTCTCTCTCTCTCTCTCTCTCTCTCTCTCCCCCCTCTTTCCCCCCGCTTTTCCATCACTAAATACTGCTTCCTAAATACAGGTTTAACGATGTCACATAAATATTGACCTAGACGATTAATGCTTTTAAACCTTTATTCAATGCCGGTTAAATATACCTGTCATTAAATAGTCAGAGTTCGGGCATGATATTAAATAAAAGAACATTTAACAAATAAGAAGTCGGACTCGCAGGAACTGCGTTGTCGTAGCGCGTTTCCGTTCATATCCCTAGGGCTATTAGTAAAGGAATATTTTTTTTAATTTATTTATTTCATTAAAAGGGCTTCGCAACCATGGCTATGACCCCTAATAAAGATAATAAAATATATACACTTAATTTACACTATGTTGACGTTTATAAAATTTACATTTACACATAAATAATATATATATATATATATACATGTATATACAACAAGATTCATCTGAATAAAAGTAAAATGGAGGCCCGGTGAACGTGAGTGTTAAAGCCTGAACACTTAACACTACATGCCAAGGGTCATGGGTTCGATTCCCACTGTGGGGTGGTGGCTTTTCTTTCAAAAAAAGAAAATACATCGGCCATATCCTCGCTAGAAAAGGGTGGTAACCCGTCATATAATTCTTAGTTAATAATAATGGACGTTAAAATTAAAAATAATAAATACAAATATAAACCACAATTCATTTACATTTACAATGCATTACAATACAAATATAAACACAAAATGACTAAAATAAGGTGCATTAGCGTTATTAAGTCAGATCTATAGGCTAATAAAAAAACAATTAAAATAAAAAGCACAAGGAGAAGAACAAAAATTGGCTATATATTTTTGTATAAATTAGTGTTCTTAACCCATTCGTGACCGATTGCACACCGTGTGAGCAATATATCTCCGAGGCTATAAGACGGCTTGTACACCGTGTGTGCAATAGATTTCCGAGGCTATTAGAAGGCTTGTATACCGTGTGTGCAATAGATTTCCGAGGCTATAAGACGGCTTGTACACCCTGTATGCAATAGATTTCCGAGGCTATTAGACGGCTTGTACACCCTGTATGCAATAGATTTCCGAGGCTATAAGACGGCTTGTACACCGTGTGTGCAATAGATTTCCGAGGCTATTAGAAGGCTTGTATACCGTGTGTGCAATAGGTTTCCGAGGCTATAAGACGGCTTGTCACCGTGTGTGCAATACATTTCCAAGGCTATTAGACGGCTTGTACACCGTGTATGCAATAGATTTCCGAGGCTATTAGACGGCTTCTACACCGTGTGTGCACTAGATTTCCGTGGCTATTAGACGGCTTCTACACCGTGTGTGCAATAACAGTAATGAGTAATTATCAGTTATTCTGAGTAAACTAGTCGCTGAAATATGACTTTTCTGGGACTAATGAAATCTGTAAAGTACAGGAAAACAAAATTTAGTATTGGTTTTACTGTGGATCAAAAAATTATAAATTATCTGTATTTTCATTTTATCTTGCATTGCACACGTTCCCAATCCGGTGTAAAAATAAAAAACAATTTCCGAGGAGTGAGTTGCACACCTGGTGTACAATGATCTTATTTATGTCAATTCACTTATGAATTGGGTGATTTCCATATAACATGTCTTTTTTTTTATTAAAAATGTACAGTTTAAGGAAGAAAAAAAATTGGCTCCTGGGGACCGTGTTCGAAAAAAATTGGCGTCTCGAATGGGTTAAATCATCTAATATAATGTTGATGTGAGGGCCACCTTCTGCGAGAAATGTGGAATAGAAGGATTTATAGAATGTAATGTGGAATAGAAGCATTTATTGGTTTTGATTTTTCGCAAAAAATATAAAATGAAATCTCAAGGGGAAGTAAGATTTTAGGCGCCACTGTAGAAAACTGACAGTATACCAAGCGAAAATACAGCATTACTCTTTCTCAGCATTCGCTCTTGGAAAAATTATAATCATTATCTTTCGCTTTTTCTTAATTTGTATTACTAAAATACTTTAGTCTTAAATGCAATTTATAAAAAACAACCAATTAAATCGTAAGTTAATTTTCGAAGTATTAAGTATTTATTTGTCCGATGGACATCTTTCGAATGGGCAACATCCACTCACTACTATTTCCTAACCGTTTTGGAGATATTTTAGAAAATATACCAAGGTCCGAAAACCTTTCATGTCTCTAATAAAATATTTTTCTGATATTTAACTCCAAAGAAAACAAAAATTTAAATATCTTAGATTATAATAGCGCCTGAAACATGTTTCAAATGAATCAATCGTTTCTGAATACCCAAACTGAAAGTAAGTTCAGAAAAGTAGTTGTATCAACATTTCTCGTAACTGCTAGATATCGCTTTAAAAATGGTTTCATTCGTTTCCATACATTAATGAACCTATAAAACGAGCACCGTATAGGGGAAAAAACAAAGACAAAAAAAGTTGGAATAATAAAAACGTTTCCGAATCAACGGGGTTCAATACGATTTGAGTACTATCTCTAAGCCGTGGTAAGCTACAGGATATATCAGGCTGTACCGTATGAAATGTCAGTTTTGGACTTGCCGATTTCCTTCAAATGTCTTAAAACTGTCGTGGCTCCTACTCCGAGTTCTTTGGCATATTCCCTAGTGCTTTTTAAGGGACAAGCTTCAACCCTCTCTTTCAGGTTGTCATTGTCAAGCTTGGTTTCTGGCCTTCCTCGCTCCTCGTTGTCAAGGTCAAAATTTCCACTTTGAAACCTGGAAAACCACCGGTAAACAGTTCGTTCATTCACCGTTCCTTCCCCGAACGCCGTGTTAATGTTACATACACGCCTCAGCAGCACTATGACCGAGCTTAAATTCATAACGAAAAATAATACGGATTTCCGTTGAAGTCATAATTTAAGTTTTACTTTTTTCTCAGAGGATCGTTCTCACAACACAGTACGCAAGTTAATGATTAAATAATAGGAATAAAAGAGCGTTAATTCTATATGAATAACAATGATAAAAAAGGGAAAGGATTAAATCGCAAAGTAAACAAAACTGACATTTCATACGGTACAGCCTGATAGTACCTGTTTCCGAGCCTTTCCACAAGGCTAACGTCAAGTTTCAGGGCGTAACATAAAGGGGTCATCCCTTATCAAGTGATCAAATTAAAAGAAGAAAATTCCCCTCACATTTTTTATATTTTTTGAATTTGGCTCATCAATAGTACCCCAATAGGACAATTAAAAATCCAAATTTTTATAAATTTATCGTTATTAGTTTTTGAGTTATAAAACTTTAATGTTTTAAAAAAATCACAATTCTTTACAGAAACTTGAATAGAAAATTGACCATTACTCCCAAACAAAATGATCTAGAAAGGTGCGCTAAAATGCATTCGATAGTGCATTAAATGCTGCTTAAAACTATATACATCATGACTTATTTTATTATTTAAAAATAAAAAAATGTGAAGGCAAAAACTTTGTATCACTTGATACTCACAGTGAAACGCTCTACTCGTTGATTAGTCTAGACGTTATAGGTAATGGCAAAATAATTAAAACGAGAGTTGACTTGAGTAATCAGTATGGCCCAAGGGTGGAAAGTTTGGAAACACCCGATCTAGAGCAGGAAATGTGCCAATTTTACTCGAGGGGAAAAAATGGAGACTTAATGAACTCAAGAAATATCTTGAACTTTAAGCAGCTTTTATACCGGAGGTTTGTTTTGGCCGAAGAATACCTTGGGAAGAAGTAATAAGCTGAAGAAATGAGGGTAAAGAAAAAGGAAGAATTGGTGGAGGAGGAGTAAATGATGGGTGTTCTTTTTCTGCCGAGCTGGGGATGAGCGATCTTTAGCGGCGCTCATTATCGGCTCTCTAGAGCAGCTTTGTTATCTAAGTTCTCTCATGCTAGAGATCTATACCACATTCTCAACAGTTCATTGTGCTATTAAACTTCTTAGTTTAAGATCCTATTTAAGCATGGGAACAACGAAAAAATTCAGAGAACTGGAAACATATATAAGTCCAGTGAACTAACGAAATAGGTTAAAGGTCAACAAATAAAAACTTCCGACTCGCAGGGACTGCGTCATCATAGCGCGGTTCCTTTCTTGTCCCTAGTCTCATTTGGAAAGATTAAAATAGAAACACTTATTATTTTCTTTGGACCTTTCTTGAAATGGTTTATGGCCTTACCTGGCAGGGTCCGCCACACAGTGGGGCCAAACGACATTTTGCGTTTCAAAAAATGCTACAGCCTCCAAATATTACCCGATTTCAATGAATCTTTTTTTAAATGAAACCTAATACAATTTAGAACAACTTCGTCAAACCAGATTTTCCCCCCTGTTTATTACATTACGTGTAAATAATTCACGAATTTTTACAATTAAACATAAAATAATATTTTATTTTTCATGCAACCTAATATCGGCACGGATGTCGTTAAAATTAAACATTTAAATCCTGATTAGACGTAAAAAAATCTGACTGACATCTTCAAAACGTAAATTTGTGTTAAGTCAGTAATGAGATAATTTAAATAATATGATTTTTGAATGATTTGAAAATAAGTTTTGATTTTTTCCAAGTCTAATCAGGGTTTGAATGTTTAATTTCAACGATATCAGTGCTGACATTAAGTTAGATGAAAAAAATAATATTATTTTATGTTCAATTCTGAAGGTTTGTGAATTGTTTACACGTAATTTAATAAACAATGGAAACAAAAAACATAAATTTGGCCAGACAAAGTTGTTCTAAATTTTATTAGCTTTCATTTAAAAAACAATTCATTGAAATCGGTTAAGATTTGGAGGATGTAGCCTTTTTTGAAACACGAAATGTCGTTTGGCCCCACTACGCGCCAGCCCCCAGAATACACTTCTAGAGATACTTATTTCACACGGTTCATACTTGACATATTATTGTGTTCTTCTACTTTAGTACTGATTCTAGAAATAAATGTAATTTAAAAAAAAAAAAAAAAAAAAAAAAAAAAAAAAATGACACCAACAGCATAAAGGTTGAAAATTACCCGAAAAGGCGTCTTTGAATCTCTCTCTTGGAAGGCTATGTTTCTAACAATAATTTTTTTTTCTTGTTTTACTTATTTTGTTTTATTGTCAAATACATTCTCCTACTATAAGAAATTAAAATATAACAAGAAATAAAAACTCAAGAAAAGAAGCGTTCGAATAAACGATTGCCATCGCCTAATCAAAACTTTCTTCAGGACTTTTTTTTATAGGGAATTTAGTAAGCTTTCGAATGGTAACCTTCCACCTACCATGATTTCCAACCATTTTCGAGTTATTAAGGAAAACATACGAAGTTCCCAAAATTTTTCATGTCTGTTAATAAAATATTTTATACCCTCCTTCATTCCAAACGTAACCAAAATTTCAACATATTAGTTTTGATGAAATTCCAACATGCATCAAATGTTTCAACGGAATCCCATAATTCTAAATACCCAAAACAAAAACTTTATTCAACGAATATTTTTCCAATTTTCTTGGAAACGGTTACAGGTATCGCCTTAAAATTCTGACCTATAGTATTGGTTTCTTCGCGTAGGAAAACGAACGAAACCATTTTAAGGTGATACCTGTAACCGTTTCTGATAAAATTCGAAAAATATTTGTGGAATAAAGTTTTTGGTTTGCGTACTTAGGTGTATTCGTTAGAAAAATATCACATCAAGTTTTAACAGCGTACAAGTTTATTTTGGAAGGGAATAAAATTAGAAAGAGCAATTTGAAGATACTTTTCTTCCCCTAAGCCCTGAAGGATAGGATGTGCTCCCTATCACGCTATCTATCTATTAGATCCTCGTGTATAGTGCTTAGACTTATGGTTTATTCATGCTTTATTTTCTTTATAAATACTGATGTAAACAATTCTAATAAGGATTGTTCTCTGGATTCTATGGGGAAACGTCTATTTTTAAAGAATAATGTTGAACACGCGAAGTTTCATGTGTGGGAAGCACGAACAATTACAAGAAAGGAAGGCATATCAACTGACATTCTCTAGAAATTCTTATACTCCTACCAACTAATAACTGTAGTAACAAATTTTAAGAAATAGTACAAAACAACGTACACACTTTTTTTTTGTCTAATATCCACAACAAAACCGAGCTTGACTTATTTGTGGAGGATTTTTTTTTATCTCTGGAAGCAAGCTGCACTCGTGGAAAAATGCTTAATTCTATGTTGTTGTTTTCTTTTTTGGTTTTCTTTAACCATTTGAGCAATTCAACCTCTTGGTTAATTGTTTCCTATTTAAATCTTTTCGATAATCCATTTACCTAAATATATAGTTTTTTTTTTATTTGTGTGTATGTTACTATTTAATATTGTAACAAGTGGACAAAACACTAGCAAATATAAACTACTAAACTAAATTTTATTTTAAAAATAAAGATAATGCCTATCATAAAACGGATAAGATATACTGTTTCGTTTAATACATTGTTCTCACAAAAATACACAAATTTATATTTAAAAAAAAAGAAAAAAATTAATTTTAAACCTCAATATATTTCAATATATTAAATTACAATATATTTCTCTTATGTATAACTTATTCTTATTAAAATATTTTAAAGTGTGGAGATCTCATCAGTTTGTATCAGAATATCTAGAATTGGATGTTCTCCAATTATTATTTTACAAAAGCATTTGGAGTGACCAAGAGTGACAAAAGCATTTCGTGTGACCAAGATGCACGTGACCTGGAGATTAGAAGGCACTCCAGTGACAGGTTGTTGTCGGTATTTCGAGTTTGGAAGCCATTCCAATGATCAAGATGTAAGGGCTCTGAAGATTGAGGGCCATTCTAGTGACCATGATGCTCGGGCCCTGAAGACTGGAAGGCTCTCTAGTGATGTGCTATTGTCGATTTTGGAGCGGCTAAAAGCCACTCCATTGACCAGGAGGCAAGGGCCTTGGCTACTGGGAGCCACTCTATTGACATACTAGAGTAGGCAAAATTGTTCTTTCGAGCAGCAAGCCACTTGATTGCCCAAGAATGTTAGTCGCCTTGATATTGGAAGCATCTCCAGTGATATCTGGGTATTTCAGTTTAGTTGTGTGGAGCGGGTACATATCAGTGTAATTCTTAGATTTGTGCCTAGTCTGTTGCTCTGGGGATACTTATTGTATCTATACCTCAGCCTCGAACACAGGGCCAGAAACTTGTGATAGACGGTCGAGAAAACTGGCGAGAGGCTATTTTTTGGATGTAAGGGTCCATAAATAAAAAATAAAGAAAAATGAAAACTTGTAGCGGGTGGGTTACTAATAGCGAGGAGTAGGTGGGAGGGAGCCTAACACGCCAACCTCTTCCTTATCGACCAAACTACACCAAGGCTGCTGCAAGTCAACATAAAACAAGATATGGCTGTTGAAAAGATTCAGAAACATTTGTCACTCTGGAATTATTTGAGCAAATATTTCGCTCGGGCTTGTTTTAACAATGTCTGTAGAAGAGTTTTTATTTTGCTCCACAATAGGATTAGAAGCTGTTTGTGGCCAGACATAAAATACATAAATCCTAGCTGTGAAAATCCTTAGAGATTTGCACCCTCTGACTATAAGTTAATGCTTAATTTAAAGCTCTTGAATCATGCAATTTTAGTTGCTGGGCTTTCTACAATTTCAGAGTATTTTATATACGATTCATTTAGCTTGAAATAGTGGCCCCTAGGTGGCGCCAGATTACAGTTTTGAGAGAAAACATAGTCCTTGTCAGCCTGCACCAGTGGAGGAGTAGGGTACGGAAAGCGTCGTTGTCAGCCCGCACCAGGGCGGGATAGTGTAAGGAGAGCGTATTTGTCAGCCCGCACCAGTGCGGGAGTAGTGTAAGGAGAGCGTATTTGTCAGCCCGCACCAGTGCGGGAGTAGTGTAAGGAGAGCGTACTTGTCATTTGGTTAAGCGTACCCCTTATGGATGGTTATAATTTTTTTATCCCAGGGAAACATCAGTTAAATAGTGACGACTTTTCTGATTTTCAAAATAAACCTTATTTGTTTTTTTAATATATTAAACTTAATTTGACATTTACACAATACAAAATATTTTATTAATAATTTTATCTTTATGAGAACAACGAGAAAATCTTGCGATCAGTTCGATACGTATAAAGGGGCATTGACTATTTTGCGAAGTATGCGAGGTACCCCAAAACTTCCTACTGCATATGCGTCTTTTTCTATTTCTTAATATAAAGCAATAATTATTTTTTTATAATTTATAGGAGTGATGTTTCATTCCAACTCATTTTCCTCCAGAAAAGTACAGTGGTACTTCGAATATAAGCGTCAACCACATGAATGTCTCGGGGAAATAAGCATATAATAAAATTTGAAGGAAGCTATAAAACATTAATTAAGCAATATACAACTAGGAGTAGTTGAGCCCTGCCGTATTGCACAGTTGATTAACCTCCCGGAGCTATTTCGTGTAAGTTCGTCCATTATGTGGCGAGTATATTAATTGAGAACGGCTCAAGCTCCTCACCCGGGCGATTATCAGTGTTTATGATCACTTTAATCAGATGGATTAACCGCTTACAACCCCGCGATCAATTTATATTCTCGTACGCCTAGGATTAGTCGATAGAATGAGAGGATATCAGACTCGTATAGCTAGGATAGATTAATGAAGAAGGGAATATTTTCGTTTAGCTAGGATAGATTGGTGATGAAAAAAATATTATTATATTAAATAATTATATTATTTTAAATATAGATTGATGAAGAAGACCCTATTATTATATTAAATGTGTAGATTGGGGAAGAAGAAGCTATTTACAAATAGCTAGGATAGATTGATGATGAAGACAATATTATTATATTACTGGAATAAATTCTTGAAATGTATGAGTTGGGGGAAAAATATATATTTACAAAAAGCTAAAACAGATTAGTGTTGAAGACAATATTATTACATGACTGGAATAGATTGTTGAAGAAGAAAATATTATTATAATAAATGTATAGACTGGGGAAGAAGAAGCTATTTACAAATAGCTAGAATAGATTAGTGATGAAGACAATATTATATGACTCGGATAGATCGATGAAGATGACCATATTATTATATTAAATGTATGAGTTGGGAGAAAGAAGCTATTTACAAAGAGCAAGGATAGATGGTTACTAAGAGAATATTATTATAAGACTGCATTAGTTCCATGAAGAAGACAACATTATATAAAATGTATGGGTTGGGGAAGAAGAAGGTATTTACAAATAGCTAGGATTGATTGGTGATGAAGAAAATATTATTATATGAGTGGGATAGATAGATGAAGACCATATTATTATATTAAATGTATAGATTGGGGAAGAAGAAGATATTTACAAATAGCTAGGATAGATTGGTGATGAAGACAATATTATATGACTCTGATAGATCGATGAAGACGACCATATTATTATATTAAATGTATGAGTTGGAGAGAAAGAAGCTATTTACAGATAGCAAGGATAGATTGGTAATGAAGACAATATTATTATATGACTCGGGTAGATCGACGAAGAATACCATATTATTATATTATAGAAAAGACAGACCTATTTGCAAATATTGTAAAAAAAAAAAGCTTACAGAGTGCAGGCAGAGAAATCAACTTAACACACCTTATATCATGAACTGCTAACGGTTTACAGCCCACATCTTAATACCATAATACAACATATTCATAACAAAAACATCTATCATAAAATTTAAGAAGTATACTGTAAAGAACTAATTATTATAACACATTTTTACTTTAAAGGATGTTTACCTTAAACATTTTCACAATAATATATGTATTATTCTTTATATATATATATATATATATATATATATATATATATATATATATGTATATACATATAAGTTATCGGCCCCACTAAAGTTTTTAAATAATTTCTTAGGTATTTTTCACTAAGCGATAATGAAAATTTTGAAAAAGCTATTGGGAGTTAGTTCTATTTCGAAAATAAATTTTTTTTGGCAATTACGTAATTGTATAAGTATATGTATATATATATATATATATATATATACATATATATATATATATATATATATATATATATACATATATATATATATATATATATATATATATATATATATATATATATATATATTTGGTTACAAACTAATTTAAATTTTAAAAAAATTGAAAGCATTTTAAAAGGAAACTTATCTTTAATTTTCTTCATAAGTTACCAAATATACATATATTTTGATATTTGATAACTAATACCTATCAAACTATAAACTTTTCAAACTAAATTTATTAAAATCAACGATTAATTTTTTCAATCAAAAACTGAAAGAGAGGAATTATTTTCTTGACAAACTATGTTCGGCTACTGGAAAAAAAAATTATAAAAGTCTTTCGCAAAAAACGATTGATGTAGTTTTTGCCGCAAAAATCTACACATTTTGAACTATCATATGAAAAAAATCAGTCTGCTCTTCTATCATACATTTTTTTGCACAGAAAATAAACATTTTTTATTCATCTTAAAAAAAACACCTTTTTTTTCAAAGACCATATTTTTTTTTTATATTTCATTAATCTACATCAAATAAGTGCATAAATAGTATCTAAATACCCCTAATTGTTGTATATATGCTATCATAATAAACTAAATTAAAAACTGACTGATTGCACTGCATAAATACACTCGGTAACTATGTCGAAATTAGACTGAGCAATTTCTGGAATATTTTCCCTAACTTCGAGGGCCCCTAACTTTCCAGTAACCGAGGATAATTAGATAATACTACGAATTCGCCTTATCTAAAGTACCTCTTGTAATATAGTCAACTTAGTTTTATGATCTGTTTACTTGAGTTTTGTCCATCTAGTTATGGGAATCGGCCCACTGTGCATTGGAATAGGTGATTTTTTAAAGTATATGAAAGCAAATTAAACGATTTAATTTAATGTAAACAAATGCACATTAAATGTTTCTATTCTGCTTGCGGAGGTTTACGATTGTACAGATTTTCCACACGCAGAAGGGTGGGCACCTGTGAAACAGAAAGCCGACCCTGGCAGTAGGTTAAGCGATAGAGGAATTAAAATAAAAACTTTTTTTACCAAGTCCCTTGCCAAACCCCTTCCTGCAATGGTGTATACATAGGAGAAACCATAAATGACATTCACTCACGTCTTACACAACATAAACGAACCATCACTAATAAAGAAATAGATAAATCTGCACTTGCAAAACACGCCATTACACAAAAACACTCTTTTAACTTCGACGACACGAAAATTCTTGCTACACAACGAAACAAAGAAAGACTACAGATCTCGGAATGTGTACACATAAACTTAAACAAAAACAATATAAACTACAAAACTGACCAACAAGGCATTTCTCCTATGTACGCTAATATTTTCCAAATACTCTCCCGACCTCCCACCTAGATTTTTACCATGCCCCTTGGGTATCCTTCCATTAACACCTTTTTCTCCTTTCCTGTCATAAACATGCCTTTTGATCCTTACCGACATTTCTCCCACCACCTGCTGTTTTTACCTACTTATACCCCAGTAGATTCCTTTCTCCTTAGACACTCTACAATGGTTACTTAATTGCCAACCTTGGTCTTCCTCTGCCGCTCGGCATTTCTATTGGTATGTAGTATCATATTTCTTTGTAAAATTAATTAATGTTACTATTAGCTACTATATTTGTCATTGGTATGTAGTTTCTTATTTCTTTGTAAAATCAATTAACCTTACTAATTACTATTAAAATTAATTATTGTACCTATTTACTTTTTCATTCTAAGAATTTAAGACGATATGTTCTTTTATAAGTTAATTGTATCTATTGCTCTGTTTCCTATCACAATTATAATTTTTTTTTGTTTTTATATTAATTTCTTTTTTTTGTCATTTTAGCTGACGAAGGCTACCAATGAGTAGCCGAAACGTCCGAAATATAGATTTTTTTTTAAGCAAAATCATATTGAGGTTTATTTAGCCGAATCCCAACCATTCCATCTTTACTTATCACCTCGACGGCTAACTATCTAATCATCATGATAAAATAAAAACTGTCGCATTCTGTCGATGGATATCATCCATTTGCACAACGTTGATAGCTAAATCCCTTCCAATTTTTCTTAAAGGGGAAAAGTTCAAGGAATGTTAAAACAAATTGATTAGAGTGATATATTGATTATATTATGATAGAGGTATTTCATATTCTAGACAGATTACATAGAGGTGAATAAAATTCAATCAATAGACCTTGACATTTCCTTAAGTATTGAATACACGACATTATCTTTATCTGCTTCTAAACTTCCATTAAAGTCTTTCTGTAATGGACTCTTAGCAAGCTTTTCCTTCCGATAATAGTAAAGTATTTATTACTCGCATATCGTCAGAAGAAATCGGGTGGGAAAATTGCAGAAAAGTGACCTAGAGAAGAAAATAAAATTTGAAATACTTTTCTTAGCAATGCATTAATTTTGAGCTATTCCGACCTTAACCCTTTAACGGGCACATTTCGCTAGAATCTAGAATGTATAAAAGAATTATTACATACTTCGAAACGATTTCCGGATAAGATGAGTGATCCAGAGAGCCAATAATGCACGGCCAACACTGACACAAGACGGGTGCGGGAATGGGCAAGGACCGCTTAATCGGTCAACTTCGTCATATCTCGGCTCCCCGGGCCCAAGACCTCCAAATACTATTTTTTGGCATACCCCGGCATCTAGCAGGAAGCATTGGAACCAATAAGGGTGGTACTCGCTGCGCTGAAGTGTGCGGTGAACAGTTCCTCTTGAAATCCGTGTTTCTCTGGCAATCTCCTGAGCACTGATGTGGGGATTTCTCCTAACAACGTCCAAGTTGATGTCCTGGTCTCTTCTTCGATGTCATGGTAAAAGAGAAATGGTCTTGTCGGGCGTTTGACACCAGGCGCAAAATCGTTTTGTAAGACGGATGAACTCGGATTGGGTAATACTCCGATAAATTCGAGCAGCCATCCGAGCTTTATGTCTACACTCCCCGAAAACAATAATCATATCCACAATCTCACTAATTGTGAACTTCATGGTTGAAAGCGAATATTACACTAATAATGAACAAAAGCAAAATAATGAACCATAATCCAATCAGGAATATCGGATCCAAAGGATTAGATAAATAACAGGAATGATCAGACTAGATAGCTTTAGCTTAGTTAATCCCTAAATTAGGCTAAATACTTAAAAAAGACGCATTATTTTAAATTTCATTAAAGTTATTAGGAAAAATAATTCTTTTAGAGGATCGGCCGCCATATTTTTTTCAGAAAGTTGAGAAAAAATACCTCAAAGTCATGTATCACACATTCATAACCGACCACTGTAAGGGCCTACAAAAATCGTTTTAATTTAAAAAGGTAACATTTGAATCGCACGAAACTCATTTGATTTTAAAGATATCGAAGTGCGGTTTGCGGCGAAGGTTTTGTTTTTTGATTCCCTTAAAAATGATGTGCATAATAATAGGGGTCATCTGCAAACCCTAACATTTCATCTAGCGCCGAGCGCGGTAATTATGTTAAATGGTTGACATATTTAGAAAGCTTAAGTCAAGCCTTACAACTTTTACCTCTGGCATTTTTTTCTCAGACCAACCGTTTGGCCGCAAACTTAATTTGAGCCGTCTTATTTGGGACACCCTGTATGTATATATATATATATATATATATATATATATATATATATATATATATATAAACTTATTTAGCCTTCAATATCACTAAAGTATGCTCAGACTCAATAAGTTGTTTACTCTCCCGTTATATATACAACAACAATCCTACCAAAATACAGATTTAAAAAGACGTTTTTCTTGAATTTTTGGCTTGTTTGTCTGCGTCTGAGTTTCCAGATAAATTTATGCGCCAGGTGTCCAAAAAATTGTCACATGAATGTCACGTTCTTTTAATTTTTGTATATGTTCCAATACCAGCAAGGGTCGAGAAATTTCCTTAAAAAATGATTTTGTTCTAAATTGTGAAGAGACCATTATCAGATCGAAAGTGTTGGTTTCAAGACGACATTGGTTACTATTTTGCGAAAAGTTGAAACGATTATAATTTTGGCTTCGTCTGCTCACGCACATAGTACAAAATGGAATCGTTTTTCAAATGTCCAACATCCATAAAAATTAAGGTACGACATTAAGATTATGATGATGTATAAAATGAAAATTCATTTGACTAAAAATATTCTTTTTTTTATTAGTGCCTTGACGCCTCGGTTTTACTCTTTTGGCAATGATTAGAACAAACATTTAAATTGTAGATTTAAAAAGAATTGATGGATACAAAAGAAAAATGCAAACATGGCATTGATTGACTGACTGACAAGTGTATCTTGGGGTTGAAATGTTGCAATTCAAGTTAGGTAGATTATTCAAAACAGGAGAAAACATTAAATCTAAAACTGAATCAGAAGCTATTTACTTTGTATGATCTCTTTATAATGTAAATACAGCAACAAGGGCTAACTCCAAAACTAATTCTAAAGTTATTAACATATTTACAGCTCCCATTCTCTCGGGTACTCAATAATAATTCAAGCATGTAATCACATACTAAAAATCATACATAGGTATACGATTTGATAAAGTTTTGTCATTTAACTTAATAATGACAATTTTGTATCATATTATGTAAATCTAAGAAACCTCTCTTAAGCAGGCTACACACGATCAGGCCTGAACAGTTTAAATGATAGCTAATAAAATTTAGAACAACTTTGTCGATTCACTTTTTTTTTTGTTTCCCTTGTGGTATAATGTTTATAACCGTCCAGTGTTAATAAACTTTCAATCCCTAGCTTCTAGCTACCTTCCTTATAAATAATTTTAAAATATGAATACTAATGCTTCTCTTATCGTAGTGAAACAGTTAAAAATCAACTGTTACAAGATTTATTATTTCGGGACTGATATACTTCCGGAAGATTGATTGGCCTCTCGCCAACAAGATATTCGAAGGTTTCTATTCATAGCTGGTGATGTTTCTTCAATTAATCACTCATTTGTACTTCACTACGTGTTCATTACCGATGAGCTCTGATCAGGTCGGATCGGATCCTGAAGGTGCAGCCTTAAGTAGCGAACTGTTTTTTACGGAAGTCGACAAATAAAATGAATATGAAATTAATTGTAAATAGGAAAGATTGATTGTTGTAGATTAGAGATTGTACATTTTTGCAAATGGCCGAATATAAAAGTGATAAAATGGGGAATTTTCGTTGCGCAATTGAATTATTTCCGTCTCTCTGAGCCGGCTAGATTTAACGAAAAATATTTTCCAGAATTTTTTGGATATGTGTATTAACAATTATCTGACATTTTCTAATCCATCATCCATCCCGGGCTACAAATATTGATTAAGGTTGATGAAATCAGTTATTCTCGTTAAGTGGGCTGGGAGAGGGTGAGGGAGAGGGAGAGGGAGAGGGAGAGGGAGAGGGAGAGGGAGACAGGGATTGGGGAGAAGAGACATTACTCAGCCACTGGGAGATATTTCATCAGCTTCCAACTCCTAATTCCTGCTCCAACACCATCTTCCCCGTTCCGTATCTAGGCTTCGGGGATTAGGAGAAATGCCGTCACACAGACAAACTCTCCGCTCAACCTTTATTTGAACATCTCTTTAACCCTTTAAGGCGCAATCATCGGAAAACAAATTAAAAAACAACTCATGCAAAAAAAAATGACTCCTTTTGGTTGCTAAAACACACCCCATAGCCCATTTATTGCACAATTAAACTTATTAATTTTTTTTTTTAAACGGCCTCAGCCGTTTGTGTGCTTTAAGGGTCTACGTAATATGTACTTGAATGCAAACCCGCATGACACAGGTCTAGGCATTTCCCACGTTGCGGCCGCGATCTTTCGAGCTTATAATGGTATTTCTTACATGTGTTAGTTCCCGTGGTCTCTGGATTCTTTGCTTACTTATTTTCTGAATTTCTATAACATTTGATCAATAGCGCGTTTACTCAAATTAAAATTTGCGAAGAAATATTTTTACTCTTTGAGACATTTATAATTAAATAAGGCAGTAAGGAAATAAATAAACTGTGATAAAACAATCCGTTCTACTAGGCCTAAATTAGGATGTGGTTTTTTGCTCTTCCCGGTGTAAATATCCATAATTAATGCATATCCTTTCTCACTACTGCACAAAACCCATACTTTCGTCTAAACAATTATCAATAACATCCTAGCGACATATTCCAGAAATATAAAGTAACAAGCAATAGTATTTAATATAGATATACGAATTTTTTACGTGCATTGTTGAAGGTAGATTTGCTTCTGTGAAAGGAAATCAGAGTTGTAATGTAATGATTACTTTGAGTAATGATTACTTTTCAAATTACTTTCCTGTTTTAATAGGAATTCGCCTTGGGCACACACTAGACATTGTCAAAAATCGGAATCCAGTCATTTTTACTAAAAATTACAAAAAAATTAATTGCCATTCCCATTCCCATTACTGTAATGGGAATGGGAATTGCAATTACATATTCCAATTAAAAGTAATGGGTACTGATTTTTTAGATTCCCATTACTTTTAATGGAAAAAAAGTAATTGCCATTCCCATTCCCATTACTGTAATGGGAATGGGACTTGCAATTACAAGTAATGGGTACTGTTTTTTTTAGATTCCCATTACTTGTAATGGAAAAAAGTAATTGCAATTTCCATTACAATTACAGGAATTGGAATGGAGTAATGGGAATGCCCATTACATGTCTGTAATTGGATTACATTTCATTAGATAGCCCGGGTTAGAAAAATTGTATTTTTCAAGGGGACGGGAGCTTTTATGCAGTTTTAAATTTTTTTTTTTTTTTTTTTTTTTTTTTTTTTTTTTTTTTTTTTTTTTTTTAAAACCTGGTTTGTTGCTTATACAAATTCACACCGTTTGACCGATTTTGACCAAATTTGGCACACAGATAGGTCTTGACCCGGGGAGTCTCGTAGGCTAGGTCAAAAGCATCTACCAGCTGTCTGTCTGTATGTTTGTTCTTTATACAAATCCACACCGTTTGACTGTTTTTGACCAAATTTGGCACACAGATAGGTCTTGACCCGGGGAGTCTCGTAGGCTAGGTCAAAAGCATCTACCAGCTGTCTGTCTGTATGTTTGTTCCTTATACAAATCCACACCGTTTGACCAAACTTGGCACACAGATAGGTCTTGACCCGGCGAGTCTCGTAGACTGGGTCAAAAACACCTACCAGCTGTCTGTCTGTATGCTTGTTCCTTAAACAAATTCACACCGTTTGACTGATTTTGACGAAACTTGGAACATAAATTGGTCTTGACCCGGAGAGTCTCGTAAGCTAGGTCAAAAACAGCTAAAAGCTCTCTGTCTGTTTGGTTGTTTCTTAAACAAATTCACACCGTTTGACCGATTTTGGCCAAACGTGGCACACAGATAGGTCTTGACCCGGCGAGCCTCGTAGACTAGGTCAAAAACACCTACCAGCTGTCTGTCTGTATGTTTGTTCCTTAAACAAATTCACACCGCTTGACTGATTTTTACGAAACTTGGAACACACGTAGGTCTTGACCCGGCGAGTTTCGTAGACTAGGTCAAAAACACCTACCAGCTGTCTGTCTATATGGTTGTTCCTTAAACAAATTCACACCGTTTGACCGATTTTGACCAAACTTGGCTCACAGACCTGTCTGTTCTTGAGGGAAAGGGAGATTATAGTTGTAGTGAAACTTGAATACACTTTTTTTTTATTATACTTATCCTCCCAAAATTTGAATACAGGAGTTTTGAATGTGCTAAAAACAAATCTGAAGTCAGTTTTGAAATCAAAAATTGTTTTACTACTGTTATACTGACTTTTCACCGTTAAGTTAAGTATAAATTACTTTTACGGGACTCACTTTTTGAGAGAGAATAACGAGAACATAGATTCCAGGCGCTAATGACCTAAATGTAAAAATAAAAATAAAAACATAGATTCCAATCAATTTAATTTCTTCTTGTGTGGAAAATCATTTGAAACTTTAAACAAACTGGAATTTTCGAGATTATATTTATACAATTCAGATAGCTCCATCACCACTGATGAGCACAATTTTATTTAGAAATAAAAATACGAAGTTATTCTAAATTTACATATTTCTTAATACGAATTTAAAGAAAGTCGTATTACATAGATGTGAATAGAATTTATTTATTTAAGTATATTAAATATATAAATAAAAATGAGTTTTCATTCACAAATTTTTCTGCAAATACAAATAAAGTGACAGGGGAAAGTGTAATTGTTCACAAAAACTGTGATTACTAAAAAAAAAATAATTACAATATAGACATACAAATGTTTCACATTATAACTTGTGAATACCAATGTATTCATTAATACATTCATATATTATAAATTTTTGCTCATTAACGATAAGATGATATTACGAAGGATATAGAAAGTGGTTTTAGGAAGGATATAGAAGTATTAGGAAGGGTATAGACGGTAGTAATAGGAAGGGCATGAAAAGAGGTATTAGGATGGGTGATATTAAGAAGAAAATAGAAGCTATTATTAGGAAGGATATTGAAGGTGGTATTTGAAAGGATTTATAAGGTGGAATTAGGAAGGGTATACCACCTTCAATATCTTTCCTAATATTACCTACAATACCCTTCATAATACTACCCTCTATATCAACTCTACAATATCACCTTTAAGATGGAGGTCCAATAATAAGAAAGAAGTACTGCTTGTTTATGATGAGGAGCTATTTGCATTGTCAAACTACATTGCATGGGAAACGTCTCGTATTCACTACATATCAACGAATGTTTATCCAATAATAAGATAAACCAATTGGAACGGTCGATAAAGCTCGAAAGTTACAGATTTTAGTTCAATCGTGGTGTGTTCCGGAATTTCATGAGCAAAAAAGTTAAAAAAATCTAATAACGCAAATCTGTAGCTGTTCGGGTTCACAGTTTCGAACCCGTGCACTCCCCCGATCAGAACCTACCCATCTGCCACTTTTGTTAAAAATTGGTCTAACGGTTTGGAATTGTATAAAGAATAAACATACAGACAGACAGCTAGTAGACGTTTTTGATCAAGCCTACGGCACTCTCTGGATCAAGATGTAACTGTGTGTCAAGTTTGGTCAAAATCAGTGAAACGGGGTGAATTTCGTATATGCAACAAACATATAGGCAGACAGATGGTAGATGTTTTTGATCTAGCCTACGAGACTCTCCGGGTCAAGACGTATCTGTGTGTCAAGTTTTGTCAAAATCGGTCAAACGGTGTGAGTTTGTATAAGGAACAAACATGCAGACAGACAGCTGGTAGATGTTTTTGACCTAGCCTACGAGACTCCCCGGGTCAAGACCAATCTGTGTTCCAAGTTTCGTCAAAATCAGTCAAACGGTGTGGATTTGTATAAAGAACAAACATACAGACAGACAGCTGGTAGATGCTTTTGACCTAGCCTACGAGACTCCCCGGGTCAAGACCTATCTGTGTGCCAAATTTGGTCAAAATCGGTCAAACGGTGTGAATTTGTATAAGCAACAAACCACGTTTAAAAAAAAAAATAAAATAAAATAAAAATAAAAAATTCAAAAAAAGTATTTAAAACTGCATAAAAGCTCCCGTCCCCTTGAAAAATACAATTTTTCTAACCCGGACTATCCAATGAAATGTAATCCAATTACAGACATGTAATGGCCATTCCCATTACTCCATTCCAATTCCTGTAATTGTAATGGAAATTGCAATTACTTTTTTCCATTACAAGTAATGGGAATCTAAAAAAACAGTACCCATTACTTGTAATTGCAAAATGTAATTGCAAGTCCCATTCCCATTACAGTAATGGGAATGGGAATGGCAATTACTTTTTTCCATTGCAAGTAATGGGAATCTAAAAAAACAGTACCCATTACTTGTAATTGCAAAATGTAATGGCAATTCCCATTCCCATTACAGTAATGGGAATGGGAATGGCAATTACTTTTTTTCAAAAGGAATGGGAATTTGTAATGGGAATGGGGATTACATTTTTAACAACTCTGAAGGAAATCACTGATAACGCTTCAGAGGGTGGGGCGAGTTTGGGTGCGCTATGTGCCGTAAGACGACAAAGGACCGCTATGTGGGCTGCCAAGGGGTAGAAAGGGGCTGGAAGGGTTGTAAATAGCTTTAACAGTCCCAGGATATCTATTAGAGCAACAAGCTATTAAAATCGGCGCCGCGAACGAATTTTTGAACTTAAGACGGCTTAAGCCGTCTTTGCCCCTTAAAGGGTTAAAGGGAAACTCGAAGAACGTTTAGCACGTTCTGAAACTATTGGGAATGGATTCATGATTGATTTACAAAAATATACATCATCTTATTTGTATATTTTGCGCGTGTTTGGGTCAACACGAATTCAAAAGTCGGAAACACACTGAACGATTTTATCATTTTGTGTCCTCGTTCGAGGGTCGGATTCGGGATCGTCTAGATCGTTTCTAGGTGCAACCAGGCGTTTTGGGGTAACTTCAACACGGGGAATCAGCCTGCCGAAGCAGAACACTGTCATCTCCCTCGGGTGTCGTATGTTCAAGATCCAGATGTACTACCTGCTTCTTTTGACAGTTACTGGACATATAGATTATATATATGTATATATATATATATATATATATATATATATATATATATATATTATTGAAGTTTCTTCGCTGGGGAGAATTATTTGTGTTAATACGGCATTCTCCAGCGGTCGATTTATTTGCGTAATATTTCGCAGAAATCACATTCTGCTTCTTCAGACGGTCCATGGCTTTAAATTTTTTGTATACTTGTTATTTTTTAATAACCTATATATTCGATTGATCATATTGCCATATGGCAAGTTTCAGATGTGCATTGTTGTACCGAGGCCTGTTGACATAGAGTAGAGCAACACGCCTCGGTTATATATATATATATATATATATATATATATATATAATAATAATATATATATATATATATATATATATATATATATATAATTCTGTTAATTCTGAATTAATATTATTAATTTGTTTATATACAGAGTAAATTTGGGTTTTCCGCTATGAAACTGATTACGTAGCACTCAAAACGTATGATATATGTGTGGTTTAAAACAAGTAAAATCTGCCCTAAAAATGTTCCCCACCCCAATCAGGCCTTGAATGAGAAAAATCCCTGCTGCAGGCCGGACTCGAACCCTCATCTCGCTCTTGAGAATCCAAGGCGTTGGACACTAGACCACGGGGAGACCCTCAGACTCATCATGTATTTTTTTTTAATAAGTTGCGGATGACGGCTCATGCTTGTGTTTTTGTTTTGTATATGTTGTGGATGACGAATCAGGCTTGCGTATTTTTTTTTGTATAAGTTGCGGATGACGGCTAATGCTAGTGAATTTGTTTCGCATAAGTTGTGGATGACGGCTCAGACTCGTTATGTATTTGCTTTCCATATGTTGCGGATTTTCAGACTTTCTTGTTGATGGAAGTGGATTGACGTGTTTAATTCGCAATTAAAAGAAAAATATACAAAAAAACAAAGATATTACCGCGTTTAACCAATATTAGTAATGTGGTTTTTGCGTTTCCCAGATATATTCTTTTAAGATTTCCTATGATAATAATAAAATGTAAAATTGGTAATGTGTTAAGGTATGAGCGAATATATTATCGTATTCGAAATGAACGAAACGCTTGCCGCAACAAATGGCACACTTATGCTTTCAAACACAATACAGATCGATGGTTTTACAGATTGATAGTCGGTCCAATTAGACGGGTCAAGGAATTTTTTCTACGTCATTAATAAATTTAATATCTCTGTAAATTTACAGCAAACTGAAATCCGTAATCGGCATTGGAATGTGCTCAAAAGACGCTTAATAGGGCTTCTACATTGCGTACCTGAGCATCTGCCGCACGGAATTGAATACTGCGTCAAATTAACCCTTAAGAGACGACAATGCAGTTTTTTATTATTGTCCTGCTCTGTAAGAGTTTTAATAGTAGTTTGAATAAGTTTTACCTGGAGGTGGGGACAGTAAATAAGTTGATGGCTTAAAGTGAATTAGTTTTATAGCTAAAAGGAGTGTTTCCTGAATAAATTTATATATTCATTTTAATGAGTAGCCAGTAAACATTTTATTTCTTCAAATATAAAACTTTAAAATCATACTTTTTTTTTTATTTTGAGCCCTTTATAAGATAAAGATAATTTTATTTCTCCTAAAGGTGTTAAATTTTTTCTTTGTTTATACTACCTATCCATGGGAGTCATTGGACGTTCTATGATTTAATAACGCTTGGTACAGGACTATTTCTTTAATAATTTTTCTACTGATTTTTCTTCGTCTTGTAAGACTTTACCCATGTTGCATGTAATGTTTTTAGCAATTTCCTCTGAAGGAGAGTAGCTATTCAGGTTGCACTCATGACGGTATGTTTGAAACAATTCTTCCAATCTTTATCGATTCTGCCTAGTAGACACGAAAAATGACCCCAGTTAATATATATATATATATATATATATATATATATATATATATATATATATATATATAGTTATTTTAAGCAAATATAAAGTGTCGATCATTTATTTTAAATGAATAGAAGTTAATTATTATTTTTATTCTTTGCTTTTTTTTATTTTTGTTTCGTTTTTTTAATAATTTACTTTTCAGTTAATTTAAATTTGATTTATGTTTTAATTTTATGATTATATTTCCTATAATCATAAGGAGGAGGATTTTAATTATGTATTATTAGTTACATTATTTACATGTCATATACACATATTGTTATTTTGAAACTTATTTACTTATTATAGTGTGTTCATATTAGTCAATTAGTGCAAGTGTATGCTACAACAGTTAAACAGTTATAACAGTTAAAATTTAAAATGACTAACAATAGGACTAACTAAATAAATATATAAGCCAACTCCATTGCTGAGGAGAAATCCTGTATAGCAAATAAAAAGAAGAAAAAAAAAAGCAAATTATTCAGGAATGCACTCGACACTACCCAATTCTGAGGAGTTATGCAGTTCCTGCGTGACGGACGTTTTAGGTTTCTTGCCAGGTTATGTCCTATACATTGTGTCAAGATGTGTTCTGCCGTTAGCTCCTAAATACAGCGTCCATTGGAGAGTGGAGTCCTTTAAGTATAAAAGTGTGCGATATGCCGACGTTGCTAATTCACATTTTTTCCTAAATTTAGTTCCTCGTCTAAGATGACCTCTTCATTTCTGATTGTCGAATATGAGAACTCGAGTTCTAAGGGCCATTCCATCGAAAATCAACAAATATGCCACTTTCGTCATGTTTTATTTTTTATTTTATATATTTTTTTAAATCATACGCAGGCATACATTTTATAGATTTTTTTTTGTATCTCAAATATTATTAATTTTCATTTAAATTAATGCAAATGTAAGAAACCTCTCTTAACCCCTCACCGGTACTCCAACACTAATGCGGGCTGAAAAAGAGGCTATGTTTTATCATAAAACTGAATTTTCGCGCTACCTAGGGGCTTTTTCAAGTTATTCTAGTACTTCCCCAGCTTACCACCAGTATATACTACGTAAATTATAAGTTCTTTCTGTCTCCTGTATTAGAACTAAGTCACTGACGAGTAAAGGGAGGAAGAGAAATACGAAATGAGCTCGTATCAGCTGCGTGAAGCGAGAAGCACCGGTAGTCAAATTAATTCAGTTTGACCCGCACAACGCTGGTGTATTGAATGTAGCGGTCAAAAGGTAAAAACTCCGACTCTCAGGAACTACGTCAGCTTAGGGCGTTTTTGTTCTTATCCCTAATTTCATTTGGAAAGATTAGAATGGAAAAAGTAAATGCTTGTCTTGATCTTTTGTGAGAAATCTGGTAGTAAGAAATTTTTGTTACATTTACTACGTTTTCCCAACCACTTTAAGTTTCGGTGGTCTGTCGGTTCGGTGAATGGAATGATAAAAACAACGTTAATTGTAAAAAACCTCTTTTGACCATCCACCAGCAAATGCTCTCCACCAGCCACAAGCATTTGCATAGATTATATAGATATAATTTCATTTGGAAAGATAGTAGAAGTAAACTTTCGAATATTTCTTTTACATTTACTACGTTTTCCCAACCGGTTTCGGTATCGGTGGTGTGGTTAAAAAGTTCGCTGAATGGAACCCGAAAAACAACGTTAATTGTAAAAACGCCTTTTGACCTTCAAAAGACACTTCTGGTAACTTCCGTATAACGCTTGAACACTTTTGACATGGAATCGTTCTCAGAATAGCCGTCACGTGGTCCTGAACATCTTCGACGTCCGCAAACCGCGATCCCTTTAAAGCCTCTTTTAGAAGTGGGGGAAAAAAATAATCAGCAGGCGCCAGATCTGAGTTATACGGTAAATGTTGCTGCGGTTTTTTTTTTTTTTTTTTTTTTTACTGCACTTCGACAACTATGCCATTAGCGCCGACATCCAGGGGCAGCGAGGAATTTTCTTAACGAGCCGTGGGATGAGAAACTTCCTGCCGCCGGTGGGAATCGAACCCATCATCTCCCGCTTATGAATCTAAGGCGCTAGCCACGAGACCACGGGAGACCCCCTCCTTTTCTTTCTTATCCCTAATTTCATTTGGAAAAATTAGAATTGAAAAAGTAAATGCTTGTCTTGATCTTTCGTGAGAAATCTTGTTGTAAGAAATTTAGTAAACTTTCGAATATTTGTTTTACATTTACTACGTTTTGGCTGCCGGTTTCGGTTTCGGTGGTGTGGTTAAAAAGTTCGCTGAATAGAACCCGAAAAAGAATGTTGGTTGTAAAAACCCCTTTTGACCTTCAAAGGACATTTCTGCAAACTTCCGTATAACGCTTGAAAACTGTTGACGTTGAATCGTTCTCAAAATAGCCGACACTTGGTCCTGAACATCCTCGACGTCCGCGAACCGCGATCCCTTTAAGGCCTGCGTAAGACGTGGAAACAAAAAAAAAATCAGCAGGCCGAAGATCTAGAAGATCTGGATTGTACGGTAAATGTTACTGTTATCTGATAGTGCAGTAACATCCAATTTCCGTTGTGAAACATCTGTGTTCTAACGCGCCGGATGCGCAGTAACAAACGTTTGGGAACCTGCAATTAGAATGCGGCAGTGGGAACGAATTCCTTCTTTGTCGAAAAATGTGAACCACATAGGCTTTGGATTTGCATCGATTGTCTTTTCGCTTCAGCGTCGTACTGGTAACACCAATTCTCGTCTACTTTAACAATGGAACCCAGAAAGTTTGGAACCGCCAGATGTCTCTAAAGGTCTTGCTTTTTGTTCATCTGTTAGGATGTGCGGCACAAATCTTGCGTTTTCCCAATTCATCACTGCGTCGTTGCTTGATGTACGAATAAGATGTAATACGAAAATGGTGAAAGTAATTAGTTTTCTTTTTAGAAGTGATAATGTAAAACATGAAATGAATGTTTTGTTTTATTTTACAAA
The DNA here is from genome assembly GCA_946811695.1 of Gonocerus acuteangulatus. Lineage (NCBI taxonomy): Eukaryota > Metazoa > Arthropoda > Insecta > Hemiptera > Coreidae > Gonocerus > Gonocerus acuteangulatus. Next base: position 37,845,519 of record OX328132.1, on the reverse strand, counting down.
CCAAGGACTAAAACAGTACTTCATTCATATATAAATTCTCGTCAGGAGGCCCGGTGGCCGTGAGTGGTAAGGCCACTTAACACTCCGCGCCAAAGGTCGTGGGCTCGATTCCCACTATGGGATGGTGGATTTTCTTTATAAAAAACAAAAGGCATCAGCCCTATTCTGGCTAGAAAAGGTGGTAACCTATAGACGACACGTCCTAAAATTCGCAGTTAATAATAAAGGACGTTAAAAAATTTAAATAAAAATTCTCGTCATAAGCTGAAGGTAAAACCATCAAATGGTAGTCGAAGATTTTGCTTATTTTGTCGGTTTCTTTTGTTTAAAACACATTTATCTGAAGAGGATACCAAACAAGTTGGAAAAAAATAAAGGTAATGAAAGGGTAAAGTGATATTTTATTGTTTCATGTCCTTTACAGACCAAAGTAACCATCGAAAATCACGGTATATTCCGGAAAAACGAAGTGCCACGTTAGTTACATGCTTTCTGCGAGACCTTTCAGAGAAAAGCTCATAAATGGAATGGAAATGGCTTTGTTTATGTTTGGCGATATCGATAAGAGCAACTCTGATATCTTCCAAGTGGGTTAAAGGAAAATAGGAAATGTGTTCCCATATTCAGAAAGACTCATAGCTGAGTATGGAACATGGCTAAGTTACTACATTACTCCTGTCCTCCATGTCCACATCCGCATAATACTACCGATACATCTAGGAAACTGGTTCTCGATAAAAACCGTGATTTTATCATGCTCACTTTTCTCAGAATATTCACATTCTGTTCTTTTCTTGGCCCGTTTATTGATTTTTATCTATTTTTTTTTTAAATTTGGTGCATCTACTACTGCACCATTTATCGATTTTTCGATTTTTATCTAATGTATTACTTTTTGTCGTTGTCCAATTCAGTGGTATAAGTTGGTGTCCTTTGACGTAAAAACGACAATGAGTCAATAAAAATGCACCGAGCTGTTACTTCTACTACAATAAATTACTTGTAACATATATATATATATGTCCATGTGCGTGTGTGAATAAATTAAAGAAATAGCCTTTTATTTCGTCAACAAATATTTACAATTAGTCAACAAGTATAGTTTTGCAAACCAAATAAATATGCAATCAAATAAAAAATTTAAATAAATAGCAACAGCACATGTTGTTAAAGGCTTTCCTTTTCAGAATTCTACACATCTAATTGCGTATTGCTTTATTAATCATATGCTGGATTGCCCTTCAATCAGGTTTTATGTTTTGTTTATTTACAGAATATTACAATCTACAATTTTAATTATATTATGCAATTTTGATACTGGTTACTTGCCGAGGCCTCAGGTGTCCCCATTTGTCAGACGAATACCTTCCTTGTTAGGAAGGATTCTAGGATGACCTGGAGTTTACCTTACGCCATCCAACCACACCCTGCGACTAGCAGGGAGGATTGGAGGCTAATTAGACGTGGCCTGTGATATCATGAGGAGAGAAAATATCCTTAGATATCACTCTCAATAATATAATTACACTGATTTTTTATCACTCTACTATACTTTACCACCTGAGTAGATCTCGGGGCCACTTCCTATTAAGACGTCTTGGTGGAGAGGAAGGATGATTGGTGCAGGATAAGGATTGGGCTATAGGATTAGGATAATTGATTAATTTGCTACGGAAGGATGAGAATTCAATCAGTGGAAATAAACGCGCTTATGAATACAAGATTACTTCTATAGGGGACTCGAACCCACCATCTCCCGCATGAGAATCAGAGACCCACTCTGCTTCTTCTCTTGCAATAAATAAGTTCCAATCAATTTTTTTTGCTTTCGAGTTACAACTTATAGCATCTCATACATAATATGATTTGTAACTATATAATGTTTGTAAATTAACTATTTCCTCAGTGGTTTCCAAAACTCATACTGTAAAAAAAAAAAAAGAAAAACAAAACACCTATATCTTTTTTTAAAAAAAAATCCCTGTGTAGGCACTATTATTAATATTTTATTTGCTATTCAGGATTTCTCCATAGCAAAGGAGTTGGCTTACATATTTATTATTTAGTCCTATTGTTAGTCATTTAAAATTTTAACTTTTATAACTGTTTAACTGTTATAACATATATTTGTACTATTTTACTAATATGAGCAAACTATAATAGGCAAATGAGTTGCAATAACAATATCTGTACATGAGAAATAAATAATATAACTAATATTACATAAACAAAATCCTTCCGCTTATTATTAAAATAAATATAGTCATAATATTATAACATAAATCAAATGTAAATTAACTGAAAAGTGAATTATTAAAAGAACAAAAAAAAACAAAAAAAAAATAAATATAAAAGCAAAGAATAAAAAAAAAAAGAGATAAAAAATAATTACTTTTATTCATTTAAAATAAATGATCGGCACTTTAGAATTTCCTTAATATATCTAGATATTCCTATGAGTTTATATTTATTATTGCTATTGAGTGTGTTGAGGAAATTAATTTCTGGATCATGAGTAAGAAAGGTAAGATGTTTAGCTCTTATCGGCTCATAAGCCTGTGTAGGCACTAATGAGCGCAACCTCCTATGTTTTTCTGGGGGATTATGAGAGACAACATAGTAAACACTTGGCCATACTAAAATACTTGTTTTCCATACGTTACTAGGCTCTCGTACTATATTCTCTGGGAAGTCGAATATGTGTTTCATGGTTAGCTGGAGCCATTTTATTACGATGTTCATCAAAATTTTAATATGATGTATAATTTGCTTCTTTTTTTTTGTGGGGCAATTGCAATAATTTTTTATCATAAAATTAAAATAAATAGTGACCAAATTTTTCATCAGTAGGCAGAAGGTCATTAAATAAAGTTCCAAATTAACATAATAGTCAATTTATTAAAATAGCTCTACATGTTTCATATCATCTGATGCCTCTTCAGGAGCCTTAAAAACTAAATAGAGCCTAATAGAACGTAGACGAACCATCCACTACAATGGCCACGTCTCAACTTGTAGTCAGCTGTTTTATTAATCAACAGCGTCCAAACCATAAAATTCAATTATCCAGAGGAAGTTTGGCCATTGAATTACAAACTATTTTTATTAATTGTAGATAAAAAGATTTATTCATTGTCCAATAGATTAAAAAATATATAATTTAAAAGTTAGATATCCGTTTTCTTATTCACTATTTTTCTTATTCACAACAAATACTGCGGATTGTTGCTTTGTAGATTATCTTCAGTTAAAACGTGGCCATTCTAGCGGAAGGTTATATGTTCTATTAGGCTCTATTTAGTTTTTAGGCTCCTGAAGAGGCATCAGATGATGTGAAACATGTAAGGCCTATTTTAATAAATTGACTATTATGTTAATTTAAAACTTTATTTAATGACCTTCTGCCTACATGTAAAAAAATATTATAAAATTACAAACATTTATAAAAAATATTCTTTTCAATTAATTTTATACGTATATTATATTTGGTCTCTTTTTCAGGTATTTTGTCTTTTATACTTCTTAAACTATTATTTATTTTATTATTATAAATCAATGTCAGTTTTCCTACATGTCTACACACAGTTTTTATTGTATTAGCTCTTATGATGAGCAAATGTCATATTCTAAAGTAGTCTCCTGATTAAAAATGTCGTTGTTATTTTGATATTCTTTTATTGCAATTACCATTAAAGAAATCGTTAATTTTCATTTGAATTAATTTATATTGTATAGTGATCCAATCTTCTTCAATCCAATATTTTTCAGGCGGAAGGTCAATAAAAGCGAATTAACACAGTCAGTTCATTTATTTGTTCTTGCTCTACATGTTTCACACCTGTGGTGCCTCTTCAGGAGCCAAAAACTCACTAAACTAAAACCTACAGCCTAATTGTATTAAGGCGAACCGTCCTGTACAATGGCCACGGCCAATATGAGGTTACTATTACCTACTCATAGTATTGATCAGCTGTGTAAAATCGATAGAATCCAAAATTCGATAATCCAGAACTTGTAAAACTGAAATTGATTTATAAAAATTAAAATAAATAATAGTTAAAGAAGTATAAAAGACAAAATAACTGAAAAATATTCCAAATATTTTTTTTTTGTGTGTGTTAACGCTTTATAGCGATGTACACCTTACATTTTTTTATATATATATATGTATTACATTATTTTCTGTATGTTAACATTGAGTATATATCATTACATTATATAATATTACATTATATTTTTTTTTTTTTTTTTTTTTTTTTTTTTTTTTTACATTATATTATATTATATTACATTATATTATATTATATTACATTATTATCTATATATTTATATCGTTTATACATTATTACATTATATTAAATTACATAATTGTCTATACTTACATCAGTTATATATTACTGCATTATATTACATTATTGTCTATATATGTACATTCTATATAACTAAGGCCTAATACAATTATTATTACAATTATACAATAAATACTATATACATATACAGTTATGTTAATTAGTACATATATACAATCCTAGGAATTCCAAATATAATATATCTTGAAAATATTCAGGCACTGAATATAGATTTTTTTACAAAAATCGTATTGAGGTTTTTTTTTTAGCCGAGTCCCAACTATTCCATGTTTGCAAATATAACATACATATAAAATTAATTGAAAAAAATGTTTTTTTTAACTTTTTATAATTTTATAATATTTTTTCATATGTAGGCAGAAGGTCATTGAATAAAGTTTTAAATTAACATGATAGTCATCTGGCCAACGGACGACCATTATTTTTGTGACATAGTTTATTAGTTAGTTAGTTTATATTTGTTGTACATAGTTCTATTAGTTATCCATTAATAATCAACATAATTCGACTTAATGACGGGAAGAAATACACTTTACGATGGTGAAATGTCCAATTTTCAAATGGTGCAGAAAACAGTACGAGGAAAATACAAATAAACCGAAGCTTGTGAGCTTTGATAAGAGAAACAGGAGGGGCGATGGTGTATGAAGTGTTGAGTCTGTTTGACTTTTCAGAGCAAAAGGACTAGGCAGTATGTCAAAGGGGTGAATAATTTCTTTAACTCCATGATGTTTTAAATCTATAAAATAGGGTCATTTTTTTCCTTTCGAACCCCCCCCCCTCCCCCCAACGTTCTCCGCTTTTTATCTAATAACTCCCATACATGGGGAGTGTTTTCAGAGTAATTAAAAGAAATATAGGCTTCCTTCCTTTTAGAAACAGAAAATTCCATTTATTTAATTTTCTATTACCCACCCTGTCTCGCCCACTAACATTTTTTACATTTTTGTTATATAATTTGTTTTTACATGTGGTGCGCAATTTTAAAACTTTTGCGGATAATAAAAACATAATTGGGCAAAAGACATGTTTACATAACTCCAACCCACACATAATCTCTTTTATAGCATAACGAATTTAAAAAAAAATGGGAGAAACCTCTTAAAACAAAATGTATACTAGTATTAATCACCATTAGTTTTTAATAGATTTTTTATAACTTAATTATTTTATACATAAACGTAAATTATCAAAATTAATACGAGCTTAGAAGAAGAGAGGAGGGAAGAATTAATAAATATGCCTTTTAATACATTTCCTATAGCCCAATCCTTATCCAGCACCAACCATCCTTCCTCTCCACCAAGACGCCTTAACAGGAAGTGGCCCCGAGACTTACTTAGTCAGTGAAGTGTCGTGGAGTGAACAAAAACAATTATTTGTGGAGTGATCAATGAAATTATAATTGTATAAATTGAGATTGATATCGGTGGATATTTTCTCTCCTCAAGATAACACAGCCCACGTCTCACCCGCCTCCAATCCTCCCTGCTAGTCGCAGGGTGTGGTTGGATGGCGTAAGGTAACTCCAGGTCATCCTAGAACCCTTCCACTAGGAAGGTATTCGGTTGACAACTGGGGACACCTGAGGCGTGAGAAAGTAACCTGTATTAAATTACATGAAGCAATTGAATTGTAGATTGTGATATTTCTTTAAATAAAAAAAAAAATAAAAAATAAAATAAAATTTAATACATTTATAATCCCTTATTGAGCTTATACATAAACGAAAATAATACGAGCTTGGAATAAGAGAGGAGGGAAGAATTAATAAATATGTCTTTTAATACATTTATAATCCCTTATTGAGCTTATACATAAACGAAAATAATACGAGCTTGGAATAAGAGAGGAGGGAAGAATTAATAAATATGTCTTTTAATACATTTATAATCCCTTATTGAGCTTATACAAAAACGAAAATAATACGAGCTTGGAAGAAGTGAGGAAGAAAAGATTAATCATTATCAGCTTTTAATATATTTATAATCACTTAATGAGTTTATACACCAACGAAAATCATAACAAATAATTCGAGCTTGGAAGAGGCGAAAGAGAAAGATTATTAATCACTATAAGTTTTTAATAGATTTATAAGTGAAATACTATCAACATAGTATATTTTCATCTAAAAGGCAAATTAGATTTAGACCAGTGTTATTGAAGGAAAACAATATTAAATTGAGCCAACCCTGTTATTGAGCAAACCCTGTTATTCATAGAATAAAAAAAAAATCAATGAATGAATAACTTAATCAATGAATAGACTTATATTAAATAAAAATGTTTTTATTATTATTATATAATTTTAACGTCCATTATTATTAACACTAGATTTAGCAGACCTGGTACTGGTATAAATGTCAATAACAAAAAATATATTTGTAACTAATTTATATAAAGTCACATTAAGTTTATTAAATGTATTCTCTACTTTTGTAGCTATAAGTAGAGAATACATATCATTTAGGAAAGCAAATGTTATATGTATGACTTTTTTTATTTTTTATTTTTTCTTTATGCTCCTTGAGAAAAGGAATAAAAAGTGAAAGAAAAAAAAGTGTTTCCCTAATTAGGATATTTGTGAAGGATGTTTACACCACTCAATGAAGAACAGGCTTCAAATGAAACACCCGAATCTATAAAGGAATACCAAAACAGGTGGATAAGCATGCTGTGTGGCCAGCAACCCGATAAAGTTGGGCAGCTCACTTTATTTTTTGTTAATAAAGTTTTCTTCTTCTTCTATTAGGAATATTGAATTGAAATTGCACGACCAGTCAAAATGACTGCTCTGGTAAATCCAGTGTTAACTAAGAATTTAGGACGGGTTATCAATAGGTCACCACCCTTTTGATGATGTAGTGATGGAGGAAACACGCTTATATAAGAAAATAGGAAGGATTATTTTGGTTGTGGTTATGAAAAGCGAAGGCTGGTAGCTGAGGTCTGGCTAATCCCCACAAATCAGGAGGTAGAGGGAAAAACATTAAATCGTCTTAAGGCTCTTCCTTTACCTTTATTAGTTATTTAAATACTTCCGCCGAGAAAGAGAGCTTTTAATAATTTCCCAGCCACAAGAATATTGCAGGTATCCTTGTCAGCGAGGGGTTTCTTATAGAGACGTTTTTTTTAGCGTGTTTCCTTCCTCTCTAAATGAAAAACATCTCAGGAGGTCGATAAGTCGAAAAGGTTATCTGGAAGTGCTAATAAGAAATACCGGCGTTCCATAACGAGTAAAAGAAGAAAAAGAAGTCGTTAAATGTATTAATGCATATATAGGGTGATTCAGGTCAAAGCAGCTAAACTCAAGGAGGTGATTCTAGACATATTTTTCATCAAAAGCGTTCCTTTGAGCAGTTAGATGCCTACAAATTTTGTAGGCCACTAACCTCGGCACATGTTTGTACCAAGGACTCTAATCCTTGCATCACGGTATCTGGAGATTCGTTTGGGGTCTATTTCGGAAAAGGGGTGCCAATGATTTAGTTAAATAACTGTTATTATTATATATAACATAACTATATTAAAGAAAATGCATTTTATATATAACCTCAAAACATATTTAATAACCTCAACTGATAAAAACAAGTTAGATCTCTGTAGGAAATTCGACGATGTTCTCCAAAATCTTCTCAAGCATTCTTTCTCGGACCTCCTCCTCCATGTGAATTCGCATAGATATGAATCCAGGATGCTCATTTTAGTCCAGCATTCTATTTTGTTTCTGCCTTTGATCGAAGCCATTATCTTCAGATACCCATAAAGAAATACAAATAAATCGTTGTTCCAGGCCTGACTGCCGCCTTAATACAGGAAGTCAACATTTGAGCAGTTCTAAATGGGACGGCATACAGGAAACACTCCCTTGTCACCTTTCACACCCTTCCGAATAGCCATTGCTGTGGTAACTTCATGGGATGCCCTTTGCGCAAACCTTTGTGCTCGGTATGATTTCTGCTCCGTAGAAACCTATGAGCATTGTCTTCAGTCCTGATATGGTAACTTAACTGAAATATATTCATTACGTTTGAGTCAAGACCACAAATGAAACTATAACAAAATTAGGACAATTTGTAAGGTTACGGCAACATATGTTTACATAATTTATAGAGTCAAAATTATTTTATTTAGTTACAATAATAGCAGAGACTGATAAAATCACTGGCACCCCTTTTCCGAAATAGACCCTTCGTTTGGTCTATTTTTAATAATCAACGCTTTTTCAGCGTTGATCAAGGTAACCTAAGATAATTCATTTATATTAATGTTCAAATTGGCACTTGCATCTTATTTATTCAACGTGTAAATATCAAGAATGGGTAAACAAGTTCATAATCAACAAAATTCTGGAAATGCTTCCTGGAGGGGTTGGAGAATAAACGCCTCGTTTTTCCGACGTTGAATTCCTTGGACCTCTCAGCAACCTACAAAAAATGGAACAGATTCCTTGGTACTAAAATGTGTAGAATTTAGTAGCCTACCACTTTTTTTAAACTGGTCACATTTTAATTAATTTTGATAAAAAAGCCTGCAATCTGTTTTAGGTTAATTGCATTATAATTAAGGATTACACCCTTGTCCTTGCAGAACAGTAACTTGACCTTCAACGTTTTCTGAAGATTCATGGCTATTCAGGCCATGTTCAAGGATGTTCGGTTATTATTAGAAAGGAATTTATTCTTCAATGAATAAATTATTGAAAAATAATAGAAGGAGCTCGAGAAAGAAGGGAGTGAAAAACTTTAAACTCATTATGCATTTTTAGAAAAGTTATAATTTACTCTCGAACAATGAGGATGAAAATAAATACAAGAAGCTTTCTTCATGAAGTGTGGGAGTAAAGATAACTTATTATGGATATTTAAAGATTTATATTCCGCGGTATGTAATTAATTTTCAAACTAATGGTTGGAAAGTAAATGACTAAACGCCCGACTCGCAGGAACTGTGTCTTAGTGCGAATTCAGTTCATAATTCTGTTCTTGTTTTACTAAACTACTAATTTTATTGTTAAATGCAATTTATAAAAAAAAAAAAAAAAAAAAAAAAAAAAAAAAAACAGCGATAGAAACTTTCAGCTTAAATGCCAGGAATAAAAAAAAATACCTAAAACTTAAGCAACAATGAATTTTATTTAAAAAAAGCCTAAAATATTAAATATCTTGAAAACGGGTAACTTTTGAATAAGGTAATTTGGGCTTCAAATCGTTTGTTTTGAGCAAAATTATCACCTCGCGAAGGATGTGGGTTGATTTACCAGTAACCCTATATAGACAAATTTAAACTACAATTATTTTCGCGATCTATTAAGGTTTGGAAACGTAAAGTTTTGTAATCCGCACTTGATTGTGTCATGGTGTCAACCTTATAAGCAGGTTTTCTCCCTATATGGGAGGGTGGAACGCTCAAAAAAAGAAAAAGATTGAAGAAGAAGAGAAGAAGAACTGTTATGACCTAACCCTATTATTTATTTATTTCTAAAAATAATTTTTGATTTTCAGAAGATTTACAGTCACTCCATAATTGTATTGTTAAACTTCAGGATATATATATATATATATATATATATATATATATATATATATATATATATATATAAGCACATAGGTTTAGATCTGAAGGAGAGCGAAGAAAATAACAAAAATGCCTTATTAATTTATTTATAATCGGTTGATGAGGTCAAATTTAAACAACAGAAGTAAAAACTAATACAAGCTTGGAAGAAATGAGGTAGATAAAATTAATCACTATGGAATTTAAGTCTATTTATAGTCGCTAATTTAGTTTATTTTTAAACAGTGATACTGAAAAATATAGAGTTTTGGTGAAAAATTCATTGGAGGAAAAGATTAATCACTATGTTTTTTTGATAGATCTATAATCACTTAATAAGTTTACACATAACCGAAAATAATGAAAAATAATACGTTCTTGGAAGAAGTGAGGTAGAAATGACTAATCACTATGTGTTTTTAATAGATCTATAATCACTTAATAAGTTTTTATATACCCAAAAATAATGAAAAATAATACGTGCTTAGAAGAGGTAAGGCAAAAATGCCAATCACTATGTGTTTTTAATAGATCTTTAATCACTTAATATGTTTTTATATAACCGAAAATAATGAAAAATATTTATTTAAATTTTAACGTCCATTTATTATTAACTACGAATTTAGGTTATCTATACGTTACCAACCTTTTCTAGCCAGGATAGGGCTGTTGCCTTTTCTTTTTTCTAAAGAAAAGCCACCACCCCTAGTGGGAACTGAACCCACACCCTTGGGTCGGAGTGTTAAGTGCTCACGCCTTAACGCTCTCGGCCACCGGGCCTCCAATGAAAAATAATACGTGCTTGGAATAAGTGAGGCAGAAAAGACTAATCACTATGTGTTTTTAATAGATCTATAAAAACTTAATATGTTTTTATATAAACGAAAATAATGAAAAATAATACGTGCTTGGAAGAAGTGAAGCAAAAAATACTAATCACTGTGTGTTTTACATAGATTTATAATCGCTTATTAAGCTTATACATAATTGAAAACAATACGTGCTTGGAAGAAGTGACGCAAAAAAGACTAATCACTATGTGTTTTTAATAGATCTGTAATCACTTAATAAGTGTATAGATAACCGAAAATAATGAAAAAATGATATGTTCTTGGAGGAAGTGAAGCAGAAAAGACTAATCACTATGTGTTTTTAATAGATGTATAAACATTTAATAAGTTTTTATATAACCGAAAATAATGAAAAATAATACGTGCTTGGAAGAAGTGAAGCAAAAAATACTAATCACTATGTGTTTTACATTGATTTATAATCGCTTATTAAGCTTATACATAATCGAAAATAATACGTGCTTGGAACAAGTGACGCAAAAAAGACTAATTACTATGTGTTTTTAATAGATCTGTAATCACTTAATAAGTTTATACATAACCGAAAATAATGAAAAAATGATATGTTCTTTGAGGAAGTGAAGCAGAAAAGACTAATCACTATATGTTTTAAATAGATCTACCATCACTTAATACGACGCACGAGGAGAGCGTCTTTGCAAGCCCAACCTAGAGCGGAACCAGCACGAGGGGAGCGTCTTTGCAAGCCCACCCTAGAGCGGAACCAGCACGACGGGAGCGTCTTTGCATGCCCACCCTAGGGCAGAACCAGCACGAGGGGAGCGTCTTTGCTAGCCCACCCTAGAGCGGAACCAGCACGAGGGGAGCATATTTGCAAGCCCACCCTAGAGCGGACCCAGCACGAGGGGAGCGTCTTTGCTAGCCCACCCTAGAGCGGAACCAGCACGAAGGGAGCATCTTTGCAAGCCCACCCTAGAGCGGAACCAGCACGAGGAGAGCGTCTTTGCAAGCCCACCCTAGAGCGGAACCAGCACGAGGAGAGCACCTTTGCAAGCCCACCCTAGAGCGGAACCAGCACGAGGAGAGCGCCTTTGACAGCCCACAGTAGTTTGGGAGTCGCGTGGGGTTAATGCCTTTGCAAGCCCTCCCTAGAGCGGAACCAGCACGAGGGGATCGTCTTTGCAAGCCCGCACTGATGCGGGGGCACGGGTGTATAGGTTAATTATGAATTTGTAAGGTATTTTCATCGCCTTATATAAGGTACTGCCAGATATAAACTATCCCACAAATAAAAATCGGATTTTAGTAGATGCCTGATCTCTAAATGAGTATATACTTAAACAATAGCAATAAAAAAAAAAAAAAAAATACTACGAGCTTGGAGGAAGAAGCGAGATAGAAAAGATTAATCACTATGAGTTTTTAGTAAAGTTGACAGCGGCTGATGTCCATTAATTCATGGCTGACAGGAAGTGACGTCTTTATTTCAGTCTCCATTGTTTGTTTGATGCGAGATTCCAAGTGTTATTTTCCCCACGGGTGCCGTTCTGGAAATAATATATTTTATCCACTGTCCTCCAAAACTCCCTTTTCGACAGGAATGGTGAGTCGCGAGCCAACATATTGTCCTGAAACCATTACTGCGACCTATTGCAAGTTTTTGTAGACATATTTGCGTATAACATCACGGCAATGTGATAGCATTTATATATATATATATATATCATAGTTCTGTACAAACGTTTTTGATCATCTGCAAAGGATCTTTTGCTGATTTTTATATTTTTTTTGGAGTGCTGAATTCGAAAATGAGCACCATTTTTGTGTGCCACGCAAAATATGAAGAGTGGTCAAATAAAATAAACAAAATGTTCGATAAAAAAAAATCCATAATTCTTAATAAGCACAAACTTAAAGAAAAGTTTTCGTTTTAATTTCAACACAAAATTCTTAAAACGTTTATTCACAACTTTTTATGGCATGATTTCGGGCATGTGAATCCTCCCAATGAAATTGTACCTCTGACAACCCCTCAGAAAATACCGTTCAGGTTGAACTAATTTAAGCTTTAACGCAGAAAAACAACAAATGGGTATTCAAAACACCAGATTTCCTTAAAAATAATACTTGATGGAATTTGTTAAGTATTATTTCGGTTTCAGCATGCAATAATCCATAGGAAACAGTAAAAAATAAATCATGCATAAATCGCAAACGACATTGAACCACGCGTATATTTTGTTTTATACTTCCTTACATTTTTTCCCCTTTGTATTAACTCTTGAACTCAAATTATAATGTGATTCCTTTGAAATAAAGCTCATCGAAGGATAGACTGGCGCATTTCTAGCGTGAAATAAAAAGTGGGAAAATGTATTAACTTTGTTGACATATAAGGCTTTTATGAAGAAGTAATATATATATATATATATATATATATATATATATATATATATATATAGGTATGTATATTGTGATGATGTTATCAAAAATAAACCAATAAAATACACAAAAAAAAATTTTACTTACAGAGAGTAAAGAAATTAAAAGTATCTATTCATACTTTTCTAACATCTTACTGGCCGACATATCACACAACGCAAATTAGACACAACCTTATATTCTATAAAAAATACTTAACAACATCAAACTAACGAACTTAAAATTTGTTAAATTGATAAACTATAAACATGTTTTTAACATATTTGATTAATTGTATAATTGAATGAATATGTAATATTTAATTTTTGGATGTATGACTTGTTTGATTTTATGATTTTTAATTATATTATATTATTATTAATTGTATTATATATTAAATGTATATTGTTTTGAGTGAAACGTCTTAGTTTGCGGAAACTAACAAATAAATATAAATATAAAATGAAAAATCTGAATTTATTGCTTAAGACTTAATAATTTTACTTATTTATAGATAATTGAGAAGATATGGTCGACCGTTCGGAAGTAGGAAGCGTTGATCGTCGGGGTTTCAGTTCGGACACTGACCGAAACCCCGACGATCAACGCTTCCTACTTCCGAACGGTCGACCATATCTTCTCAATTATCTACAAATTGGGGTGAATAGAAACATTATGACACTGACCGAAACCCCGACGATCAACGCTTCCTACTTCCGAACGGTCGACCATATCTTCTCAATTATCTACAAATTGGGGTGAATAGAAACATTATGGACGCCGTCCCTCTGTCCTTACTCCCAGGGTCGACTTCTCCCCACCCCCTCACCCCCATCCTCTCCTGTCTAGCCCTGGCCAAATCCTTCCTTGTACCTGCAATATCCATCGGCAAGTCCTTTATCTTTACCGCGGTCTTTACCCTCCGTCCATACTCCCAGCTCCACTTCTCTCCACCCCCTCCCCCCCATCCTCTCCTGTCTAGCCCTGCCCCATCCTTCCAGTCTTCAGAAATGTTCTCTTCTTGAAACGGGACAGTTCTCAATCTTCTCAACTGGTATGTTACTATGACACTTGTACTGTATTCTCTTGGATACCATATACATGTATATTTATTTATATTGCTATTATTATACTATATACATATATATATATATACATATATATATATATATATTTATATTTATATTTTCAAGCATATAGGTACTCATATTTATGTTAATGTTTCTGCCTTTTTTTTTTTTTTTTTTTTTTTTTTTTTTGTCCTTACCATTGTTATACCATATATGTTTTTACAGCCCTGAAGATGGCTTGTATAGCAAGCCGAAACGTTGGCGGCAATAAATATACATTTTAGCAAATAAAATGTGTTTTATTGAATAAGAACACTGACCGAAACTCCGACGATCAACGCTTCTTACTTATTTATATTCATATTGCGCTAATGACCTACGTCTATTTTCTGTATGTTGCTCAATTTAGTATGAGAATTGTAATTTTTATGAAGAATAAAAGTCCATTCATTCATGCAATCATGAACTAATGATGTCAGCAAAACCCTGCGTGTGTATAAAATGAAATCGCAGAAATGTTTGTAGATCGATGAAGGATTTGCACGCGACAGTCGGGGAAATTGATGGCGAAAGAATAGTAAGGTTTGGTATATTCGTATCTTAGGTAATAGATATTTTTAGATGGCTCACTCGATTGTATGACGTCATAATGAGCTGGAAATCGATATTATTGATCGACTGCAACCGTGACCCAGTGGATTCCTAATGGTCTCAGCCCAACTTTCTACTCCATAATATGTCTATGTCTTGATACATCTTAAAGTGGACTATTTAGAATTCTAAAGGTGTTGCCGATATATATATATATATATATATACATATATATATATATATATATATATATATATATATATATATATATACTCCAGGACTACATAATTTCCCAAAAAAAGTTTATTTGAAGTATGGTCCGATTCCGAAAGGGGGTCTATTTCGGAAAAGGGGTGCCAGTGATTTTGTTAAATAACTGTTATTGTTATAACACAAGTTTATTAAAGAAAATAAATTTTATAAATAATCTCAAAACATGTATAATAACCTCAACTCATAAATACAAGTTAAACTCTGAACGAAAATCGACGATGTTCTCTAAAATCTTCTCCAACAAGCAATCCTGTTTGTACCTCCTCCTCCATATAAATCCGCATAGATATCAATCCAGCATGCTTCTCCTAGTCCAGCAGCCTATCTTGGTTTGCGTTTGATCGAAGCCCAAAGAGATTCAACCCTCTGGGTGAGAGCAGCTTTTGTCACGTCTACCAAGTATTTGGAATGATTCACTACTGTTAATAATTAATGTTTATATCGCATACCCTCCACTTTCTTCAGTCCTTTGTATGCCTTCCAGCAATCTGAAGGCAATTCCTCTAGTAACAATACCACTTGTTTTCTTCGAACCTTGACTTCATGGGATGCCCTTTGCCGCAAACCTTTCTACTGTGTATGATCCTTTCGCTTTGTAGAAATCTAAGAGCATTGTCTTCAGACCTGATATGGTCACTCAACTGAAATAGATTCATTACGCTTGAGCCAGCCAAGATCACATATGAAACTATAACAAAATTTGGAAATTTGGTGAGGTTACCGCAACATACGTTTTATATTATTTAGTTAAAATAATCGCAGTTACTGATAAAATCACTGGCACCCCTTTTCCGAAATAGACCCCGAAAAGGTAAATGAGTCCAATTTTCTGTTTTTTTAACATAGTCATATTTTTTTATTGAAAAAGAAAGGATTGCTAAAAAAAAATCAAGATAATTAAATTCTAATTATGCCATTATAAAATACACCAAATTTACTTTAAGAAAACTGTGATTTAATTCACATAAACCCATTGATAGAAGATTTTTGATAAATCAGAGGTCAGTTGTTGGTTGTTGATTCTATCATGAGAATATTCCTACCGCCCCACACTGGGGCAAAATCGAAAAATCCTAGCCAAATCTAAAAATTTATTTCGTTATATATTTTTCATATAGCATTTATTTCGTTTAGTAGACATACTAGGGACTCAAGAGCAAACTATCCTACCTTTGGAATTGTTTACTTATAGGAGATAGAGACTAGATGAAACATGACCTTCCCTTCTTATAGTTATTCAAGTAATTAGACTAGCGAGTGAATTTGTTCAGTCAGTGCTCCTGAAATATTTAGAGTTTAGCCTTCTAGAGTCATCTATGAAGTCTGCACCAAAATGCAGGTATCTCTTCGCTACCAGTGCTGGACATCTGCAAATGATATGGTATGGCGTCTCAACGTCTTCAAGGCACAGTCTGCACCATGTAGTCCCGGTCAGACCCATGGAGTAGAGGTGCCTATGCATTCTACAGTGTCCTGTAAGAAGAGCTGAAATTATAAATTATAATGAAACTTTGGCACTACCAATCGATTATGGGTACACCTCAAAGAGGTATAAGATTATAATTTATTTTTTGACTTCAGAATCGATTTTTAAATAGTACTTATAAAAAGTTCGGTAAAAATCATTAAATAAAACCTTTAATAAAGAAAAAAGTTAAATATTCAATCGCGTGGAGCAGAGTTTTTTTTTTGGTTCAATCGGGCAACTAAGGAACTAGAATAACTTCTTGTTGTTAATAGTAATTGTTCTACTAATAATTACTTATGGTAATATAAGAAGGATTTTCACCTCCGCCGAAACCTCGAGTCTAACGGAAGCAATATGGTATTCAGGAATCGTTTCAGTCGCATCGGAACATGAAAAGGAATACACCATAATACGCTTCTCATATTCTTGTGGTTTGTAACAATCAACAATAGAGAATTCATTTACCATAAACAAGTTCCCAAGTTCTGTATATTAACGCCTACTTGTGGTGGATAGTGGAGCTATCGTAAAGAGGGGATATAACCCTCCTCTTATCTCTTTACACAGCTTGGGATAGTTGGGAATTACACAGCGAACCCTATGCATTGCCGAGTGTGTAAGAAACTACTCCTATAGGTTATGGGTCTATAAAATGGGATTGTAAATTCTGTTTATCTAAGGAGAATTATGTAGTACGGAAATAGTCCAATAAAATATATTCAGTTTTCTCTTTTCTAATCGTTTATTACGGATGAATAAATAAATGAATGCAGTAATGAATGTAAATTTATTTTCTTAAAAGGATGTCCCGCTAATAAAATAAAATATTTTACAATTGAGTTTTCTTTTAAACCGTTAGATATATCCAAAAATCGCAAAGGACCAAAGTTGTACCTCTCTTGGAGACCTCACAGATGCGCTATAGTTAATCCCTAAAAGTTATTTTTAACTTCTAAGAGCGCACTCGAATGTCAACGTTTCCTCTTTACTACTAAATTTTAATAATTTAAACGTGTGTATATTTTATTTGTGTCGCTTAGTATTTAGCGATAAAATAACGGCAAAGTCGTACCTTTTTTCAATGACAGAAGCGCAGATTTGATGTCTACCACTCTCAGACATTTTTTTAAAGTATAATAATTGAAGTTTTATCTTTATTGCAGATTTAATTAAAAATAGTTTATTTACCAAGCCATCAAAGCACTGTGAAAAAGGCCTCCCAATTTCTTTCTCGATTAACGTTTTAAGGACGCTGAGGACCCACTGACCAGAGGGTGGAGTCGAAGAGAAATCGGTGAGTCACAGACATTGACGCACTTCAAAAAAGAGAAAACAATTTTTAACACTTCACTTGAGGGTTACTGAAGCTTATCTCTGGGCCACTGTCTTCTGAGTTGCCTTTGTGGAGAGAGTAGATGAGTGGCGTTCAATGACTTCAAGATTTTGATGAGTGGAAAGTTTGACGTGGAAACGTTGGAATCTGGATAATATGACATCTTTAACAAGTAGGATATTGATGTATTTATGGAGATTGAGGTGAAATGTTTGGATTCGTTTGTTTGGAAATAACCATTTACGGATTCATGTCCTGTTAATCGAAACACATATAAATAAACCGTAATTCATTTCACAATTTAATTTAATTTTTATTAGTTGATGGGTACTACAACGCAGATTTTCAACCTCATATTTTGTATGAAAATGGAGGCTCGGTGGCCGTGAGTGTTAAGGCGTGAGCACAAAGGCTCGTGGGTTCGATTCCCAATAGGAGTGGTGGCTTTTCTTTAAAGAAAAGAAAAGGCATCGGCTCTATCCTGGATAGAAAAGGGTGGTAACCTCTAGATAACCCGTCCTAAAATTCGTAGTTAATAATAAATGGACGTTAAAATTTAATTAATTAAATTATGAAATAAAATAGCCTCCCAAATGTGTTAAAACCTTCTTTAAAATATTTGCTAAACGCTGTGAAAGTTGATCTTTACAAAATGACGATTCTGAATAAGTGCTAAGCGGGGTTGTTTAAAAGTTTGTTTTTAAATATTCGAAATGAACTGGCGTTAATAAGAAGTTTTTAAAATTTGTTTTTGAATTGATTGTTTTCTTATATTCTTGCTATTTTTCTTTTTAGATTTGTAAGGTCCCATATTCTCTTGGGGTTAGAGTGATTGGGAATGAATCTTTTTGAAGTCTGAGCCTTGAACGAATCTATGAACTGGCGTAAATCTCGGCGAGCGGCGTAGAGAGCAACACTTCGCTGAACTCAAATTGATGTATATCGAGCCACAAACTAGAGCAGAGTTGGGGTGAAGGGTTTATAAGGGTCGGCTTACCTGTGGCAGGACAGATCCTGAGTACTCGGCCAAAATTCTCTTTTTCCCTAATTAATAGTAGCCACTCTAACTAGATCTCTCTAGTGAACTTGTCTTTCATCTTAGCTATTTTTTTGTATATGTAACTGTAATCTTAGTGCAAATTAAACCTTTGAAGACCTTCTCTCATTTCCGTCCTTCATTGCCACCTTCACACTATCATATGTGAACTTATTGTTGCCAAAGCTCCGAAGAGTATCTATAATAAAAATATAAAAAATAAAATCTGTTTGTCATTCGAAACTTTTCAATTTGTGTAAAGGTATATTCTCACTGAGATATCACACCATTCGCTTTTGCGAAATCACCCAATCCAGTAGCGCCAAAACACTTCTCCCTTATGTCACTTCCAGCATCAAAAAAAGTCTAAATATGGGTCGACAGTGTTCGAGTAAATTCGGACGAACATTTTCTTTTGGTTCTGAAACATTGGACCCACTTTGTGAGTGTAATAATTTAAATTTCTATAGGTGACCTCTACTAATCTATTTCACATACGAAACGCGTTATAAAAAGTCTATAACCATGCCTCCGTGGTTAAATGAACTGCTGCGTAATATTTATTTGCTTCTATTTAAAGCTATGACCCTTTGACCTTAATATATTTTATTGACTAAAAACATGCTTCAATCAGAAATCCCGTATGTCTGGAGTATATTGATATTTAATACAAGTACGAAACCGAGCATAAAATAAAAATTGAAAAAACTCGGAATTTTACATATACTAAATTTTTTGTTACTTTATTTACTCAACCTTTATTGCGCAGTAAAAGGCACAAAGGCCTTGAAAGCCGCGATTTGACTACCACATTAATGAACATCGCGTTTATCCCTGAAGATATCGCCAACCTCGTCTGAATTACTGCCACCTAAAGAAGGAGAGAATCTATTGAAAATTAATCTCATTTGTTCAGGAAGAAATTACCCCTACAAAATAAATAGGTCCGTGAATCAAAATTATTCGTTCCGTTTGATTTCTACATTTGAGGCTGGGCAATGATGAGCCTGTAGCTTTTTGCCCAAATTAAACCCATTGAACATTAATGAAGGTTATAAGCCTTCAAACCAGAGAAGCTTGTAATTCCATGCGGGTTCCACGTTGTAGCACTTTCCTCCGAAGGTTAGGTTAGGTTAGTGGTTTTAGGGCAAAAAACGGCTTGGTCATCTCCGCCCTAAGAGTATAATTAAATTGTGCGAGTTTAATATTAGGATGTGTTTTCAGTATTGTGTGTTTGACACAGAGTTGTGTTTCTACAATTGCATTTGTTAGAACCTTGCTTGGAAAATATTATTATTGCATAGATATAAGAAACAGATTCAGATGTCCTTAAAGAGAAAGGAAAACACATATGAAAATGTATATATTCATTATATTATTTATTATTATTCATCCGAAGGAAAGTAG
Source organism: Gonocerus acuteangulatus (assembly GCA_946811695.1). Lineage (NCBI taxonomy): Eukaryota > Metazoa > Arthropoda > Insecta > Hemiptera > Coreidae > Gonocerus > Gonocerus acuteangulatus. Next base: position 37,825,182 of record OX328132.1, on the reverse strand, counting down.
CTATTGATGTTGGACTCATGACGGAAATTTTGAAAAAAAATCTTCAAATCTTTATCGATCCTGCCTAGTAGACGCCGAAAATGACCCCCATTAAAAATTATATATATCTATATATATATATATATATCTATATATATATATATATATATATATATATATATATATATATATATATATATATATATATATATGGATGTTAACACGATACACACCAGAGTTTTTATTTTTTTCACTACGAAATTTGGTATACTGTATTCCCCTAGCAAACGATTAAACGAGTTCTTTAGCCTGCAAAATCGGTCAATTTGCAGGGGAGGGGGGTTTATCCGGACACAAAGTTGTTATTTGCCGATAACGGCCGTAATTTTTGTTGTATTGCAACGAAACTCGGTATTCGATGTGGCATTTTTAATAGAAACAATTGTTGTCAAAATAATCTAAATCGGTTCATTAGGAGGGAGTGGGTTTAATCCGGACGCACAATACCGAATTGCCACTACCGGCCGTAATTTTTGTTGTATTGCAACGAAACTCGGTATTCGATGTGGCATTTTTAATAGAAACAATTGTTGTAAAAATAAACTAAATCGGTTTATTAGGAGGGGATGGGTTTAATCCGGACCCACTTTACAGAATTGCCACTACCGGCCGTAATTTTTGTTTTTTTCAACGAAATAGGGTATTCGTAGTGGTAATCTACAAAGAAAAATGTGTTCTAAAAATGAAGTAAATCGGTCTATCAGAATGGGTTTACTTCCACGATGTTTGAATAGAATTTGCCCGCCAAAACGTGGGTTAGCAATGCTGCCACTGGGAGCGCTTCTGTTCTGATATGGCTTGTGATTTTTACCACTAGGGGGGCTGCACCCCGTTCCTGCGTCAGATCAAAATGCGAAAATGTAGATTTTTGTGTATTTATCGAGTAGTGTAGTACCATGTATGTAACCAAACAACACTTTGGAATCAAAATAATAATTTAAAACAGTTGATCAATACTAATGTACTATTCATGTTTTTATTTTATTTACATACGTAGGTTATTTTAAGCGAGTTATTCTTAGTGAAGCTGTTTCGCAGCTGTCTGGTTTTTGATCCTCGAGTTTCGCGGTTCAGGGTGAAAGATGTACTCCATTGATTTTGCTCAAGTGATTTTGGTTGATGTTTGACTAATACTCAACAACATCATTAGCTATTGAGACTGAAGGAAGCATGAAGACATCAAGTAAGATTCTGTTCAGCTATCGGCAATCCCTCACTATATCACACTGCATTATTAATGTATTGTCGCAACCCGAGAAGATGTAATCACTCCCCCATCTGCCACGAAACCATGCATCCTGTCAGTAGATGTTCAGGACAGGATCCCTCATTTATATGCACTAGAACCACTTCCTTCCATCACTATTCCACACACATATAAGCCATATTGACAGTAATGTGATAAACAATCCGCTGTAACCCTTATTGACGGTAGTGGCAATCGTAAAGCCATTATTATTAGAGAATTACATATTATCAGTATGATCTATTTCTGTGTAGAAGTAAGATAAAATGTAACAAATGTAATGCATAGAAGAAATAAGAGTTTTTTTCAGAACAGCCCCGGACGTGATTTTCTAGTAACTATTACTGTTATCAGGGGCGAGGTTAGCTCAGTGGTATAGCACTGGACTAAGTTCAAATCCCGAGCAAGCACTACATTTTTTTCTTCTAGTGTCTTCGTTCATGGGTTGAATTCGGCCTCCCTGACAGTCCCTAGGCCAACCCAGCCTTTAATAATGGGTACCTTGGGTGCTAATGACTCCAGTAGTCGAAGCAGCCAAGGGGAAAATCAGGCGGCCGGAACATAGTACTGACCACACTATCTCCCTACTGTGCTGCATGGTCATGAATCAGATACCTCTATAGTATCTGCCCCTCAGGGCCCTCGTGGCCTGTTACGGGACTGATTTTTTTTTTGTTACTGTTATCACATGAACATATCATGATAACATACATTTATCATTCCAGTGATGCTATAAACACGATCATAAATAGGAAAAAGTTTTTTGATTTATATGAAAAATTCAAAGTAGCAGATAGTGTGCGAGTAAGGAAGAGCAAAAAAGTGCTAAAAAAAGGTCATGCGATGAAAGCTAACCTATCTTAGGAATTTATTTGTTGTAAATATGGATGGAAATGAACCTTTTAATTAATTTAATAACACATATTTATAATATATGTTTTTTTATTTGTCACCTAGTAACAGTAACTAGATAAAATCACTGGTGAGGCTGTTCTAAAAAAGAGCGTCATAGTACCTTGTGTGGTCAAAATCAAACTCATTTTCTTCAATTTATAGATAACAAATAAATCATTATTTTTAAATTATTTACGTCATAAATTATATATGGGATATTAAAGTAACGAAAAAAAAGTTATAATTCTTTGAAAACAAAATGGCAGCACGGTGGGCGATAGACTACATGTGGCAATATTTAATCTAGAACAAAAGGCTACAATTATTTTGAATGAAAAAGGTTGAATCGAGAAAAGCATGTAGGATTTTTAAGAAATATTATTTTTTTCGAAAATGGTAAACAATTCTTCATTTTTTATTAATATACCGCCAAAAATCGATCATAAAATCGCAAAACCCTACGTACTTTACTAGAAAATATTATTAGGAATCTGCAGTTAAAATTTGAAAAACATGGTTTTGAGAGAATTGATTTTAAAGTTTATTGTACCAATCAGCTCATTTTCTTAAAAAAGAGAGAGAGAAAATAAAAGATGGAGAGAGGGGGGGGGGGGAAAGAGAGATGAGAGATCGACTGAAATGAGACAGATATAGAGGGAAAGAAAAACAAAAAGAAAGCGTGAGTGTTGCAGGATTAAGGAGAGGGTCATAAGTAGGAGAGGTGGGAGAGATATCAAGATGGAAAGGAAAAGAGATTGAAGGTGTTGAATTGGGAGGGAGAGTAGGGGATGATAGGAAGGGGAAATAAATATCGAGGGGATAGACATAGTGAGCAACATGGAGAAGAGGGTTATGAGTGGAAGTGGTTAGAGAGAGATAAAGGTGGAAAGGAAAAGAGATTGAAGGTGAAGCAGCGGGAGGGAGAGTAGGGGATGATAGGAAGGGGAAATAAACATAGAGGGAATAGAGATAGTGAGCGACATGGAGAAGAGGGTTATGAGTGGAAGTGGTTAGAGAGAGATAAAGGTGGAAAGGAAAAGAGATTGAAGGTGAAGCAGCGGGAGGGAGAGTAGGGGATGATAGGAAGGGGAAATAAACATAGAGGGAATAGAGATAGTGAGCGACATGGAGAAGAGGGTTATGAGTGGAAGTGGTTAGAGAGACATAAAGGTGGAAAGCAAAAGAGATTGAAGGTGAAGCAGCGGGAGGGAGAGTAGGGGATGATATGAAGGGGAAATAAACATAGAGGGAATAGAGATAGTGAGCGACATGGAGAAGAGGGTTATGAGTGGAAGTGGTTAGAGGATATAATGGTGGAAAGGAAAAGAGGGGTCATAAACTTGAAAGGCATTTATTTTCCGCTAACATGTAGGGTTGTCGATGAAATCGAAGCTTAAAAGTCAAAGGTTTTTGTTTTGTTCCTTTGAACGGGGTTTTCCTTATGTCTTTTTCAATTGGTTGTTTCTCGTGTTAATTGCATTTAGCATTTAAATTAATATTTTAGTAAAACAAATTAAGTAAATGATGAGATACAAAATCCGCTATGTTTAGAAATCAGCCGGTCAACAGACATGAGTTTAAAAAAGAAATTTAAATAACATTTTTGAAAGGATGAACAATTTATCTATCGCCGAGCAATTTTTTTTTTTTTTTACATTTTTTTATTATGAAATTTTAACGCCACATTATAAATGTTTGGGACGGGTTATGGACATCTTACTAACCTTATAAAGTCAGAATAAGGGTGATGCCTTTTTTTTACGGCTATAAGTTGGAATAATTTAATTTAAAATAATTTAGATTGAACTCAGAACCGAATTGTTAGTAGGAAGGGGAACCATCCAAAATTTCTTCATCCCTAGTTCATAAATAATTATTCAGTGTACAATGTGATTCAAAGGAGTATCAATGTTCAATTGAATGAGGACCTTCAAAGTAGAATTAACGATGACAAATACATAAAAGCGTTCAGTGTTGTAACAAAAACTGAAAAGCGCTTTAGAGGTCAAAGAAGAGTTTGAGCCATCGTGATGGCGAATAAGCTACATTTGAATGTAAAGGGTTAAATATCCTTTTAAAATTACTATTCGATTATAACGGGTACGACTTTATATACACAAAAAAATATTTGATCATAAAATTACAATAAATTCAGAAATCTACCAGCCTGAATTTTTGCACAGTTTGAGTTGCCTACGCCTCTCAACGCCTTGGATTCTTAAGCGGGAGAATGGGTTCGAAACCCAACTGCAGCGGGGATATTTCTCATTTCAGGGTCCATTGAGAGAATTTCCTGCCGCACGATGTTCAGGAAGAGTGGTGACCAGTAGATAGCCGGCCGCCAGATTTCGGTTCCGTTAAATTTCTAATGCCGTCCAAATTGACCGATTTGTAATCTTTTTTCATGTTTTTGAAACTTTATTAATTATGCGAAAACTTCCAAACTGAGTAAAACGAAATGTTTTTTTTTTTTTTTTTTTTTTTTTTTTTTTTTTTTTTTTTTTTTTTTTTTTTTTTTTTTACAATCAATACTTTCTTATTAAAATATGAAAATCCTAGATGCATTTTACGGCCAATCAAATTTCTATTATTCTACAAATTATTTGACAACCTTGAGTTGCCTAGCGTCAACCTATCGGAGTTGCCTAGATGTCGGTGCGCCATAAATAAACAAAGAAAAAATATGGCATGGAATAACTATTAATTCGGTTCTAATGAATACAGAAATAAAATTTATTGTTAAAACTATAAAGCATGGCATGATGTTTTGATAAAATAAAATTACATCAATGTACATGTATAATGTTTATTCAAAATATTTAAATGGATTTCATGTTAGTCGAACCAGATAAAGAATTAGTGATACACAATTAACACGCGAAATACATTAAAACTCTCAAATGGTCGGTAATGATGTGTTAAACGAATAATGGCACTTTAAAATGTAACGTTACATAAGTAATTATCAAAATAAAGTTGACCGCTTAACAATATTTGGACACTGCGGGCATTGCAATTTAAAAGGTCATCTGAGAAAATTCCAGATATAATGTTGAGGAAGCATTTGGCACGAGAAGAGAATATTCGGAGAACATTTGGCTATAGTTATCTGTCGAAGGAATAAGGAGTCAAGGAATATTTAGGATTCGGCTAAGAACAATATTTTCCAACCGATTCCCAAAACTAGGAGCCTTCTAAACTAAAAAAGTCTTACTCGGCGGAACTGCGTCTTCTGAGACCACTTTAATAAACAAGACTAAAACCAGGACCTTGGAAGAGAAGGGGCGAATTTAAAAAACCGACTTCTTTTATTTTATTTGTTGAGTCGGAAAGATGTAGGTAACATGGCGCTTCGCTCTGTTTCTCAGGTTCGCCTTTAGTTCTCTCACAGTACCAAGTTAAAGTGAATAGCACCATTATAGCAAAATTCAATGTCCGATTTCAAGGGTGAATCCCGGGCCTGAAACTCCCCTCCTAGCTTTTGTTAACCATAAATCACTCGTATAAATTAAAATTGAAAAATTTAATTTCAATTGCATACTTTATTAAACAGGTTTATGAATTAGGATTCCATAAGGTAAACATTCACCATTGCTATCCTAAAGCAACTTTGACTTCAATTAACTAATATCCGGATTTCGTGATTCGCCCTTTCTTTTCCAGGGTCCTGAAATGTTACATTTCCTTCTTTTGTAAGCAGTACACAAAATATTAGCAATCAAAAAAATAAAACACAGACATAGAGGAAGTGGTTTACAAAAAAAGGAATCAGCATGAGTCATTTTCTCTCCTTCCCAATATTAGCAAATTTTTTATTGGCCCTCATTACAATTGCCTCTTTAGCACAAGCTATCGACAATCCGACAAAAGGCGTTTTGCCTATTCGTGCCACTACAGATTATATTTCAAATACCTCTACAGCGTATATATATATATATATATATATATATATATATATATACCTATATATTTATTTTTTTAATTATAAGTGCCTCGAGCCTATGGCTATGAGCCCTAAAACAGATATATACTTCATTTATACAATGTTTACGTTTATAAAATTTAAATTTACACCTAAATAAGATATATATATATATATATATATATATATATATACATGTATATGCAACAAGATTCATCTGAATAAAAATAATAAAAACAAGTATAAGCCAAAATAGTTGTCATTTACAATGCATTATAATACAAGTATAAAACACAAAATAACTAACATGAGGTGCATTAGCGCAATAAAATCAGATCCATAGGTTATTAAAATAAACGATTAAAATTGAAAGCACAAGGAGAAGAAGGAAGATTGTTAGATTTTTTTTGTATAAATTAGTGTTCTTTAAATAATATAGTATACTGTTGATGTGAGGGCTATGTGCATATACGTGTATATAAAACTGAATCGGTATTTTAATGGCAGTGTTGGGCAAAAATTATTCAGATTAATGATTAAATGTATTATTTTATTCATGAATGAAGAATAATTACTTGTATTCATTATTCATTATTCTTTGAATAAAGATTATATTTTATTTACAAATTATTCGAATAATCAATCAGAATAAACAGGTGAGGTGGATTTATTCAGTAAACCAACTGGAAATAAAGAATAACGAATAATTCATGATGTACCGTGTGAATAAGATAATTTAGTGAATTATTCATCATTCACTAAAAATTTATTTGAATGATCATTCGAATAATAATTTATTCGAATGATGCCCAACGCTTTTGTCTGGTAACCTACATTTATGCAAAAACGAACACATTAAATTATCTGAAAGGAAGAGAGGAGCCAATGACAAACATAAATAGCTGCATTCTAGTAGAACAAACGTTGACTAGATTAAACTAGAGAAAGGGTAAATGAGAAAGGGTGAAGGGTGTTACTGCGGTAGCATGTTTTGCCGAGGGTTGTGAAAGTTTTGCTCTCAACTCCGGCGATATATTAGGTGTTGAAGGCACAATTATACCAAGCTTAGATTTGTTTTCTTCTAAATACAGGCAAATTTCATGCCTACGCCTTCTTTCTAAATGGATATCAACTCATGCCTTTTCAACTGGTTACGCCTCAAAATGAAGGATCTGGATCTTAATCAAAATGGGCTCTTCCCTTTTAAACATCTTTGCCGGTTGATGTCCTCCACTCTTACCGCAGGGGCTTTATGTCACTAGGGGTGCAATTTGTTTAACTACAAATTTTATCCGGCATTATTACGGGCTTCTTCAGGTGGAGATAATGCTTGTTCATAGCTGACATTTTTCATTCAGCTAAAGCACAAGCATAATTTTTGAGGGAGGAAATCTGCTTACGAGATTGATGTCATGACGCAATCCGGAAGAACCTATAGAAAGTTTCTCGTTTCAGGAACCCATAGATCAAAATAATAACGGTTGTTCAAATTGATATATATATATATATATATATATATAATTTTTGAGATTTCTTCGCTGGGGAGAATTTTCGATGTAAGTACGGCATTCTCCAGCGGTTAGTTTATCTAGGTGATATTTCGCAGGAATCCCATCCTGCTTCATCAGACCGTTATCCATGTTTTTTTTTCTTTTTTCGACTTTTCGTTTGTTAATTTGTTATAACCTTTTTAATACGAAAATTATTTTGACATATGGCGCTTTACAGATGCAGATTTATTGAATCGGCGCCTCTTAACACTGCGTGGAGCCGGTGTAACTGGTTGAGACATTTCTTCTTCTTCCTGCGGTGTGCTTGGTTGTCTTTCTTCGGCCAATCTTGCTTTAACCGTTCTCAGTACGGGTTTCCAAGTAGGGTGTAGTATCACACCTTCATCCCGGTTCAGAGTCTTGGGCTGCTTAAAAATCTCCACAGCCTCTCTGACTAAACTTCTTTTTAGAGGTAAGCTTCATTTTGATCTTTGGCTTGATCAAAATGAAGCTTACCTCGAAAATGAACTTGCCTTTCTGAAAAACGACCTCAAGTCAAACGGATATGCCACTCGGGAGGTCGACAAAGCAGTCACCCGTATTAAAAAGAAAAATCAAGAAGAAATGGGTAATAATCAAAAAGAAGATATTGAACACAGAATAACACTACCATACGTCCGAGGCATTAGTGAAAAAATTTGGCAGACTCTTCACAAATCGCGGAGTAAATTGTGCTTTCCGACCTCTAGGCAAAGTAGACGATTGGCTCGGATCGGCGAAGGATAAACAGTGGTTGGAAGACAAAGGTCTCTACGTCCTTCCATGTGACTGTGGAACAGTCTACGTAGGACAAACAGGTAAAAAAATAGCCACAAGAATAGGACTCCGCTGACTACCGTCTCAGGCGTACGAGAACATCGGCTGTAGCTAGACACGGAGAAGAATGTCCCAAGCAGATGCTTTTTGATCAAGCCAGGGTCTTGGCTAAAGAAGAAAATCTAAAAAGAAGGTTAGTCAGAGAGGCTGTGGAGATTTTTAAGCAGCCCAAGACTCTGAACCGGGATGAAGGTGTGATACTACACCCTACTTGGAAACCCGTACTGAGAACGGTTAAAGCAAGATTGGCCGAAGAAAGAAAACCAAGCACACCGCAGGAAGAAGAAGAAATGTCTCAACCAGTTACACCGGCTCCACGCAGTGTTAAGAGGCGCCAATTCAATAAATCTGCATCTGTAAAGCGCCATACGTCAAAATAATTTTCGTATTAAAAAGGTTATAACAAATGAAAAGTCGAAAAAAGAAAAAAACATGGATAACGGTCTGATGAAGCAGGATGGGGTTCCTGCGAAATATCACCTAGATAAACTGACCGCTGGAGAATGCCGTACTTACATCGAAAAAGATATATATATATATATATATATATATATATATATATATATATATATATATATATATATATATACAGGGTGTCCCCAAAATAAACGGCAAATCTTCGGGAATCGATGCAGGATGGAAAAAAAAAATAAAAAAAAAAAAAAACCCTTTCGGATGAAAGCCCAAAAAACTAAAACACAATTGTGAATAGGCATTCTTTCATGATGCCTATATAAAAATCATTAAAAGTATATGTTTTATCTTCCACCCTCTCCACTCACCCTCCCAGCCCACCTCCTTTAATCTCCCTCCCCCCACCCCAAAATATAAGACTGAGTATGTCTCTGATTTTATGTGGAATAATGAAATAATAGGTCTCCATTTTTTGACCCCTCGACTTGACCCCCCCCCCAAGTCCTAGTCAAGCCCACTAAGGGAGGGCCATCCAAAATTGTTTGGGCATTAACTATCCATGGCGTTGGATAGGCCTGGTGGGTAGGGTGTATCGATTTTTTTTTTTTGTTTCAAATTCCAAGTTGAAAAAAAGTTGCTACTAGGCACAACAAAAATTTTTGGATTTTTTAAAAAATATTTAGGGCTCCCGCACAAGGCCTAAAGTTTAGAAAATTTACTAAGAAAGTCAATTTTTACAAAAATATTAAAGTAACCTAAAACACTTTTATTCTAAGTTTAGTAGTTTCGTTTTTGTCACACTCTGATTGATGACAATTGATGCCAGAAATTGACATCAATCCAGAACCACGTTGGTCGAACAAAAACTCGTATTTTTGTGACTCAATCACTTAATTGAGTCTTAGAAACAGGACTATCTCACTCAAAACACAACTACTACTGCTTGCCGGTACACAAGTACTGACAAGTCTGCGCGGTGATTCATAGGTGGCGCGTCACCGCGGTGCGACAGTCTGGCTTTTCCCCATCCCCTTGCTTCTAGATGACGCTTAACGTCTTGAAATTGTCTTCATTATTTCACTTATAACAACAATTCCAACCACATTTTAGTTATATTTAAGGTTTAAACCATGAACCACACAAATATCAAAGTACTGCAAAATTTCAAAAAATTGCTGAAATTTACGACTTTTAGGCCTTGTGCGGGAGACCTAAATGATGTGATAAATTTTTGAAATATTTTTTTTTATCATTTTTTGTGCTTATTGTTAGTGGAATTTTAACTTGCAACGTAGAGTAAAAGTGTTTTAGGTTCTTTTAATATTTTTGTAAAAATTGACTTTTTTAGTAAATTTTCTAAACTTTAGGCCTTTTGCGGGAGACCTAAACATTTTTTAAAAAATCCAAAAATTTTTGTGGTACATTGTGGTGCCTAGTAGCAACTTTTATTCAACTTGGAATTTGGAAACAAAAAAAAAGTTAAAAATCGATACACCCTACTGGTGGGCCGGTATCTTGGCCGGCTCAGACCTCACGCTCTTGGATTTCTTCGCGTGGTACCACATTAAAGATTTGGTCTACCGGAAGCCCATTGGCTCAAGGAAGCACCTCATCATCAGATGGGCCTGGGAACAATTTACAGCAGAGCAATGCACAAATGCCAACCAGTCTGTCAATGTGCAATGTGATGCCTTATTGCTGCAAGGGGCCAAACCTTTGAACAGTTTTGAATAAATTGTCAGATATTATTACAAGAAGAAATTTTTAGTTTATATTTATTTATGCGTCCAGTGTAAAATGTTAAACTGTTTTAAGAATTGAAAATTCAATTTCATTAATAATTGAAAGTTTTTTTGTTTTCTGATTTTCCGTCGAAGAAAAGTAGCTATTTTAAATTATGTTGAACTTTCCTTCAATAAAGGAATGTAAAACTAAAATCTGAATTCCATAAAAAGTTATTTTGATCCCATAAGAAGTGGTAAGAGGTATAGCCGAATTGGTAAAAGAAAGGCAGACAATTTGTGAGATATACTTGTGAAAGGAAAGAATAAAGGGGCGATAGAAGAGAGAACTCTGAGCATTTCATTCTTCTTTTCTTCTACACTCTCCTCTAAAAGGTAACATTCTCTCTGAAGGTAAATCAGAAAAAAAATGCATGTGTTAACATTACGCAAAATTATGCTCTCAACGGTAAAACAATCCACAGTTTAAATGCTGGTGGATTAATCCCATTTTTGCAGATTAATCTTATTTTAAACACTTTCTCCAATAAAATCTTGAAGGCAAGTACGATTTTAGGCGCCATTTTGTGCAGAAAACTTACAGCGGAAATTACTCAATCAACAATTACGACCACCGTTGAGAAAACTTAATTTCAAACAACCAACAATTCTTTCTCATTTTACGTATCTTGCTTTACCGGCAAATTCATGTTCGTGATCTATGAATTCTGAAAGGTAAAAGTTTTTAGATAACAGATTGCGTCATCGGGTTTGCGTCATAAGGATGTTATCTCCCTATAGAGGTAGAAAGAGGAAGTGCGCTAAAACTCCCAACGAGGAATTTTAAATCAATAATGTATCGCCCGAGGTCCCGTCAGTCAGTCCTCAGCTTTCAAAAAGCAAAAAAAAAAAAAAATATTGAAAACGCGTTTCTTTGTTTTTTGTCGGCAAAATTTAATTACCCCAAAACCCGAGTTGCCAAAGAAAGGGAAAGAATCACATTTCAAAATTGAAATCAGGTTTAAAAATTCAGGAAAAAAACTCCCTTGGTATGGAGCATAAAAAATAAATAAATAAATGATTTTTCCACTTTATTGACTCGCAGGGAAATAGGAAGCAAGGAAAACCGCATAAAAGTCCGCTCGGAAAGCGAATCCACCAAATGAAATTCCGCCCTCCCGACCCGCAGAAAATGAACTCTTCTCCGGGATAAAACGGAAAATTGAGCATATAGGCTGATAGGAGTTGAAGAGCTTATATCGCCACAAGCAAAACCCATCCGGAAAGAAGTGCGAAAACTTAAAACAAATTTATAAATTTATTAAGTCTACATCTGCAATAAAGGTAAAGCGTTATATTGCATTATATAAGTCATTTCCCCCAATTTATGGGTAACAAATAAATCAATATTTTTGAATTATTTAAGTCATAAGTTTCATATGGGATGATAACGTGATATAAAACGTTTTAATTCTTCGGACACAAAATAGCGGCGCTGTGCCTGACGAACGGAAACACACTTGTTCCTTAAATCTAGTAAAGAACGTAAGATTTTTAAAAAGTTTTAATTTTTTTTTCTATAATAGTGGGCAATTCTTTATTTTCTATTAAAAAATCTATGGAAAATTGGCCAAAAAATAATTCAATGAATGGAAAAATCCCAAAGCGATTTAATAGCAAATATCATTAAAATCTGCAGTTAAAATTTGAATGTGATCCGGTGACAATTGAAAGCGTTAGCGTATCGCCCGATTTGAAAAATATAGTTTTGAGAAAATCGACTTTAAGGTTTAATGTACCGAAAAGTTCATTTTTTAATTTTTTTCATAATTTCTAGTAATAAAGATAAGAAAAATGTGTTTTAATTTTGAAATGTTATTTGTAGAAAAATCGAATTGTTGTTTTAAAATCTGTTCCGCCACATAAACATTTTTGGATATCATGGGCGCATTTAAATCTATAAAAATGGCAAAAAAAGGGTTACAAGTTAGTGGAGTTATGGGAGGGGTTACCCCATAAGTGGCGCCCGAAGCCAATAAAATCGTTCTATTAAGAGTTACGAATACACCAGACTTAAATTATTACTCTGCCTCGAGGGATCAAATTTCCGCCTTCTTGAAACGGAACACGATAAAACCAAGGAGGTGAACCCTATAAAACTCCGTTTTTTTCGGAGGAGGCCGAAAAAAACTAATTTTTTAATTTCGGAGTGTTAATAGTGTGGAACAGTTGGGATTATATAGACAAGAAAATGGAGAAAAAATTATCGAAATCGGTTGACATCTTCCGTTCGTGCGTTGACTTTGAAATTTTACAAAATATGAAAAAACTTCCTTTTTGCGATTGTTTTTTTTAATTTTTGAATTAGATGATTTTGTAATATAATAGTTTGTAACGTCTTAATAGAGAGCCTAATATCAGTGTGTTTTAATTTGGTTTAGATCAGTTGAGTCATTACTTCATTATGACTTAACGTCTTTTTTTCCGTAGGTCTCTTTCCACCGCCGATTAATTATTGCTAAAGGAGGCTACCAAAGAGAAATTCAAAACATACAAACTCCTTCTTCCACAAATCTGTTGTTTTCTTTAGCCTAGCTATCCATAGCTTCTTACTGTTTCATATAGTAAATATTTCTAAATAAAACTGGTATACATGAAATTTGCCTTTTACGCGAAAGTATAATAGATTGATAGTACTTCACTCGGTGAAGATAAATATACAAGTTAAAATTCATAATTAGCTTCTATTGTTTAATTATTTTGTACAGAGCGCGATAGATTTTTCACATTAATGATGATAATTGCTAATGGATGATAAGGGGGATTTGAAAAAGAAGCACGGGAATCTTTTAGAGCAGTCGATCATCGTTTTTTTTGGCAATAAGAGAAATGAAAATTATGTTGATCTTGCGAACAATCTTCTTGTTGAACCAAAATTATCAACAGTTGGGTTGAAATATGTCCCTAAAAATTCATTCTCATCTTGATTATTTTCCTTCTAACTGCGGCGATGTGAGTGACGAAAATGGCGAAGGATTCCACTAAGATATCTTGACAATTGAAATACCAGGAATGCGTCAAAGATAGCGGACTACTGCTGACATATGAGAAGAGATACCCCAGAAAGAAATTGAAATAGAAAAACGCAAAACGAGAGAAATTCTTAATTAAAACGTTTTACCTAAATATTTTGTTAATACACATTTAAAAATTTCAAATAATATGTAAAAAGTAGAAAATAATTATAAATAATTATAGTTTTTTTTTTTTTAATAAATTGTTTTTTACTTGATACTAAAAGTCAAATTTTGTATATAAAGCTAAGTAAAAAAATATATTCGAGTTTTCTTATTCAGTAACCTCAAAGCAGTATAAAAAAAAGTATTAAATTAAAAGTCATACAAAAAGTTAAATTTTGTAGACCAGTGTAACTTGCGTCAAGGTTTTATCTACATATCTTCATGTAGGGTCATGGGTTCTGGAAGTCTGCTACTTCAGGATTGTGTCATTGGTTCGATGCATACTTGCCATCTAGGTAGGAAAAATGTTTAAATATATTCTGCCTCATAAGTTCAATTGTTTCCTCCCTAATTCTGGGCTCTGTCTCGTAATCCGAAGAACGGCTCATCATTACCACTAATTAGAGGTTTCGCGGAAATCCTCTCCCCGCAATTAGCCTACTCTTGGGTAATTATTCCCTACCGTTTCCCCGTGGTTCTTAAAACGTCCCGATACTAAACGGGTCGTTTTGCTAACCGTAGTGAGAGCATGATCTCTCTTATCATTGTTGCAACGTTGAAGAAGACTCTTATCTTCTCTCTTATCATTGAAGAAGACTTGCGTTGAAAATAGAGATATTTGGTGTGGGCTCATGGTTTGGATGCACTGTCAATTCTATTGAGTTCAAAAATCAATGATCATTTAACAGGTTAAGTCCATAATCACCTCTACATGATAATAATTAATCAAAACTTTAAATCCCACGCCGGAACTCCCAACAACAATTATTCCAGGGACTTCGTGGTAATAAAAAAAAATCTTCAATTTATATTCACTAGGAAGTTGTTTTTGGAATTCGGTGTATATAAACACACACACACACACACACACACACACACACACACATATATATATATATATATATATATATATATATATATATATATAAATCACGTGTCTTGATTCGGGAAGTTTCATCGGGTAAGGCACAATTTTCTATCAGCTTTCTGTCTGCATGTTTGTTTCTTTACAAATTCACACTGTTTGTACAGAAAGTAGGTGTAGAATGGCACATCAGGGAACAGCTAGTATATATATATACATACATATATATATATATATATATATATATATATATATATATATATATATTATTGTTACCATTGTTATTGCATTTGTTACTTTTGTGATCTATGGATTGTAAAACATGAAATATACTACACAGACACTTCCGGATTGCGTCATGAGGTCATTCTTTCCTCAGGTCAGGAGGTTTTCCTTTTGGAGAGAGAAAGAAAATGCGCTTAAAACTGTTAAGATGATGTACATTTATATAAAAAATATTTCTAGTATCAAATATAAGTCGTGCATTATATATATATATATATATATATATATATATATATATATATATATATATATATTGCCAATGGCTTAATAATACACTTTTTCTGAAC
Source organism: Gonocerus acuteangulatus (assembly GCA_946811695.1). Lineage (NCBI taxonomy): Eukaryota > Metazoa > Arthropoda > Insecta > Hemiptera > Coreidae > Gonocerus > Gonocerus acuteangulatus. Next base: position 37,809,904 of record OX328132.1, on the reverse strand, counting down.
CTAAATTTAAGTTCATCCATCGGACGAACGATATATAAATCCAATTAAGATAAAACTAATTCACAAATGTATTCAGCCTTTTACAGCTCCAATATTTAATCACAGCTGTTTGTCGCCTGAATATCAATATGTTAACGTTTGTTGAGGAGAATATTTATTTGTGAAATGCAAACAGGTTCGTTCTGGGATAATATGCTGCGAATATACGGTTACATCAACGGAATGAAAACTGAATCTCATATTTTACCACATACCAGTATTTGCTTCTACTCAATAAAACAGCCGAAAATATATTAATTTAGATGAGGTCGTTGGCCGTAGAGATTGCCAAGTTGGAGATAAAAACTTGATCATAATAGTTCGAGAGAACTTCTCAATCCTCTCCATTAAATTCAGACATTATTCTAAACATCCATAGGTTATCAAAGTAATTGAAGCTCAAGATTGCTTGGATGGACACAAAGTTAATTTTGTATGTATTCCAAGTGATTGTGGAATATCGGATCTCAAAATGAAAAATGTCCAACTCGCAGGAACTGCGTCATCTTAGCGCGGTTCTGTTCATATCTCTAGTGATAGTAGTAAAGGAATAGTAGCAGTTATTGGTGGGGTTTGATCTTTCGTGAAAAATATAAAATAAAATCTCGAAGGGAAAATAGATGTAAGGCACCGCAACAGGAAACTGACAGTATTATTGCGACTTTCCCCACCTACTCACGGTTCGCTCTTGGACATACTATAACAACGTTTCACATTTTCTTACCTTGTTTTAGTCAAATACTCGTTTAACTGTTAGATGCAAATAAAATGGAAAACTACAAGTTAAATTTTAGGTAAACAAATACAAAACCCAGTTCAAAAGAGCAAAATTAACAATTGCGAGTTGTGTCTCCGATTGACATCGCCCGATCGAAAATTACATTAGAATCTTCTTTGTAGGGAATTTAGTAAGCTTTCAGATGGTCACTGTCTACTTGCCACGATTTCCTAACCGTTTTCGAGATATTTTAGAAAATTTACGAAAATCTCAAAACTTTCCACGCCTGTTTATTTTATTTCTGGCACTTCCCTAACTCCAAACGGAACCACAATTTACCTATCATAGATTAGATGAATATCAAACGCCTGGAACAAGTTCCAACTGAACTAATCGTTTCTGAATACCCAAACTGAAAATTAGTTTGGAAAAGTAGGTGTTTCAATTTTGTTAAAAAACGATTACAGATATCGCTTTAAAAATGGTTCCATTCGTTTTTAGAGCGGTTCCTCCCTCCCCCATAGGAAGGAACCCCGCTTATAAGGTTGATCTCATGACGCAATCCGGAAGTGCCGACTAGAAAATTTTGCGTTACATATGTATATATGTATATATATATATATATATATATATATATATATATATATATATATATATATATATATATATCTGTTCGCGGCCCTGACAGCTCAAAAATGGTCCGATTTTGATGAAATTTCGTGCAAAAATCTTTCGTTTAATTCGAAAGTTCAAGTTCGTTAACCAGCAGAATCCGCCCACCGGAACATGGTTTTTGGAGCGAATGTCGCGCGAGAAAAATCGTTCCGCTTACTTCATATGCTTGCAAGTACTTGTTTTATAGGCTTCTTGGCCTAGGAATATGATTGAACCCAATTTTAAGGCGATAGCCTTAACCGTTTTCGAGAAAAGTGGAAAAATAGTTGTTGAACCAAGTTTTTGGTTTGGGTACTTAGAATCATTGGATTCAGTTAAAATATTTTCTGCATGTTTGAAATTCATATAAACAAAGATGTGTTAATTTTGGTTACATTTGGAGTTAAGAGAGGATTAGAATAAAATATTTTATTAAGAGACATGAAAAGTTTTGGGAACTTTGCATATTTTTCTTTATATCTCGAAAATAGTTGGGAAATCTTGGTAAATGGGTAGAGACTATTCGAAAGTTTCTAAATTCTCTACAAAAAAATTCTGAAGCTTCTTTCGATTAGGCGATGTCAATTAGAGAAATAAGTGCTTAAAATTTCAAATGTCTTTATTTTAAGACTTAACACATCTATTAAGTAAAGTGAGTTTATTTCAATCTCAATAACTACTTGCCTTCTGAATGTATCAATTTACAAATTGGAGTAGTTTAGCAATAGTTTTACGTCTGAAGAATCATTTTTTTTTTCACAGTTTTTTGATTGATTTTCCGTCTGTTTCGCTATTTTTACGAGTCCCTCCCGAGGAATTCATTAATCATTTGAACCTATTCTGAATGGAATGATTCAGAGTTTGTGTCAGCACTCCAATAAACCTTGAAAGTGCCTCAGAGTCTATAATTGCCCCCTGCAATCAACAATATAGACGACCATTCAATCCCGCAAATAAATTTCTCTTTCCTTTCCGCCAATGACTTGATTTTAAAACTACCATTTAACCCTAGAATGACACACTGGGGTTTCACATACCCCAGGAATGTTTAAATATTGATTAATTCCTACATGTGTAGCTCTATAGCCAAATCCCGCCATGTAAATAAACTTCATTCATAACATAATCGATTTTAATCATTATCTGTCACGTGTCAGTCTTTTTTTTTTGCTACTTGTAGTAATCTGAACTTGTCTTGGGGTATCTCACACCCCAGTGTGTCGTTAGTGTAAATTTTCAGGGAATCTCACACACCAGTGTGTCGTTAGTGTAAGTGTTAAATAGCCTACGATAAGTGGCAGAAAAAAAAATAATATATTAAGACATTTACTTGGTCCTAAAAGGCCTGCTAAGGATACTCCCAGCTCTTTGGAATCAAGGAACCTCTTATTTTCACCAGATATTATCAGTGAAATAACAAAGTGTACAAACAATGAAATTCTTTTTTATTCGACGTACTTCTGACCTTTCAGATTTATTCTTTTTTGGAGGATTCATGTGGCGTAGGTCTAAAAAAATAGTACTTCCTTTTTTTTCTTTTCGTACCATTTAATTTGTTCATTGCCCTACATGTTTCGTGGCCTTAATGCAGCCTCCTCTTGGGCCAATACATCCCCGCATGAGGTGAGCCCGCCACCCATATTCAGACTTAGTCTGGGGGGATGCATTGGCCCAAAATGGTACGAAATGAAAAAAAAAAGGAAGTTCTATTTTTTTAGACCTACGCCACATGAATCCCCCCAAAAATTAAATTCTTAGAAGGCGTGATGCGACCAGTTCTGTGCAGAAACATAAGAAAGATACTGATCCGGTAGAGATTCGGATATTTATTGGTTTGTTACATATTTATTGTTAAAATACAATTGGGGGCCTTTATCAACGCAATAGTACCCAAAACAATGATTTATGTCTGTTTGTGTGTGCGCCCTAATCTCAAAAAGTCCATATCGCAGGAACTGCATCATCTTAGCGCGGTTCCGTTCATATCCCTAGTCTAATTTGGAAAGATTAAAATAGAAGCAGTTATTATTTTGGTTCCACCAGTCTTTTTTTTTAAAATTAATTATTATAATGGCGTTTCAACCCTTAAGGTCACTAACGCCATTCCTGAGTGTAGTAAAGTCTTGAAAGGTCATGATTTACAATCTTACCTGGAAGGGTCGGCTACCACTAGAAACTGTCCCGCTAGTTACAAGGTCTTGTAATCCTGGAAATTTATATTTCTAACAATAAATTGTTTTTGTTATTTTACTTAACCAGTTTTATTTTCAAATACATTATCCAACTATAAGCAATTAAAAAATAACAAGGAATAAAACCGACAAAAAGAACCATTCGAATAAACGAAATCAATTAATTTAAAGTTTTAAGCACTTATTTCTCCGATTGACATCGCCTAATTAAACCTTTCTTCAGAACCTTTTTTGTAGAGCATTTAATAAGCTTTCGAATGTTATTCTTCCGCTTCACAAGATTTTCAACGGTTTTCGAGATACTAACGAAAGTATACAAAGTTACCAAAACTTTTTTTGTCTGTTAATAAAATATTTTATTCTAACCCTTCCTTTACTCTAAACGTAACAAAAATTTCAACATATTAGTGTTGATGAAATTCGAACATGCAGAAAATGTTTCAACTGTATCCCATAATTCTAAGTACCAAAATCAAAGACAAACAACCCTCCCTAGAAAGGACGCTAGGCAGTTGAAAAGTTATATCTTGGAAATCCATATCTCTAACATTAAATTGTTTTTCTTATTTTTCTTAACCTGTTTTATTTTCAAATACATTATCCAACTATAAGCAATTAAAAATAACAAGGAATAAAAAACAGACAAAAAGAACAGTTCGAATAAGCGAAATCAATTACTTTAAAGTTTTAAGCTCTTATTTCTCCGATTGACATCGCTTAATCAAAACTTTCATTAGAACCTTAGAGCATTTAATAAGCTTTCTAATGGTATTCTTCCGTTTGCCAAGATTCTCAACCTTTTTCGAGATATTAAGGAAAGTAAACAAAGTTACTAAAACTTTTTATGTCTGTTAATAAAATATTTTATTCAAACCCTTCCTTAACTCCAAACGTAACCAAAATTTCAACATATTAGTTTTGATGAAAGTAGAACATGCAGAAAATGTTTCAACTGAATCCCATGATTCTAAGTACCCAAACCAAAAACGGTATTCAAAAACCAATTTTCTCGAAAACGGTTAAAGGTATCGCCTTGAATTGTGGTAAGCTATTGCACTAATATATTGTGGTAAGTTTCACTTAAAATTTAGTGTTTGTTTCATGGCAATCGGTTCATAAATAAAACACGTTATGCCATATACACCAGAGTTTTTTGGGGTTTTTTTTGTCACGAAACGTGGTGTATAGTATTTCCCTAGCAAAGTATTGAACGAGTTCGTTAACCAGCAAATTCTAAAGGACCGCTATCTGTACATGGAAGATAAATGGGAAACAAATACTATTGGGGGCCTTTGTGAACGCAATAGTACCCAAAACAAATATTTTTAGAATTTTTGTCTGTATGTCTGCTGTCTGTCAGACACTTTATACACACTAGGGTTTAACAATTCCTAAGGGGTCAGCTTAGGGGCTCTGTCACGTTTTAGCAATCCTAGCAGCCTGTCTGCTTGGTCCCCAATGGCTGTACGTCTAATATCGCGTCTAGAGAAGCATTATTGTAAAGTATTTTTTTTTAAACACCCTACGACGGTGTTAAGAATCCAAAATAAAGTGCACAACTATCGAGAAATCATAGAGTAGAGGATTTCTGGCTGAAATCATTAAGTGGCGAATAGGTCATACGCGAAGCTAGTAGCAATGCTAAAACCCTAACAAAGAGACATTAAAGAGATGAGGATTTCTGTAGAAAACCATGAAGTGGTGAAGTGGGTGCACCCAAAGAGGACGAGACAGTACACTAAAGAGATAATTATTTAAATTGTTGTTGGTGCGGTTAGGGAGGAGCCGGCACGACAAAAGCCCACTAAGGGAACATTAAAAGACCTAAACGTTGATATCCTTATCTTCTACATTAATTAAACTCTTTAAAAGCCTTCTAACAAGCACCTTACCCATTTTGGCGTTATTCCAAATCCCCTGCCCAAGTTCCTCATGAGTTGTAATAAATAAGAGAGAAGAACGTTTGTAAAATTAATGAATACACATATCATGTATTGTTTAAAGAAAAAATAAATTGGTAACTTATTGAAAAGTATACACTATGCACAAAAACATACACAGATGCTTCAAAAATTGTCTTTCGAATGGGATGCGCTTTTGTTAGGGACTACTAGTCCTACTACCACTGTGTGTGTATATATATATATATATATATATATATATATATATATATATATATATATATATATATATATACTCGAACTTGCAAAGGGTGTATAAGTAGATGGCAATATTCTACAGGGTGAAACTAGACCAAAAATGAAGTTCAATACTGCCAACCACACGTTTCTATCTGTTTTTGTTCCAAAAAAACACTCCAAGCGGTATGGTCCTTATATGGTTTTTTGGGTCGCTGATTAAGATGATTGGGTTGGTTAACCTTCATCACATCAGATTCAAGGTCATTTGTAGGTCAAATAGAGAAAACACTGTAGGAAGAAATCTGAAAAAAATAATGCGTACGTTTTGAGGTCCCTGTGTCCGAATCCGTAGTTTGTTTGACTTTACGCGTTTTACTAGAGATGATTTGACCTCGAAATGACCTTGAAGTGTTTGTTTTTTTTTTAGATTAAATGTTGACCTTAAGTCTAAAGCACTTTCAATGCTCACAAGTGTATTTTTCAAACCGTAGTAACTGTTCAAATGTTGATATTAACCCATTTAAGACTGATAACCATAGTGACAACGGGCTCCCATGCCTCGTGGCCTGATAGCAACTTTCGTGAAGAAGCCGAAGTTTGGAAACGGCAGAATTAATCAGCTAAATTAATTAGTCCGAATATAACTGAAATACAATTAAAATCAATATCACCTACGAATTTAAATGATATGTTGCTCATTGAAAAGAAAGGCTTCTGACTAGATTCATTGAAAAATTATTATTATTGGCATCAACAGACTCTTTTAATATTATATCATTACAACCAGCACAGATTATTCGCTCCACAAAGGAATGGCATTAATGACCTAAAAGGTTGACACGCCATAAAAAAAAACAGGTCGAGTCTATTGACTTTTTTTTTTTTTTTAACCCAGGGATTCCTAAGCATGTCAAAAGAAGAAATAATTCAACCTGCTACAGGCGGGACTCAAACGCTTATCTCATTTGATAGGTATCCACCCTATTCTCTAGAGACCCGGAATTGGTCATTGTTTGGCATATATATATATATATATATATATATATATATATATATATATATATATATATATATATCTGTTCGTGATCAAGTGTCTTGAAAGATTGTCCAATATTTTGTTGTCCTATGAATTATGAAACGTCTGCATTTCTCGTTGGCACCTCCGGGTTCCTTCTTTGGGTAGACGCAATAATATACAGACTTTCTTCCCAATAGGAAATACGCTATAATGAGTATAGATCATGTAAGAGATTTGCAGATTTCATCTCACGAATAAAACTTGAGATGTCGTAAAATATTTTCACAGCTCCTTTGGAGAAGTCTGTGAATTCTTCAGGAGGTTTATCCTTGCATATTCATACGATCCTCGACGTATTTCATTAGTACTCACGTCCATTAGAAAGCACTAAGTGACGTGAAACTTCTTTAAGTAATTAGAACAGTTTCGTTATGTTCTAACTGCAACTAATTCAATTGTCCCACTTCTTCTTCTTCACGAATTCCCTTCAGTTGGAAAGTTTCTAGCAGTAGAGTGTTCTTCAGATTTTCATTAGAACCTTGTTGACCTTTTTTTTAAAAAAAATTACGAAAAAAATCACTTTTTGGCACTTTCCTCCGAAGGAAAGTAGCTATTGAGGTTGCACTAATGACGGAATTTTTGAAAAATTTCTTCAAATCTTTATCGATCCTACCTAGTAGACACCGAAAATGACCCCCGTTAAAATTTCTCTCTCTCTCTCTCTCTCTCTCTCTCTCTCTATATATATATATATATATATATATATATATATATATATGCTTTTTTAGTTTACACTTTTTTGAGTGCTGAACACATTCTCCTATGCTGAATTTCCCATTCAGCATTTCTGCAAATTTTCTGCAAAAATACTATTTAAAGAAATTGAAGAGCCTTTTTTTTGAAATTTCAGATGAGGAATACATGCAAATGAAAACGTATTTTTACAGAGAAATACTCGAAACCCCTTTTGCACGGTTCTTCCTTGTTTTCTCGATCTCGATTTATATTCTACACTCATCACTTCAGACGCTATCCTCAGGTCTATACTGCCTTTGTAGAAAGGTATGTGGATGCTTTGAAGCCTGCAATGTTGCCTGGAGATCCTGGAGTGTAGATACTACAATATGACATGCTAGACGCTGTAAAAATCAAACAAGGTCCTGGATGAAGAGGGATTGTATAGGTGGTCGGTGGATAGGGAAGAATACTGGAGAACAACTACCATCCCTTGAGGCAAGTCCCCACAATTCCATTTCGCGGTCTGTTAGTTCCAGCGTCCCGTCACACACTGACCAGATATCCTCTCCAACCAAGTCTCTTCCTAGGCTTACCTAAAACGTATAGGAACTTCAATCTGTCTGATTTCGGGGTAATTTTTAAAGTATTTTTTGTGCCGAATCAAATGAGTCCACTGCCAATTCAATAAAATAATTATTTTGGAAGCTAAACAGGTTCTATATTACGAAAACCGTGTTATGCAGCAAGCATTTAATTTAAGAAAGTCATATTTTGTAGAGATATGTATATTTCAAGATGTATTTTTAGTTAGATCATAGTGAGACCCCATATTTTATTCATATTGCCATTTTTTTTTCACACAAGATGTCTATATCTATTTGCGGTGATTAAAATTCCAACAGGGTGCTTTCTAATATTTGGTATCCAATATTTGGTACATAATATTTTATTTTTCATCTATCTTAATATCAGCACTGATATCGTTGAAATTGATCATTCAAATCCTGATTAGAAATGGTAAAAATCAAAATCTATTTTCAAATCATTAAAAAATCATATTATTTCAATTAATCTCATTGTTGAATTAAGATAAATTTACGTTTTGAAGATGTCAGTCTGTTTTTTCCAAGTCTAATCCGGATTTGGATGTTAAATTTTAACGATATCAATGCTGATATTAAGTTAGATGAATAATAAAATATGTTTTTATGTTCAATTGTAGAATTTAATTATTTACACATAATTTAATTACCAAGGGAAACCAAAAACAAGAATCTGGCCAAACAAAGTTGTTGTAAATTTCATTAGCTCTCATTTAAAAAAAAAAGTGCACTGAAATCAGTTGAGATTTAGAGGCTGTAGCCTTTTTTGAAACACAAAATGTCGTTTGGCCCCACTGTGCGGCTGTCCAAAAATTGGAAAGAACCCTTTTGGCATTTTGATCACCGCAAACAGATATAGACATCTTGTGTGAAAAACAAATAAATTTTGCAAAGGCAGTAGATCAGAGAAAGAACTTGTTCAAAATATATTGAAGAACGTGGATAAAAAAAAGAAGAAAAAAAAAGAAAACCTGCATATTTTATAATAAAAATAATTTAATAGTAAATAAGTATAATAATTGTAATTAATAAAATATGTTCTTTAATAAATAATATAATTAAATAGTATGACACGTTTTCAAGTTCGTCAAAAATACTATGTGAGCACAAACGTTGTTCTTCTCACCCATGATTCATAATAACCCAATGAATCATTTAGTTGTATCTTCGTAGTTGTAATGCTCCATCACTCCATTTACATAGCACGGAGAATTGGATTTCAATGAGTTCTGTGAACCGAAATATTAACCACCAATAACAAAATAGGCAGACGGCCAATTTATAAAATCCAACTCCACAAGTAATACATCTTTATTTCCTCTATTAAAGTCATGTAGTTTGTTGGCCTTATCTGGAGCTAAAATATTTACAGTCTACATTAATAAATGAACCGTTTTTTACATAATAAAAATTAATTGGTCCCACGAACTTAATTGACATTTTAGTTGACCCAATTACCAGGTTTCTCTAAGAGACAAGAAACTTGCTTTCGGATTGGAAATATTGAATTGGACCCTTGTAGGAAGAGATTTATTGTGGTGTTATATATCTATTGAAATATAAATTCTGTTAAGCCGTTAGCCTGTAGAGAAGCCCGCAGAGAAAGGGCCTTCCTTGAATAAAATAGGTTTGGTGAAGGTGAGGGAAAGTAGATTTGTAGGAGTCCTAAACAGGATTGCAGTATTTGGGCTTCCCTCCAGCATTCCTATACCACCTATATTTACTTCTCTTCAATCAAGTCTCATTTATCTACCGGTCTGAATTGATGTTTTTGGTTTTATGGGAGGATCTCAACCTTCGCAAAAAGCTACCAAGATACAAGGGGGAGGGAGGGAGTTGGGGGAGAGAGAGAGAGAGAGAGAGAGAGAGAGAGAGAGAGAGAGAGAGAGAGAGAGAGAGAGAGAGAGAGAGAGAGAGAGAGAGAGAGAGAGAGAGAGTGAGAGAAACTGTCAAATGTATTCCTTATAAGCGAAAATTTCAATAAAGAGGATTGCAATGAGAACAGCCATATTGTTATATAAAACCCGTTTATCGCCCAAAATAATTATTCTATTGAACCAATAATCAATATGAGATCATTTTAATCTCCCACAAATAAGTCCATTTTATTAATAAAATATTCAAATTATAATATATCCGATAGTGATCATTCTGCGGCATCTATCTACAATAAATTTGACGGATATCCGTGTAAAATGTAGCCAGCCTAAACAAGGAGCCCTGAACAATAGGAACTATGTCAAAGGGAACTACTGGTACTCTAAACCTAATTCCAAACTAAACCGTCTCTCCGAGCTAGATCGGCGATTCCGAAATCTTGTTACCTCGCTGTCCTTTCACCATCTATCCTCGCTCATTCACCTCTAATTCACTTCGAGTAAAGTTACTTACAATGTATAGTTAAACCTTTGTCTTACTCGAATAGTTTCAGAAGTATATTTTGCATAAATAGAGCGTTGCAAGCAGGACGGTGACAGATGGGGATAACATCATTTTAGCGGGGTTCCTCCCTCCCTCCAAAGGGAGGAACCCCGCTTATAAGGTGGACCTCATGACGCAATCCGGAAGTGCCGACTAGACTATGTATGTATTTATATGTATATATATATATATATATATATATATATATATATATATATTTGTCTGTTCGCGCTCTAAAAATCGTTCGACTAATTTTAAAGTTGAAGTTCGTTAACCAGCAAAATCCGTTTACCGGAACATTATTTTTGGAGCGAAGTTCGCACGAAAAAATCGTCACGCTTACATCATAAGCTTGTAAGTACTTTATTTTATAGGTTTCTTGGCCTAGAAAAACGAATGAAGCCACCTTTAAGGCGATAGCTTTAACGGTTTTTGAGAAAAGTGGAAAAATAGCTGTCGAATCAAGTTTTTGGTTTGGGTACTTAGAATCATGGGATTCAGTTAACATATTTTCTTCTTGTTTGAAATTCATATAATCAAAGATGTTTAAATTTTGATTAAGTTTGGAGTTAAGGAAGGATTAGAATAAAATATTCTATTAAGAGACATGAAAAGTTTTGGTAACTTCGCAATTTCTTTAATTTTCTTTAATATCTCGAAAATAGTTAGGAAATTGTGGTAAATGGATGGAGATCATTCAAAAGTTTACTAAATTCTCTACAAAAAAAATTCTGAAGCAACTTTCGATTAGGCGATGCAATTGGAGAAATAAGTGCTTAAAACTTCAAATGTGTTTGTTTTGTTCTTTTGAACGGGTTTTTGTCTTTATTGAAATCACTCTTTAATCTTTTTTTTTTTTTTTTTTTTTTTTTTTTCTCAAGTTGCATTTATCCGTAAAATTAGTATTATGGTCAAATAAAATAAGAAACAGTAAGCAGTATGTTTCTAGAGGGAACCTTGACAAGGCCAGTCATTTTTCTGTCAGGTAGAGGTATGTACCCTTACGAACATGACATGTTTGGGGTCATAAATTATTTCATGAAGGAACTGACCAAAATTATAACTGTTTCTAATTGAACCTTTCCAAATGACATTAGGGATATGAACAGACCGCGCTAGGATGATGCAGTTCCTGCGAGTCGGACTTTTTATATTTATAAGTTATTGATACTTAATCCACATTTATAGTCGTTCATAATTGGCCCATTTCGATTTTATAGCCCTGATAAAGGCCTGAACCGTTGGAAGAAATAAGAACGCGTGCTTTTATACCGTAATAATAAAATGATATTAACCCCATCTTTCACCGTCCTGCTTGCAACGCTCTATTTATGCAAAATATACTTCTGAAACTATTCGAGTAAGACAAAGGTTTAACTATACATTGTAAGTAACTTTACTCGAAGTGAATTAGAGGTGAATGAGCGAGGATAGATGGTGAAAGGACAGCGAGGTAACAAGATTTCGGAATCGCCGATCTAGCTCGGAGAGACGGTTTAGTTTGGAATTAGGTTTAGAGTACCAGTAGTTCCCTTTGACATAGTTCCTATTGTTCAGGGCTCCTTGTTTAGGCTGGCTACATTTTACACGGATATCCGTCAAATTTATTGTAGATAGATGCCGCAGAATGATCACTATCGGATATATTATAATTTGAATATTTTATTAATAAAATGGACTTATTTGTGGGAGATTAAAATTATCTCATATTCATTATTGGAGCATCACATAAATTGAAGTGATTCATGTATGAAAATTAAACATTTTCCAACCTTCATTAGGGTTGATATTTGGAAACTATATGCAAAACAGTATAAAAATATAGTGAAAACATCAAGTATGAAATAATAACAAATAAATGTGTACATATACATATATACATATATATATATATATATATATATATATATATATATATATATATATATATATATATATATCCACACCGTTTTCGATCAAACTTGGCACTCTGGTAGGTCTTGGTATGGGTAGAGTCATAGGCTAAGTTAAAATTGTCTAGGACTCACAGTTCGCAGGTCACGTGTTCAAAACTGTGAGCCCGAACGGTTATAGATTTGCGTTATTAGATTTTAAAATTACTTATTTTGTTTCTAATTTATTTTTGCTTTTCTAGATGCAAAGTAGGTGAACATGGCACGCCGGGTAACAGCTAGTTGGTAATAAACACGTAGATGTTAAACGTATTAAGTGAAAAAATCAGATGAATTAGTAATACCTCTCAACATGTTGGGAAATATATTTTAGGCTAGGATTAATGAAGATTGGAAGAATATATTTGAAACACTGTTTCGAAGTGAATTTTGAATACCGACATAGAGAGAAGGAAACTTTATTTTAAAAAAAATATCAAATATCGAAATTTCCTAAAGTAGGGTTGGATGGACATTTGCTGGAGGAAGGAAAGCTAACTAGAGGGCCTGATTGCATTGGGTGGCTTTAATAGAAGGTGTAATTCTCCCAGAGCAGCTAATGAACTCGCACCCAGTAATAGAGCCTTCAATCCAAACACTCCTAGGCGTTCAGAGGGCTTTCTTCCGTTATGGCAAGTATAATTTTGTGATTGCTCTGCTTCAACGAACTCGCACCCAGTAATAGAGCCTTCAATCCAAACACTCCTGGGCGTTCAAAGGGCTTTCTTCCGTTATGGCAAGTATAATTATGAGATTGCTCTGCTTGAAAGAACTCACACCCAGTAATAGAGCCTTCAATCCAAACACTCCTTGGCATTCAAAGGGCTTTCTTCCGATATGGCAAGTATAATTTTAAGATTTTCTTGAGTGAAAGAACTCGCACCCGGTAATAGAGCCTTCAATCAAAACACTCGTGGGATTCCAAAGGACTTTCTTCCGTTATGGCAAATTTGATTTTGAGATTGACCTGTTAGAAATAACTCGCACTGAGAAATATAGCCATCAATCCAAACGCTCCTGCGCTTATCAATGGCTTTCTTCCGTTCTATCAAATATTATATTACTTCACGCAAAAGAACTCGCGATCTGTAAATTGTATGACGAAAGATACGTTCTTAATTTATAATCTCTGTATCTGTTATCTGAATAACATATTGACTGACAGACACAAGAAATCTTTCGAACTAGCTTGTTGATTCAGAATCGTCGAAGCTTGAGTTTCAAAGCAATCCTTTCGCTTACCTTTGATAACCATTACGGCCTTTGTTTTCTGGCGTGTTTATTCTATACTTGTGAAAGGATTTTTTAAAATATTTGTTATTTTTTATGTCTTGCTAAAAATACTTTTAAGTGCACACGATTTGAAGTTTTCAAAAAGCAGTATTCATATTGTGGGATGGTTCCAAATTAGCAAACAAATGCTGCGATTTTCATAGGGTACATTTTGTAAGAAGGTTTTAATTGAGGTTTCCTAAGGTAATATACCCTGTATTACATGTGGCAAACAAATGCTGCAATTTTCATATGGGAGCCTACATTTTTTGAAAAGGTTCCTGATGAGATTCCCTGTTGTGTTATGCCCTAGATTACGTGAAGTAAGTATTGCCGGTATTTTCATACAATTATTTTGAGCGAGGGTACCTTATGAGGCATCTTGTTGTAATGTTTCCTAATAAGTTTCCATAATGTAATATATTCTACGATTCATGCAGGGAGGGTTCCTCATGAGATTTTCTAATAGAATATATCCATACATTACATGCAGCCAGGGTTGGTGGAGTTTTAATAGATAAGCATTCATCTTTTGAAAAGGTTCCTAATGAGGTTCTATAATGTAATATATTCTACATTTCATGCAGCGAGGGGTTTTAATAAGATATTCTAATAGAATATATCCTACATTACATGCAGCCAGGGTTGCTGGAGTTTTAATAGATAAGCATTCATCTTTTGAGAAGGTTCCTAATGAGGTCCCATAATGTAATATATTCTACATTTCATTCAGCGAGGGTTCCTAATGAGATTTTCTAATAGAATATATCCTACATTACATGCAGCCAGGGTTGGTGGAGTTTTAATAGATAAGCATTAATCTTTTGAGAAGGTTCCTAATGAGGTTCCATAATGTAATATATCCTACATCACATGCAGCGAGGGTTCCTAATGAGATTACATAATGTAATATATCCTACACTACATGCAGCTAGATTTAACTGTGATTCCTAATGAGATGCATCCTGTATGTGAAGAGAATATATTGTATAAAATGAATTGTGTTTCATATATTTTCTTCTTATTTTTTTAAGTACCGTCAATTAATTTTCACTCTGAATAGTAACTCAAATATAATAACGTAGTGTTTCAAAGTTTTTAGTATTTGGTACAGTATTGTACATAAGAAAATTAAATTGCTAATTATATAAGTCTTTCCATAAGTTCCTTTGCCTTTTAAATCCTTTACCTTCTATTAGTAATTAAAACGGATCGAGTTCAGACTCCTGGTACTTAGTAATGCTATTTTACCATGGAGTATTTATAATTAAATCAGAGTAATATTTAAATTTTAATTTATATTTTATCGGAATTTTTTATTAATGCCATCATAAAAGTTAAATACTTAATACCTTCTGATCAAGCTGCCCCTGAATCATGAATAAGAATTGCGTTATTCAATGCAGAATGATTTAAAGAAAGGGAATATTCTTTAATATAGTTAGCAGATAAATAATATAATGAAACATACCTGATTGAGAAACGTACTTAAAAGAAATAGAGAAACATACCTGAAACAGAAAGAGCGAATTAAATCTAGATTGAAAAAGAAATTAAAGAAAAATAATTTACGTTATTCACAAGAATTAATTCTTCAATAATTTTTATAAAATAGGCAGAAGGTCGATTGATAAAATAAAATAAAAACACGTTTATGTAAACATGACTAGTATGTACTAGTCGTTTTAGTAAAGTTGTACTACTGGTTTCTCATCCATCGTGATGGCTCTTCCGGGGCTAGATCTGCATTAGTAGCACCAGGGGCAAGCCGCACAGTGGGGCCAAACGACATTTCATGTTTCAAAAAATAATACAGCCTCTAAATCGTAACCCATTTCAATGCATTTTTTAGCACTTTCCTCCGAAGGAAAGTAGCTATTGAGGTTGCACTAATGACGGAATTTTTGAAAAATTTCTTCAAATCTTTATCGATCCTACCTAGTAGAGACACCGAAAATGACCCCCGTTAAAATGTCTCTCTCTCTCTCTCTCTCTCTCTCTAAATATATATATATATATATATATATATATATATATATATATATATATATATATATATATATGTCTGTTAACACGATAACGCCCAGAGTTTTGGTTTTTTCGTCACGAAACTTGGTATACAGCGTTCAATTAACAAACGATTGGACGAGTTCGTAAACCACCAAAATCGGTCCAATGGAAGGGGGGGTTTACCCCGGACCCAAAACACTTATTTGACAATGCCAGCCGTAGTTTTTGATAAATTTCAACGAAACTTGGTATTCGTAGTGGTAATCTACAGATAAAAATGTGTTGTAAAAATAAACTTAATCGGTCCATTAGAGGGGGGGGGGGGTTTACTCTGGACCCAAATTACTAATATACTCATACCAGTCGTAATTTCTGCGGTATTGTAACGAAACTCGGTATATGTCGTGGGTAATTCATAAGAAAGAAGTGTTGTTATAAAAATGAGCTAAATCGGTCTATCGGAAAGAGGGGCTTTGTATCTTAATAGAATTAGCCGGCCAGAACTAAGTTCATAATGTCGCCGCTAGGAGCGCTTTCTACCACTAGGGGGAAGTCCCCCTACAGTCCTGTATCCTATTCCTGCGTCAGTTCAAAAGACGAAAATATGAAGTTTTTGGGTATTTATTAAGTAGTGTTGTATCATGTATAAATATAACTCTGGAAGCAAATTAATTACAAAATTAATAATTGAACAGTTACTCATTGCAAAATTATTATTTTATTTATATAGGATATTTTAAGAAAATTATTCAGGAATGCAATCTACACTTCCCACATTCTGAGGAAAGTGCTTAGTTATGCAGCTCCTGCGTGACGGACCTTTTTTTAAAATGAAAGCTAATAAAATTTAGAACAACTTCGTAAAGCCAGAATTCCCCCCCCCCCCCCTGTTTATTAAATTGTGTGTAAATAATTACGAACTTTTACAATTGAACATAAAATAATATTTTACTTTTCATCTAACTTAATATCAGCACTGATCTCGTTGAAATTAAACATTCAAATCTTGATTAGATTTGGAAAACATCAGACTGACATCTTCAAAACGTAAATTTATCTTAATTCAACAATGAGATGAATTTAAATAATATGATTTTTGAATGATTTAAAAATAGATTTAGATTTTTTCTATGTCTAATCAGAATTTGAATGATTAATTTTAACAATATCAGTGCTGGTATTAAGTTAGATGAAAAATTAAATGTTCATTTAATTGTAAATCTTCGTTAATTTAACTTCTTTACACGTAATTTAATAAACAAAAATCTGACTAGACGATGTTGTTCTAAATTTTATAAGCTTTTATTACAATAAAAAAAAATAAAATAAAAATGCATTGAATTCGGTTAAGATTTAGAGGCTTTAGCCTTTTTTGAAACACGAAATGTTGTTTGGCCCTACTGTGCGCCGGGCATGTGGACAGATCGGTGTTAGTAGAAGCAAATTGGGTATGAATGAAACCGTAGGTCCTGAGGACTGAAAGCTTCTCCAGTGATCAGCTTTTCATCCAGACATAAAAGTCAAGCGGGTTTGCTAGCTTCGGGGAAATGAATACGGGCAGATTTAGCCCTTTCGAGACTGCAAGACCGAATAAAACAGCTGACCCCATGGGCTAAATAGTCACTTCAGCTGTCGGCAATTTATCAAGACATAGAGGTCAAGCGGATTTGTAAGTAGTAAGGTACCGAAATCAGGAAGACGTATTTAGCTCTTACAAGAATGCAAGCCGCAAGAGTAAGAATACCTCAAAAACAGATCAGACAAAGAAGTAAGTGAAATAGAAAGTGACAGCAGCCTTAATTTTAAGCTTTCCAAACCATGCCAGAGAAAAAATGGTAACAATCTAAGGTAGTACATAAAATCTAAACTGTCACACCAGTAAAAAAAAAACGAGTTAGTATCATTTTGTACCACGCTTGTTTTTTTTTTTTTTTTTTTTTTTTTTTTTTTTTTTTTTTTTTTTTTTTTTTTTTTTTTTTTTTTTTTTTTATATAAACGTTGTAGAGGATTAAATTTACTTTTCAAGAAGTATCTGTAAGTGCCTGAAATTTTAATAGGAATGGAGCAAAACAAACATTTGTTTTTGAAATTTTCAGAAAAGAAATGTTCAGAACTATTTTTGCTCCACCTAGTTTTGGATTTAAGAACGTTTGAAGAATAAATCAAATTCAATTACTTTATAAAGGCATTAAAATAATAAATTTAAAGGAATAGAACTCACCTAATGATTAGAATTTCGTAGTAATTATTTTTGTGTTCGACGAATTTTTTTTTATTTATTTTTTTACGGCGCTTCGACAACTAGGCCATTAGCGCCGACATCCAGGGTGCAGCGAGGAATTTTCCCAACGAGCCGTGGGATGAGAAAATTCCTGCCGCCGCACAGTGTAACGTCCAATGGACAAAAATCTGACTTTTTGTTTTCTTATATTTAATTTTTAATCCTCTAGCTAAGTTTAGAATTTATTCAAGGAATTAACATCGTGTAAAACTAATAAATATTAGTTTTATTTTGATCAACAAACACATTAGCAGTATTATAAACAAGGCAAAGTCTTCAAAACCTGTTTTATAGCAACAATCAGTTTGAGCCTCTCTCGTTGAAGATAGGACAGTGTTTTTATTAAGTCATCCGAAGGAAATTACGTCAAAACTATTCCTTTTTTATCTGATATAATTGATTATGGGTAATTACTCTCTTATTATTTATCTTGAATTATTCTTCATTGATCTTTAAAATTTTTCTTAAGTACCATAGCAAAAAAACTTCATCTGAACACATCCCAAGTTTTTTAGAGCTTGAAGTTTACCTCAAGTATAATGTACTGAGGGCAATTTAGTTTGCCGAAATTTGCCGATTCCAATGATTTTAATTTTTAGATCCATCATCATTTTTTCTTCCAAATTTGAAAAAAATGTGCATAAATCCAAGAAAACGGTATTAATCCTTGGGCAAAAGATTGAATTTAATCTGCAGGATGCTCCTAAAGAAATATTAAAAAGACTGACAGTTTAGTGCTATATTATATGTAAAAAATGTGGGAACGTGTTCACCGCAGAGAAAAAACTCTTATATAAATACTGGTTGAAACAATATATTAACATAGAAGAAATTGTTATTAATTTTCATCTAGAAAAAAGATATTCACGCCCTGATGGCCCTTTTGGCTTCCTTAGAGGTAGACATAAAAAAGAGTTTACAGCGTTGTGTGAGAAATCGAAAAAGTGCCGGGTTCTTCTGATATCTGGCCCAGAGCTTTCTTTACTGAGAAAAAATACAAAAAGACAAAGCAAAATCAGTCCAGACATTAATGAATGTATAATAGAGGATGACATTAATAATCAAATAGATATTGGTTTCGATATAATAATAACATTCTCAAGAATCCAAAAACGATTCAGACTCGGAATTAAAAAAATATTTAATAATTTCATAGAAAATAGCAAAGTATTATTATTCTATGGCAATATTACTATACGTATAATTTACTAATATACTATTACTACATTATATGTTACAGTTATAATATATTTTATAATATTGTTATTAATAATATTATTACCTGCTATATTATTTCTATTAATATTACAAATATTACAATTAATATTATTATAGCCGTATAGTATGCATTATTATACTATGTTACCTTGTTTTGAGTTGATTTCAATTGATAAAAATGTTTATTTGAAAATTACTAGTGGTTAATGATTTTTGTCCATAATCCTCACTACTTCGTTACACTGTGCGCCGGTGGGGATCGAACCCGCCATCTCCGGCTTATAAATCTAAGGCGCTAGCCACTAGACCACGGGAGACCCCACTACGCTTGTTATAAACGTAATCCTTCTAACAGTGTGCCAGTCTATTTTAGGGTTTAATTAAAGTTTACCCTGAAGTACGGAGTTGATACAGCTGGTAGATTTTCGAATTATAAACTGCTGCCAGCATTTCTCTGAAAACTGAACTGTTTCTAAGGTACTCGACTTCGAGTTGAACATTTGTATATATATAAACACGGGGGATCAAATGAATAACATTAAACGTTTTCAAAAAACTTGATACACCTAGGAGTTGAGTTTTAAATTCTTAAAAACTTAGAAAAGACACGAAACGATTTTCTATTCTTCTACATTCAAACAACCTACAATATATATCTTTTGGCCACTCTTGAAAAGAAGAATCTATCAAAAAA
>OX328132.1:37607709-37789775 GCA_946811695.1 Gonocerus acuteangulatus | reverse complement strand
CGTTCCCCATCTTCCATTCTCTCTGACTCTCTCAACGACTTCTATTTCTCACTCTACGTCTCTCCTTCTCTTTCCCTATCTCCTATTCTCTCTGACTCTAACTCAGCGACTTCTATTTCTCTCGCTACTTCTCTCCTTTTCTTCCTTATCTCTCATACTCTCTTAGAATTATACTTAAAGAATGAACCTATGAAGTCTACATATTCACTTATGAGGAGGGAGGTAAATATAATATGCAAATTACGTCTCTTAAAAACACCAATATCTAAATATATATATATATATATATATATATATATATATATATATATATATATATATATATATATGTATATATAATATATATAGAATTCTCGTGGCACAGTTTTAGTGTTTGTGCTCCTCGTATATTCAATAGGTCTGAAAGTAGGTTTATAATAATTTTTATTCCCCTAAGTGATATATTTAATTTAAAATTTTAAAATATTTATTTTTTTTTATTTTTATTTTTATGATTTGGCATTAAAAAATACCATGACAGCCCTAAATTTTCATTCTTCTACCATCAACCCCTATTTTTTAATAACGATATAAGTACTTTATTAATAATAAATACATTTTAATTATAAAATGTAGTTTTATGCAACATATGCTCTTTTGAGAAAGGGAAATATGGCTCCAGATTCTAACCTGTTCCTGATGTAACCTGAATCCAACTTTCAATTCATGTTTCCAAATGATATCGTTCTGAGCAACGGAAATAGAGTAACATAAGTCTGCAAATGGTCAACAATTCCAATCAAAATTCAAAATTAAAGCCCATGTTTATAAGAAAATGAGATCATTGCTGCCAATGCCAAACGAACCACATCAATGTTTACAAATTAACATTATGGGAGGCGAGGACTCCGAAAGCGCACTCGCACATTGCGTGGATGCACGTTGGAGTTATTATAACCTCAATTCACGGTTTGCAAGGCACATTGTCAGTGAGCTGGACGATCTATTGATTGGGCAGAATGAATTGTTGAAACTATTTAAATCACGCATGCACAAATTACAACGTGATAATGACGCTGATCCTGATAAAGAACCATCTAGAGAGTATATTCAATGCACCTGTTGCTGATGACGTTGCTGGAATCGTGGTTGGCGACCGTGCAGCTACGGGAGAAATCGTGATTTGAAGAAAAAATGATAATCTTGAGTCCTTTGCTTATCGTAAAGTCTGGTCGTTTTTTTTCCTTAGCCGAAACCCAACTATTCCTTGACTTATCTGAGATTGGAGAAAGCTGAGAAAAGGCAATTTCCCCGAGACGAAGTTTTTTCAAATAATATAAGATTGAATAAGTTGTTTATGAATGACGACAGGACGCGGCGTGGAAAGAGTTGCGCCGGATCCTTCTAAATCATCCTTTACTTCGGAGCCTTCAGTTTTCCAGACTTCGGCTCGAACCCTGTCCCTCGGGAAATCCAGCAAGGAATATTCAATTGCACAACCTCTCCAAGAATGTTCTTATTCAACTGAATAAAAATGCGTAATATCCGCCATTGGATTGGGAATGAAGATATTCCAAAGTATCACCCCTATTCAGCCCTAGAGTGCTATATTTTCCCTCTGAATTGCTAAACTTTTCGGCTATAAGATACTTATCTTCTTCTGAGGAACATTTTCTCCATTCTATGCGTGCCTTCCATTTATAGATAATTTACATAATATGAATGGATACATGTTTAATTTTCTAGTCAAAAAGTACGACTCGCAGGAACTGCATCATCTTAGCGCGGTTCCGTTCTTATCCCTATTGTCATTTGGAAAGTTGAAATAGAAACAGTTATAATTTTGGTTTGGACCTTTCATGAAGTAATTTATGATCAGAAATAGGTCACGGTTGTAAGGGTTCATACCTCTACCTGGAGAGAGGTCTTTGCTCTGCTTACTATTTCTTTTTTTTTTTTTTTTTTTTTTTACCATAATACTAATTTTACAGATAAATGGTATTTAAAACAAAAAAAAAATCAATTAAAAAGTGATTTAAACAAAGACAAAAACCCGTTCAAAAGAACAAAACAAAGACATTTGAAGTTTTAAGCACTTATTTCTCCGATTGGCATCGCCTAATCGAAAATTTCTTCAGAATCTTTTTTTGTAGAGCATTTAGTAAGGAATGGTAACCTTCCGCTAACCAATATTTCCAACCTTTTTCGAGATATTAAGGAAAATATACGAAGTTCCCAAAACCTTTCATGTCTATAAATAAAATATTTTATTCTAATCCTTCCTAAACTCAAACGTAACCAAAATTTAATCATCTCTGTTTATATGAATTTCAAACATGCATAAAATATGTTAACTGAATTCCATGATTCAAAGTACCCAAACCAAAAACTCGATTCAACAACTATTTTTCCACTTTTCTCGAAAACGGTTAAAGCTACCGCCTTAAAAATGGTTTCAATCGTTTTTCTAGGCCAACAAACCTATATATATGAATTGAGCGGAACGATTTTTTTTCGCGCGAATTTCGCTACAAAAACAACGTTCCGGTGGACGGATTCTGCTGGTTAATGAACTTGGCCATTCAAATTAGATGAACGATGTTTGTACCAAATATCATGAAAATCAGACCATTTGTTTGGGAGTCTCAAAATGCTATGCTCCCCAAATCACGCCAGGGATAAGCATTATATGGAAACACGCTAAGGTTACGCTGTTTCTGGATTTTAGATTTTTAAAAGTGGTTTTTCCCGAGACCCCGGTGACCATTTTACACTTAACTATTTCTCGCTGATCATTCGCCACACCTTGTTAGAGTTTACACGAGTTTTAGCTTAAACGGTGAGTTTTGGAGCGTATGCTTTGTGTGGGGATGAGTGGGATGCTGACCTATCCTCCCACACCACTCCTACAACAGAAGGTGGAAAATACCATTCTATCTTGGTTTAGCTATAGCCGATTACCTTCAGGTCCTTCATTGCCTCGCCTCATTCCACTCTAATCCCCGATCAGGCCAGACTCGGCAACAAACTCGCATAGCATATACAAAGTTGTTTAAACCATTTGCTGCTGAGGAGATGCAAGGCTTCAACATGACCGGTACACAAGCCTTACGTAGTACCTCAACAAGCACTATTGCTGAAAGCAGACACAAAAAGTTCGGATTGCTAATGATTATAAATCTGGCATATTTTGAAAATGAGATGCCTACACTAGAGATGGGCCATCTGAATCGATTTTTTTAACACGATATATCGATCTTTTCGAAGAATTGCTCTACAAGGGCCGATCTTTTTAAAGAATCGATCTATCTAGAATACCGTAAAATATAGTGTTTTTTTTTCACATATTTAAATACTTTATCTCACCTCTTGTTACTCAATCTCATTTCTGAAGAATTTTCATTTACTTAACTGAAGATGAAATTTACAGAACAGTGTCCTATGTCCAGTAACATACTTTCACACACAATAATAACATTACACGACGACTCAATACCTTCCGTTTCTCCAACTAGAAGGTCATACAATAAAAATAAGGTTTCAAACTGTACTCCTAATTTTTGTCTATTGTTATTATTTTATTCTATTTTTTTCTCATTTGATAAACATGTACGTATATGTAATAATACTCATATATTTAAATACGATGTAGGAGTATTAGTTTCATTATATATGATTTTTGATGAAAAATAGTCCTACATATTTCTATTTTTAGGTTACAGATATACACTTTTCATATTATCAAGTATTCAAATCGACTTATTTAGGTCGATTCGTCATAGTGATCGGCGATTTTCGAAAAAGAATCGATTCGAATCTAAATAAAAAACGAATTTCGTAGGTAATTGTAAGTAATGGTGAAATCGATCCATATCGAAATCGATCCATATCGTATAGCGATCTTCTGAGCCTAAAAGATCGATCTTTTGAATCGATCTGAACTTGTCGATCTTTTTTGTGGATCGATCTATTCATTTTGTTTCAAATCGATTAAAAAGATCGTTTCATATTCGAGAATCACCCAGCACTTGCCTAAACTATCTAGTGCCCATTCTAAGAGTCTACTATTAATAGTGACCCAGACTTCTTTAACCCAATATTTTCCCGGCAACATGTCAATCAAAGAGAATTAACAAAGTATATTTATTTTATTTAAGCTCTACATGTTCTCTACACACATTAGATGCCTCTTCAGGAGCTAAAAACTCTCAAAACTAAAAAAACAGCCTAATTTTATTAAGGTGAACCTTCCCGTTCAATGGCAACGCCCAAACGTATAGCGTGAATCAGTTGTATTAACCTCAGTTTGGACGTAGCCATTGTACGGGAAGGTTTGCCTTAATGAAATTAGGCTTTACTTCTAGTTTAGTGAGTTTTTGGCTTCTGAAGAGGCACCTAAGGTGTGAAACATGTAGAGCTTAAATAAAATAAATTGAATTGAATTTGTTAATTCTCTTTGATTGATCATCTAGATTAGGAACTCTTTATCTACTTCTGAAAATCTTCTATTAATATCATTAAACGGAGCAATATGTATGCTGGCAATCCGTATTCGTTATGCATATCACTATTTGTCGTTGTTATCATCTAATGTATTGGATGCACTGTTTGCTAATGGGGTAGAATATTTATATGCCTGCTAATGCAAACCTGCTACAGATGCTTCACTCTAATGGCCTGTCGAAAGTTTGATGCATTTCACTAATTTCATGGATAAATCCTTAATACCACGCTTTACCATCAAATAATGTTAATATTCGCCAAATAGTTCTAGAACAAAACACTCCTAGCTCAAAGGGTCTCACCGTGTTTCCACATGAAATCTGCACTGGCGTCTTTCTTGACATTAATGTAATTTTTTTATTTCTAGTTCCTAGAAATAATTTTTCGTCAATTATCAAACCTCTAACTGTACTCGTTTTGAGGGAATACGGGTTGAAACCCGTAATTTCAATGTCGTTTTTCTATGAAACTATACTAGATATTTAAATGAAAATAATGTGAATTGAAGCTATTGATTAGGTATACCTTGCGTATTTTTTCCATAATTTTAAGGTGTGCTTGGAGAGGTAGTTAGGGAAAACCGCCCTTCAAATCTTCACAATTTTTTTTCTTATCTTATAAGTGGTCCGAAAATTGAATAAAATGAAAAAAATACGCAAGGTAAACCTAATCAATAGCTTTAATTAACATTATTTTCATTTAAATATCTAGTATAGTTTCATAGAATAACGACATTGAAATTACGGGTTTCAACCCGTATTCCCTCAAAAAGAGTACAGTTAGAGGTTTGATAATTGACGAAAAATTATTTCTAGGAACTAGAAATAAAAAAATTGCATTAATGTCAAGAAAGACGCCAGTGCAGATTTCATGTGGAAACACGGTGAGACCCTTTAAAACTGTTTCCACGCTCAGACTACCGTAAAATACCAAAGTTCTTGAACGTCCAGATGAATCGTACAACGCTAAAAACTCTTATAACAAGCTCCTGCCGCCACCATATTATCATACAATATTGGTAGCTGTAATACCCAGCTTATTTCACGACCAAATAACCGTAACTCTTTTAACGAGCTCCTTCCACGCACGATAATCACACAATATTGGTCCTGCCTTTCTTTCTTGCAGACCCAGATAAGTGTAAAATGTTGGTCACTTTTTTTATAATACTTCCTCTTTCCAAAGATGATCTTAATGTTTTCAAATCTTCTATCAAACTTCTGCATAACCGAACAATGTTGGCAGTTATAATACCGAACTTCATTAATTACCGAATAACCATACAACGTTGGAAGCATTCATAACAAGCTCTTTTAAAACGTACAATAATATAAACGTGTTGGTCCTCACATAACAAATTTCTTTCTTACCTAGATATCCATAAAATGTTGGCAGCTATTATAAAAAGCTTCTTTCACAACCAAATTGACAAAACAAATAAATAATCGTAAAACATTGGAAGGTTTTATAACACGGTAGTTCTACGGTTATTTCAACTGTACGATATCGTCGACTCTTTCTATACTCTTTAGGTAGTCTAAGTGTTTAACTTTTTTCCGAGATCTTATCGCACCCAAATAACGATACAGTGTTATCTAGCTTTAAAATAAACATGATATTAGTCTTATTTATTGGTGGCCCCCCCCCCTCGTAAATTTCCAATTACATTTTGAAATTCAGAGATTATCTCAGTTCTGAGTATGCCGTTGGAAAAGTAATTGAACTGGACAACATTTATAGGATTCGACAGCGTTCAGATTTTTTTTAGAGGTATTTCAACAAAGAACACGTTTTTTATAATAATAATCGTTGGAATGGCATATGGCTGGAACACAGAAACTTGGTAGAAACTTGGCCGAATTTAACTACATTTTTGGTCTAGCTTCACCTCCCCCCAATTATTGTCATTTACATGCAATACACCCTGTATTGTATATTTATTGCTTCCGAGCTGAAAAATGGATTGCCACAGTTTTGCCAATAAAAAATTAGGTGTTTCTTCAAACAAGGTATTTGAAAGTAACAAAACTACATTTCACATTGTTTTGACGAAAGGGGGCCAATGGTTCAATTTATCCCTCAGCAAACCTCCACTTCATTTGCATAGATTTAATGCTTACTAAATGTAGAAGTTTTCGTGTAAGTATAAAATCTGTAATTCGTTAGGGGGCTTAGGAAAAAAAATCACAATGAACCACATCCAACATTCATCGAGAAAAACAGAAGGGCGTTATTGGACGTCCAGAAAGTATCTTCCATCAATGGGTTTAGTGAATTAAATTCCTGTTTTTTTTAAAGGAAATGTTGTCCATTTCATGATGGCATAATTAGAGTTTACTTATCTTGACCAGTTTTTGTGCAGTCCTTCCTTATTCAATAAAAACATGACTATGTTAAAAAAAACAAAACAAAAAAACAAAAAAAAAAAAAAAAACAGAAAATTGGACATAACTGCTTTTCCCTTCGGAATCGGATCATACTTCAAATGAATATTTTGTTGAATATTATTTCCAATATCACTTCCTAAAGTTTGGATTATATATATATATATATATATATATATATATATATATATATATATATATATATATATATTTGGCGAATTACTATTGGTTTCCAATGACATTTGATTTTATTTAGAACTAAATTAGATTTGTAACTGTAATTTGATTATTTGTAGTTATATGATATGTGTTCATTGTACGGAGCGAATCGCCTTGGATACGGATAAATAAAATGAATAATGAATTATGAAGGCTAGAGAGTGAATACTTGAAAAGGGCATTGCCTCAAGGAGAATAAAAAGGAAACAGTTATAGTAATTTGAACTTCTGAGCCATAACCTTTAATTTTACAGCTGTTTCCTGAGATCTAAAGAAAATTTGTCGTGGTCACTGCTACATTATGAAAGATCTCCCTCTGGAGAGAGGGGGGGGGGGGTTATATAGCTGCCCCACCCCTCACCCCTATTAATAATGGATACTTCCAGCCCTAACCAGGGATCATCTCATTTTCTAGTATTTGCACATTTTATCCCACGAGAAAGAAGGACTGCCATTTTCTTCTTTCAGAAATGTCTACATATCAGTACACACACACACTCATATATATACTAGCTGTTACCCAGTGTGCCATGCTACACCTACTTTCTGCCTATGACTCTCTCCGTATAAAGATCTACCTGTATACCCAGTTACGTCAAAAATAGTCAAACGGTGTGAATTTGATTATGTCTGTCAAGTAATTCATAATGCAGCCGGCAGAGGCCAGCACCACAACAATTCATAAAACAGCCGACGGAAGCCAGCACCACAGGCTGCGAGTAGATAGCTCTTATCAAAGAAAGGCCAGCGCTCCTTAGTTAGACAGTGACTGTTGATATAAAATTGAAATAAACTGCATTACATGATTATATAATGATGTAATGTCATCAATGAGTTCGAGTTATTCAACAAATAAATTTGAGATATTATTCAAAATGGCTGTCGATTCAAAATGGCCGTCAGAATCAGAGTGGTTCAGTGTAGCCAATTTTTCTTTAACAAAACTTTTGGCCTTTTGACCAAATTTTGAAATTTGACTATTTTGACCAAGCCTAGGAGATTTCCCGTATCAAGACCTACCTGTGTGCCAAGTTTGGTCGAAATCGGTCAAACGGTGTAGATTTGTATAAGGAACAAACAGACAAACGGGCAGACACGTTATTTATATATATATATATATATGGATATCCACTCCGAGCTTCTAAATGACACTAGCGATATGAAAGTTATGGAAACGCGCTAAGAAAGCGCTGTTTCTCCGTGTTGTTTTTTTTACGTGAATTCTGTTATACTTAACAGTAATTTCCAGCGATTGGCACCCTGACATGGAGTGAGGATAGAATGGAAAAGCTGAATGAAATAAGGAAGCTATGACTGAGCAATATATTACTAATATATGAATTGGCGGATATGTCTAGTCCCTGGGGTTTATGGTATAGGGACCCAGGGAAAAACATAACCCTGTCATTCCCTATTGCCATCTGTCAGTGGAACATCTCTCAGAGGGTTAGGATCCTCATGTCAGCCCTTCCTTTTTCTTTGACATTTTTACTATCACCTTCCAACTGAAAAGCATTTATTTATTTTTTTTCAATTGCATATGTTTAATTGTTTTACTCTATTGAATTTCATTATCTAATCGAGAGATTAGATTACCTTTAGCATGTATCACCTTTTCATGATTACACTAGCGTTATCATTGGTCAAAAATGACCAGGAGGACTTTTTTTTAAAAAAAATAACCTGTTATAATTTTTGGTATTTACGTACTAGTGGCACCGATCTCGAGAAGTGGCTCACGTTAAGGTTCCGAATGGCTCCCAGTCAGTGGTCCGGATCAGGCTACACGGAAGACCATTTATTAATATTATCAACGAGTTGGATTAACTAGAGCTTCGATATAAACTTGAGCGAGCGTAGCGTACGCAAACGCATGGCAATTATGCCATTAACAGAAATGCTAATGGTTTCCTAGGTTATACAACATCTGCAATTATGTTAATTACTATGCGTTTCCGCTCGCTCAAGGTTATATCGAAGCTCTAGATAATCCAACTCATTGGTAATATAGATCAATGGTTTTCCGGTGGAAAATGGGCCGATATGCAATTTAACATTGCTTTAAAAGAGTACTTTTTCAGACTTTGGTAAAGCCCAAATACCCATTACCCTAGTCGAAAGAACAGCACAAAGAACAATACAACACTAAGAAGTGAAACAAGAAACAATAAATATAACTTGTAAAAAAACAAAACCTAACAGTAAGTAAACACAAAACGATGTCTAGAACGGAAGAAAGAACAGCCAATGGAATTGCCCATAAGAATGAACCAATAGAAACGCTTCATTTGAGTTCTCATTTCATGATCCGGATCCCTGAACGAGACCCTCTTCTCGAGATCGGTACAACTTGTACGTAAGTACCTATTTTTTTTTAATCTTTTATTTTTTTAACATGCTGGTACAGAGGTAATCTTTTGATTTAGAAATTGGATCTTGAAAATATCCGGGGACCACATATTGTGGTTCCTTCGGTGTAACCACAAGGGTTAGAAAAATATGATTTAAAAAAAAAGTCCGACTCACAAGTGCGTCATCTTAGCGCGGCTCCATTAATATCACTAGTGCTATTAGTAAGGGAATAGTAGGAGTTTTTGGTGGGGTTTGACCTTTCGTGAAAAATATAAAATAGAATCTCGAAGAGAAAATAAATTTAAGTCGCCATAACAGGAAACTGACAGTATCATGGCGGCTTCCCCCACCTACTAAACGTTTTTCTTACCTTGTTTTAGTCAAATACTCGTTTAACTGTTAAATGCAATCAAAATGAGGAAGAACCAGTTAAAACTTTAGGTAAACAGATACAAAAACCCGTACAAAAGAGCAAAACTAACAATTGCGAATTTTCAAGTCCCTATTTCTCCGATTGACATCGCCCCATCACAAATTAAATGAGAACCTTTTTTATAGGGAATTTAGTAAGCGTTCGTATAGTGACCGTCTACTAACCTCGATTACCTAACTATTTTCTAGATATTTTAGAAAATATCCGAACATCCAAAAACTTTTCATGCCTGTTAATGAAATATTTTATTTCTAGTACTTCCTTAACTCGAAACGGAACCAATATATATATATATATATATATATATATATATATATATATATATATATATATATACAAATTTGAACCACCGTTAAAGGTATGAAAATAAATTTCCTTCTAAATTCGATGCGGTGGGTTTCAAATTTAGTACTGTTTGGATTTTAAAATTTATTCTGGACTGTTATTAGCGGTAAAGTCCTTTAATGTCATACGTACCAAGCTACTTCCTTAAATCACTTTTATTTTCCAATGCATTTGTGTGTGTGTGTATATATATATATATATATATATATATATATATATATATTAATCCTTCCGCTTGGCTATGGGAAGCGTGTGTTTGCATTTTGAATACTATAGGATATTGTGTCAGTGCTGAGGAGCTAGCTGCTCTTGACAGCTTCAGGGGGAACCTCAAGATAATGCTGATCTGATGGAACCGTCTACCGCAAAGTTGAAATTGTTAATACTCTGAGTTTCTCTGTGGAACGCCGCCAAGGAAACAATTCATATTCGGCAGACCGAACGGACTTATTCTAATAACAAACTGAGATACATTATACATTCGACAAGAACCTGGCCGAAAATATTTACCGAGACGAGAACAACTTATTGACATCAGACTAGGCATAGGACAGAGTTTACTAACGCACTCTTATAATAATAAAGAGAAATGTTTATACAAATTAAGAGCACAGTTTGAAACCTTATTTTTTATTACATTACCTTCTAGTTGGAGAAACGGAAGGTATTGAGTCGTCGTATAATGTAATAGTTGTATTGAAATTTTGTTACTGGACATAGGACACTGTTCTGTAAATTTCTTCTTCAATTAAATAAAGGAGAATTCTCCAGAAATGAGATTGCGTAACAAGAGGTGAGGTTAAATATTTTATATAAAAGAACACTTAATTTTACAGTATTCTAGATAGATCGATTCTTTAAATGATTGGCCCTACAAGTTCGATTCTTTGAAAATATCGGCCCTTGGAGATCGATTTTAAAGATCGATTCAGATTTCTCAATTCTACCCCCTGGAGTCCTGTTATAACCAATACCCAACATATCTTTGTCCAGAAATGTTAACGCAAAGATGACACAGTTCCTTACAATCGGACTAAATGTTCGATTTCATACCTGATCCCTAAAGGAATGATCAGATGTGATCCTTTAGGAAATAGAAGAAACATTCTAACTCTAGAAATAAAGAATTTCAGAGCGAAGAGAAAAAAAATAAGACGTTCTGAGATTTCCAGCCCTTAACGTAATCCAGATTAGAAAAAGTAATGAATAAAAAGATTTTTCTTATTAGTATATTTTCTTATATTTCCCCTTAGTATTATTTTACCAGGATTAGTTAAATTATTTTTATTTCTTCAGCTTCCATTAAACAAATACCATCATTTATTGTAATAGATATCCTCCATCACCTCACTTCTCATGGTGAGGAAATTAATAGAATGGAATTCCCTTTCGGGAAGCAGAGGAAATTCATTCCTATGTTGAATTTTTAAGATACTTGAGAGCCAAACTACAGTAAAACCTCGTTAACCCGGACTAGCGGATAACCAGGACGAGTTTTGTAAACGACATTATGTTGTAGAGCGTAGTGAATGAAGATTTGTTTTATATAGGATAAATTACTATTCTCAGTAGGTAAATTACGCGAGTTTTTCTAGCGGTACAGTAACTTTTTGCTGTTTTGTTTGCTCGTTGACTGAGATTTTGACGAAACGTAAGAATATTGTTGTAACTATGAAAAAAAAAGGATGGAAGCATTGACAAGAATTGATAAGGGAGAATCGTTAAAGAACGTAGCTGCAGAGTTTGGAGTAGGAACATCAACCGTGTCTGATAGGAAAAAGCCCAAAAGACGCATTGAGGACTTTTTGTTTCAAGATAATTTCTAAGGACAGTTTATGGCGGTTATGACTCACGCAGAAGCAGTAGAAAACATAGAGAAATCGATGAAGTATTTTGAGAGTCAAGCCAACATTGCCAAATGAACTTGTAATATTAAAGCGAATGCGAGATCGTGCTGTTCGTAAGTGATACACTAAGCTGAGATATCAGAAGCCCACTGCCTTTTTTTACTACAGACTATTACATACAATGTATGTGTTTTTGGGTAAAAATGTATCCATAATAATTTCTAGGCACCATTAAACACATTTTGGTGATTTATATGGTTTTTTTTGGTTTTTGTTGTTGTTTTTTTCGTGTTTCCCCTTTTCTTTGGATAACCCGGATTTTCGTTAACTCGGATCGGCCCTGGTCCCAGTTGAACCGGGTAAAAGTAGTTTCACTCTACTCTATATACTAATAGGGAAAATGTCCGACTAAGAAGAACTGCACCATCTTAGCGCGTGGCATAATGTGTTTACCCAAAAAGCTCAGAATACA
The DNA here is from genome assembly GCA_946811695.1 of Gonocerus acuteangulatus. Taxonomy (NCBI): domain Eukaryota; kingdom Metazoa; phylum Arthropoda; class Insecta; order Hemiptera; family Coreidae; genus Gonocerus; species Gonocerus acuteangulatus. The sequence goes on along the minus strand of OX328132.1, from coordinate 37,777,241 downwards.
GACTTAAAATTAATATTTTGGCTCCCAAATTACTTTTCAACCGCCCAGCATTAGAATTACAGGTAGTACTGGAGAAATATGAGGCCTTCATTTTTTTTAAAGGAAATTCAACCACGCGAGTCATTGTTTACTAATTAAATTTGATGAATGGATTAACTTGATCAATGAATAAATCCTTATTCAAGAAAAATTTATTTGAATGATTATTGAATAAAAAAATTATTGAATAATGCCCTACTTATTCAGTAAGTTTGTTATTCAATAATCATTCAAATACATTTTTTATAGAATAAGGATTTATTCATTGATTAAGTTATTGATCCACTGATTTATTTTTTATTCAGTGAATAAAAGGGTTGGCTCATTATTCAATAAATTTATTAGAATTTATTCGGTTATTTATTGAATGATTTTTTTATTAATTATTATTAATTATTTTTCATTCTTCATTCACTAAAACTCATATTCTTTCAAAAGTCAGTTAACTATATCACTTAAATAAATAATTTTCACTAAAATTAAAAAAAAGTCAAACAAATAAATTTCATTCAAAAAATGTTTTTCATTCGAATAAATTATTTTTATTTAATCAATAAATCATCTAAATTTTCGTTCAATAAATCATCGTTATTCAATAATGAACAAAAATAAAAAGTTACGTTATTCATTGAATGTCTGAATAATGAATGAAAAATTATTCATTATTCTGAATGAAATATCACATTTATACTTTATTCATATATATATATATATATATATATATATATATATATATATATATATATATATATACCTACATATATATATATATATATATATATATATATATATATATATATATATATACCTAATACCATATATATATATATATATATATATATATATATATTATATATATATATATAGGTAATTTCGTAACCTATTGTGCTGAGATGGCTTTCGTGTAGGGACCGTCACATTTCTTCATCTGGTCACAAACGAATTTGTTCAGAAAATATGTGAGAAAAAAGTCCGAATTGAGTATATTTAATCTTTGTTTTCAATAAGGTACTGTGAAATCAAGAATAATAATAACGACCCAGAGTATCTTGTATATCAGATTTTAAAATACGAATTATCTGTTTTCCGCTTTCTACTTAATTACAAATTTAACCATGCGGGATATATATTATCTCTATCTTCTACAGCATATAGCCAAGCCTCATAAAATAAGCAATGAGGCAGAGAGGATAAGAGTCGCTTGAAAGCAGAGAGGAAGAATAGTGGATATCTGATTTCTCTAAAAAGCTCTATTCCTGACCAAGCAGGAGAAATGGTTCAATCTTCCCTAATCTTACAATCCTTTAGGGCCACCAACATATTTTACCTCCCGAGATAAAGGACATTCCTTTCTCTTATTTAAGTCCTTTAAAAACTAAAGCTCCGTTTATCTTCCGTTGAACAAGCGGCTTTGTATATTTATGACGAAATAGTGTAAAATTACTTGAAGATATTATTACGAATTTAAAATTTCATATTATATCGTCGTCCTAATTTTTTTTTTGTTGAAGGGAAGAATCCAGTACGACGCAAACAAATTTCAAAGGTTTTTAATTTCCGGTGGTTCCACGGCCGCTCAGACGTACGGAGATTCCACAGCCTTTGTGGGCTGTTTGAAAAATCAGGGATATTTTTTAACATCCTGATGTACTTTGGGCGAATTTCTTAACTTTTCCATCTTTGGATTTTGATGTAGATTGTGTAGAAAGATTCATTGGAATGGATCGAAAATTACCGCCAGAAGTGATACGTTAATAACGTAATCTGGAAGTGTACCGATTTGGCAATTTAGAAATTTATACTTTCATTTTTTTTTTAAAAAAAAAACAATTAAACGAGTTTGTCAATCAGAAGAATCGCTCCAGTAAGGATAATTGTTATAATATTATAACGAAACCGACTTTAAAAACACAAGAAAAATGTGTATCCTATACAACTTTGCAAAATAAGGTTTATTAGGAGTAGAGGCTCCAAATTAATAAATGCCCCTAACGTTTATAATTTATTGTATATTGCAAGGGAAGTTGCAACTCTACACTAGAAACTAATGACACAAGGGGTTTCACTGGATCAAAATTATTAACAGGTCCCTACCGTTCGAAAATGTTGATATATTATATCGAACTTTTTTATAACACAAGAAACTAATAAAGGAAGAACCTTACGAACAAACGCAAAATCTGTGAATTAGGAATGTAATGTGAGTGTAAGCCCCGAGATTATACTATCAGTATGCCACTAACGGTCGTAGTTTTGGTAGATTCCGAGGACACCAGAAAGAAATGATAGAATGATTTGTGTTATGGAAGTTATTAACATATGAATACCAGAAAAAAAAATAAGAAAATTCAGAATATCTTCAAAAAATATAATAAAATAAATTGATGTCTTATACATAGCTTATTGTCATTCCGAGGAAAATAAATTGTATAGACTAACAAAAAAAATTTCGTTTAGAGCCTTCTGCTCAAATTCAGGAACATAAATATGCTTTAGGTCCACGCGAAAAACCTATGTAATGTACTGTATAACATACAGTCTTCTTTTTCGTACATGGGGCACCGCGCATGTGCGAACGCCAGCGGAAACTTTTTGTAACGTTTTTTTCCAGTTTAGTCATCGCAAAGCATATTTAGGCTAAAAAAAAATGATTCTCCTTTGAATGATAAGACAAACAAGTTGTCTCCAAATATGTAGCCATCTGTTGGAGATTAATTTGGCTGGGCGGTGGTTATACTGCATCAAATAGGAAAACCTAAACACCAGGTCTCCACCACAATTACTGAAGACTATTATTAAAAAAAACATTGTGGTGGAGACCACAAACATTTTTTCTTGTCTTTCACAGTCCTACATTTCATTGTGCATTTTTGCCTCTTTGAGGAAGAGGAAGATTTTTACAAGTACGATCACACTTTTGAAAAAAATGTTAGAAGACACGACAATCCTTGATAATGTATTGAGTAATTATGATCTCAACATTTAGGAGGTTCCTTTTGATATAAAATCTCCCCGAGTTAGCGTTTAGTCCAATTTGATGACGGATAATAACCTCCCACACACCTAGTGTAAAAAGTCCGGCTCGCAGGAACTGCATCTTCTTAGCGCGGTTCCGTTCTTATCCTTAGTCTAATTTGGAAAGATTAAAATAGAAGCAGTTATTATTTTGGTTCCACCAATCTTGAAAGGTTTATGATCTTACCTGGAAGGGTCGGCCAATACTTAAGGGTCCCGCTAGTTACAAGGTCTTGGAATCTTGGAAATCTATATTTCTAACAATAAATTGTTTTTGTTATTTTACTAAACCTGTTTTATTGTCAAATACATTATCCAACTATAAACAATTAAAAAATAATAAGGAATAAATCAGACAAAAAGAACCGAACGAATAAACAAAATCAATTACTTTAAAGTTTTAAGCACTTATTTCTCCGATTGACATCGCCTAATTAAAACTTTCGTCAGAACCTTTTTTGTAGAGCATTTAGTAAGCTTTCGAATGGTAACGCTCCGCTTCCCAATATTGTTAACCGTTTTCGAGATATTAATGAAAGTATATGAAGTTCCCAAAACTTTTCATTATTCCTAGCAACAGAAAATTGGTCTCATTTTACCTATCCTGTTTTACACACAAATACATTTTCCTAACATAAGAAATTACAAAAATAAAAATCAATAAAAAACTAAGGAAAGAGACAAAAATTACAAAAAGAACGACAAAAACCCGTTCATAAGAACTAAACAGACGTATTTGAAGTTTTAAGCACTTATTTCTTCGATTGACATCCCCTAATCAAAAATTGTTTTATAATCTTGTTTGTAGAGAATTTAGAAAGCTTTCAAATAGTTCCTATCCACTTATCAAAATTTCCCAACGGTGTTCGAGATATTAATGAAAGTATACGAAGTTCCCAAAACGTTTCATGTCTGTTCATAAAATATTTCATTCTAACCCTTCCTTAACTCCAAACGTAACCAAAAGTTTAACATGTTAGTTTTGATGAAACTCAAACATTCAAAAAATGTTTCAACTGAATCCCATGACTGTAAGTACCAAAACCAAACTCGTTATTCAGCAACTATTTATCCAATTTTCTCGAAAACGGTTAAAGCTATCGCCTTACAAATGGTGTCATTCGTTTTCCTAGGCCAAGAAGTCTATAAAACGAGTACTTGCATGCATATGAAGTAAGCGGAACGATTTTTTTCCCGCGAAATTCGCTCCAAAAACCATGTTCCGGCGGGCGGATTCTGCTGGTTTACGAATTTGACCTTTCAAATTAGACGAAAGATTTTTGTACCTAATTTCATCAAAATCGGTCCATTATTCGCTGACTATGCCGCGAACAGACAAATATATGTATATATATATATATACACATATATATACATATAAATATATATGTATATATATACATATATATACATATAAATATATATATATATATATATATATATATATATATATACAAATTTAAACCACCGTCATTTTCGGTCTCTAGGGGTTCTGAAACGCAAAATTTTCTAGTCGGCACTTCCGGATTGTGTCATGAGATCAACCTTATAAGCGGGGTTCCTCCCTATGAAGGGAGAGAGGAACCGCGCTAAAAATTACTTCATTTCCCAAATAACTATGTTAATTGGGTTGAAATGAATACACGTTTATTAAAAGAAGGGCATATTTATTATAAATATATCCCTCCATAATGACCTAAACATCCCTTTTGTCCAAGATATAATCCCTAGCCGCTTCTCATCATTCCATAGTAAATTAATCAATCATCCTAATCCTATAGCCCCTATAGTTTCCAAGACTCAATTCTTGGCAATGGGGTAGGAAGCACAGCCAGGGGAAATTGTGAGATTTGGCTCCTACTCATTTGAGAAAGTAAAAGAATTTACATACCTTGGCTGCAATGTAAACATAGCCAATAGCATAACAGACGAGATAAAATCTAGGATTATTAAATCCACTCGCTGTTTTTTTGGCCTCAGGAGTCCTCTCAGGAGTAGAGTAATAAATAGGTCAACAAAAATACTGGTTTATAAAACCCTCATACGACCGGTGTTGACATACGGCTCAGAGACGTGGACCATTTCCAAAATGGATGAGCAGGCACTCCTAATTCACGAAAGAAGGATACTGCGATCCATTTTGGGGAGAGTATGCGATGTCCGGACATGGAGAAGGAGAACTAACCTGGAGTTGTATGAGGCTTATAAAGAAAAAAATGTTGTCCATTTCATCCGTATGGGAAGACTCAGATAGGCCGGTCATGTGGCTCGAATGGATCCAGCAGAACTGCCAAGGAAGACAATGGAAGATGTGCTCCATGGAAGCAGAAGACGTGGGAGGCCGAAGCTCCGCTGGAAGGATGGAGTTGCTCGTGATACTAGGACCCTATTAGGCGTACAGAACTGGATGGTTGCTGCACAAGATCGGGACAGCTGGCGGAAGCTGATTCAGGAGGCCGTGACCTAGCAATGGGTTGTGCGCCAGTTAAGTAAGTAATCCTATAGCCCAATCATTATCCTGCACCAAACATCCTTCCTCTCTACCAAGACGTCTTAATAGGAAGTGGCCCCGAGATCTACTTAGGCAGTGTAGTGTCGTGGAGTGATCAAAATCAGTGTAATTATAATAATTGAGAGTGATATCTTGAGAGGATATTTTCTCTCCTCATGATATCACAGCCCACGTCTCATTCGCCTCCAATCCTCCCTGCTAGTCGCAGGATGTGTTTCGATAGCGTAAGGTAACTCCAGCTCATCCTAGAATCCTCCCTAACAAGGAAGGTATTCGGCTGACAACTGGGGACACCTGAGGCGTCGTAAAGAAACCATTATCAAAATTGCATAATACAATTGAAATTGTAGATTGTAATACTCTGTAAATAAACAAATATATATATATATGTATATATATATATATATATATATATATATATATATATATATATATATATTTAATTTTGGCGTGGCAGGACGAGATATTTCTCACCACAAATACTTTTATTGCACTGAAGACATGTTTGGTTTCCCCTCCTGTTCTTTTTCCGTTCATAGAAGGAGCATTTTTTAAGTCTTTCTGAAGGAGTTGGTCGTGGAGGTGTGATCGCTAAGAGGTGTACCTTTGGGAATGAGGAGATTTTTCAACCTTTACTTCATGTAAGGTGTAACTAAAGAGAAAGCGAGCCTTCAAAAATGCTTCGGTTTCACAACACGTTTCGTCACTTTGAAATTCTTCATCAATTCCTTCATGTCGGCGCTAATGGCCCAGAATTGTCGATGGGCCGTTTACAAAAAAAAACAAAAAAAAAAACACAGATATACGAGGATCACGAGGAATAATAAAGATCAATGACTTACTTTTCCAGTTTGTTGTCTAGAGGACTACTGATAGATAGAGTAATTCAAGGTTACAACCTTCAACCTAGGCACAGATAATCACCGTAAAAGAAATTAAATGGAAAGTATCGTATTCGGCACCTACTTGTGGCAGGAGGGTTAACATTGTTAGATCCCCCCTTTCCATTGACTAGGCAAATGAAATATTATTTAGACAATTGAATTGTAAGAAATTTCTGGAAAATTCCTGTACTTTTAAAGGGATCGCCATCTTTGGCTGACTTTATGTGTCGTCATGTGTGTATGGGCATGTCGAGTTGTTAGATAAGGTAGTAACCAAAGCATAGCCCACTCCCTAGCCCTTTTCTTACTAAAGACTTCTGTAGAAGTCGAAGCGCGCCGTGCCCCTGGAACGAAGGACTTGTACAGCAGGCGAGAGCTGCCGTGCCCCTGGAACGAAGGACTTGTACAGCAGTCCGACCCTCCTCTCTCGTTTACCGGCTCCCTACGGCTGACTATTCCAGGAGTTTGGCCTTGGGGCTATTACACAAGGGCTGAGGACAGCTTTAGCTATTTCTTACACCACTAGTTGTCGGGAAAATTAACTCTTTTTGTCGAAAGAGCTACGGATTATAGATGCCTGGGTCGGGCTCGAAACAATTAACACCGCTAGGGTTAGATCCAACTCTATCCAAATCGAAAAGTAGGTTGGATTTCTCTTTCCTTTATTAAAAAAGAGGCTATTTATTTATTTAGCTTCATTAATTAGTACCTATATCATAAAAAATAATATCTTTCGTACTAAAAAGTATAGACTATAATAAATATTTATTGGAGCATCTAATTATGTAATTCAACCTAAATATTTAGAGCTTAAATGAATAATAAAATAAAGTTTTTCTACGATTAGGAATGTTAAGGGAGGAAATTATATGAACTTTCACACACTTATAGAGGAGGGCGAGAATAGCTTCGTAACTAGGGCCCGGCCAGGAAGAGAGATTGCCGTATTACAGGGTCGGCCAGGCCGCACAACCTGCCGTAAGCCAAGGGCAAGGGTATTGGGTCCTACAGGAAGGGGAGTAAACCAAAACAACAATAGTTAAATTGCATTCAATGAATACTTCAGTCGGCCAACTATTATTTTCTTCATGCTAATCATTTTGCTTATTAATTACCAATTAAAAATACCATGATTTAAGCAAGAGAAAGCGCAAAAGAAAAGAAAGCTCTTTAAAATTTCAGGTGAGGAGGCTGATTAAAAAGCTCTGAATTGAGCCCTTTAATGAGTTTTTTAACAATGCATCTTCTACAAACTTTCACGGGGGGGAATTCAAGTTAGAATTGTTTCAACTCGCCGCAAATTCGGCAAGCCTTTTCTTGTTTTATTCTCGGACTTTTCAGAGGTTTTAAGCTCTCGTGGTGCAGGATATTAGGTTTTAAAAAATTAATACAAATAAAATGCCAATAGCAGAAGAGCCCCTACATATCAACCGTGACAGCAAGGAATAAAAAGTAAAAACACATTTTTCAATTTAAAAAATATATTTCTTCTCCAACGGTAGGTTCGAGGCAGCCAGAGATACCGAATCCACCTTTTCATATTGCTGAAATTTGTATGCGTGGGTAATAAGAGAAGACTCCAACAAATAAATAAGTTCGGTATCCTTTCCTGAATAAAATAATAGTTATGAAATAGAAAATTCCGCGAGGGGTGAAGTGCAGGAGAGGATTAGTTTTTTTTTTTTTTTTTTTTTCAATGAGTCAGTGCAGAGAATCACGTCTCGTCTGTCTGTCCCGGGAATTTTTTTCAGCCCAATAAGAATGCCGTAGAGCTCAGCTGTAAATATGCTACAATTATCATTAAGTCTCTTGGTAATGATATTGTCATCAAATACAGCTCCGGCTTCCACACCATTATCGGATTTAGAAGTGAAGATAAAGTGTTTATTAGAGTTACTTAGGTGAAATTCGTTGAAATGATGATTTTTTTTTTTTTTTTTTTTAGTTTACGGCGCACCGACTTCCTCACCGAGCCGTGAGATGAGAAATTCCTGCCTCTGGTGGGACTTGAACCGGCATATCCCTTATGAGAATCCAATTAGATTGCCGCTGGACCACGGGGAACCCCCTTTTTTTAAGTCGATTGAATAAGCTGACCTGTTCCCTTCAAGAAAATAGCGAATTAGACAAATCAGCAATATCGCACCAAGTCCAATTCTCATATTTCAAGTTAATACGTTTTGGCGTGTTTCCTCCCTCCCTCCGTAGACAGGAAACCCGCTTATACGATTGACTCGATGAAGAAATCCGGAGGACCTTAGGTCACAAAAATACAAAATTGGTCAAACTTTGATGTAATTTGGTACAAAAATATTGTGTTTTCTCAACCGAAAGGCCAAAATCTTTAACCGGCATATCTACCGGAACACTGTTCCTGGAAACAAAATTAAATTTGCTGGAGTTTTTCTTTGATTAGTCCAAAATGACGGATTTATTAGGCATTTTTTCAAGACGAAAAAAGTCAACCTCCTGCAGGCGGGACTCGAACACACATTTCCCTCATGAGAATGTATATTAATTTATCTAATTGTTTTGATTCCTGCTTATAATAGGTTTTCTAACGTAGGAAAACGAATAAAACCATTTTTAAGGCATAACCTGTAACCGCTTACGACAAAAGTAGATGGGGCAATGAAAAACGGAGAAATACGTGATTAATATGTCTAAAGTGTTAGTTTAGTTCTCTTGAAGGGGTTATTGTCTCTGGTTAGCTCACATTTTAATTGTTTTGTTTTTTTTAAGTGCATTTAACCATAAAATAAGAATTTTAGTAAAACAAGGAAAGGAAATGAGAACCGTATTGGTAATAGTGTTTTCTAAGAGCGAACGCTAAGATAGAGGGAGTAATTTCCGGTTAGGATTAGTCTGTTTCATGTTGTGGCACCTAAAATAGGACTATGAACGGAAACGCGCTAAGATGACGCATTTCTCGTGAGTCGGAGTTTTTCATTTCTCATTACCATCGCTGCCCCTGAGGATATAGCAGAGAGGCCATGAAACCTGTAAAAAACGAAAAAAAAAAATCAAATGAGCTAACTGACCTCGTTCAAAACCAGTAATAAATTTTGCTAAGAAAGCAAAAATGAATCGAAAAAATTAATGAAATGAAAATATTTCATTCAACTTCCTTCATCAACATTTTTTTTTTCGGGAGAACATTTTACTCAAAAAATAATTATAAAGACAACATTGCCTTTCAGGACACCACTGGGATTTTACAATTACGAGAAGCACTTTAGGCTCAATTCTATCATGACCTAGTGTCGATTGTGTATGTAACCTATTTGGTCAAATTATTGATTCCTCGTTGGCCTATGCCAACTTGCTACTTACAATCACTCATTAAACCTAATCACCCTGACAGCTGTCCAATAGTACAGCGAACCGTCCTGTTGAAAGCACTCCACATATTCCACCTGCCCTAGAGAAACGCATGCGAAATACGTTAATTGAGTGTCATCCACAGTGATTTGATTTGCCTCTTGTTTATTTCGAATGAATAAATACTGAATTCCAAGTGCTCAATCGCAAATTAATGAGCATACTAAATATAAAGTTTACAAAATATTATAATCATTGATCCAAAATTTAAACAATTCTGCTTGTGATGGCAAAAGTAATTAAAAATCAAAATTAAAATATTCATCAATTCAATTAAATCGTTCTACATATATATATATATATATATATATATATATATATATATATATATATATATATACAGTAGAACTTGGATAATTCGAACCCCTAGGGACCCATAAAAAAGTTCGAATTATCCAAAATTCGAATTAAAAAAGTTTTGGGAAATAAAGGGGTAAAAAATAGAATTTCATAATTTCACATTTTTTAATTTAAAAAAAAAACATACATTTTATTTAAACAATAACAGAAATTTCATAAATTGATGATTACGTACATAAGTAATAAATAATTCATCAAAAAAGTAAAAATAAAAGTCTATTGTTTTGGAAAAAAGTCATTTTCATGGGCAAGAATTTTTTCTTTATTTTTCAGGATAAAGAAAAAAAATTTTCTTTAATTTCAGAAGTTGATAAAGTGTTAGGAGGAATCCTTGGCAATTTCAGATTTTTTCTTTCTTCCTTTTTCAACTTCTTTAATCGCAGCTATTTTCTCTGACAACGTTAAAGTATTATAACTTCTAGGCTTCTACATCTTAAATCAACAACTCACTGAACTGCACTGTTTACCAGGAATTCAAGGAACAAACAATAAAACAGATCTATGCGCTGACTGACTTATAACTGAATAAGAAATGAAGATGGGAGGGAATTCTAGGATAAAACGACAGGATATAACTATAACAACCCCTGGAAGATAGGAAGTGCTACCCACCACATGGCGTCCAAGAACTACACTTTGAGACCGTCGCGCTTCTTGTAAAGGAACCCCTACATCTGTATCTTACTATCCTTCTTACCCGAGGGGAGAATATTTTCACAAGATTTAAGATCGAACACTTCCCATTGGAGGTTAAAACTTGTAAAAAATTCGAATTATCCAAAATTTTATTCGAATTAACCACTATTTTTTTTACATTGTTTAGGTCCTAAATTCTAGGGACCGAGAGAAATATTCGAATTAATCACGATTTCGAATTATCCATGTTCCACTGTATATATATATATATATATATATATATATATATATATATATATATATATATATGTGTTTGATGTTATTTTTCGTCGCTGGGATAGTATTTTTAGATGGAACGGCATTTTTCTCCAGCGGTGGTACTCCTCCTCACTTGTTCCCGGAATATTTCGATGGATTCATCTCCATCTTCTTCAGCCAGGTACTTGTTTCTTCCTCGGTGGTAGCCAAGGGAACCACCGAGGAAGAAACAAGTACCTGGCTGAAGAAGATGGAGATGAATCCATCGAAATATTCCGGGAACAAGTGAGGAGGAGTACCACCGCTGGAGAAAAATGCCGTTCCATCTAAAAATACTCATTCCCTTGGCTACCACCGAGGAAGAAACAAGTACCTGGCTGAAGAAGATGGAGATGAATCCATCGAAATATTCCGGGAACAAGTGAGGAGGAGTACCACCGCTGGAGAAAAATGCCGTTCCATCTAAAAATATATATATATATATATATATACATATATATATATATACATATATATATATATATATATATATATAAATATATATATATATATATATATATATATATATATATATATATGCATCAATTTCATAAAAAAAAAAATTTTTAATTTATTTCTGATAAGATCGCAAAAATAAACATCACATTAGTTTTATTTTTTATTTATCAGTCGTCCTATCCCCTAAATTAATTAGGAAAAGTAATTAAATTTTACAACGTCAAGAGATTCGGCAGTTTGCAGAATATTTTTTTTTTTTTTTGAGTAGTGATTCTCGATAATATGTCCTTAACTAGACTTTTAATTTATTGTAAATAGGATGCAATAATAATAATAATAATAATAATAGGATGCTCCTTTTATTCCACAGAACATTTTCGAGGTCACAACCTCATCCTCAGTGTCCTGTTAACACCCATCAACAATGGAAAAATTACAATAAAATATTTTAAATCACATTAGATAAGTCAAGTAACAAAATAAGTCAAGAATTAAAATCAAGGAAAATAACATATTGTACAATTCTAAAATTTAAAAATCTAATTTTAACCAATCGCTGCCAGCAGGCGAACATTAAAAACAAATGTTTTGCATCGTATTTACTATGATGAGCCTTCACCAGCCAACCAACCACAATTATTTAATTTATTATTAATATTTTGAACAGTTATTGCCATTGAACAAAGACACTTGTAAAAATTGCAAGTCCTATAGCCTTAAAGCAAATTTAATGCTGAATTAAAAAATGTAAAGCAGTGTTAAAACATAATGTTTTCAAGCAGAGAAAATAGGTGCTTTTCTTTCAAAAAGCATGCAGAACAGTATATCTCAGGAACAAAAGATATAAACTTACGGTTGGCAGGGCTTTACTACATTTTAGCGCGGTTCCTCCCTCCCCCGTAGGGAGGAACCCCGCTTATAAGGTTGATACAATGAAACAATCCGGAAGTGCCGACTAGAAAATTTCGCGTTTCAGAACCCCTAGAGACCGAAAATAACGGTGGTTCAAATTTGTATATATATATATATGTATATATTTATTTATATATATATATATATATATATATATATATATATATATATATACAACGGACAACGGACAAAAACCCGTCGCCCAATTTGAAAGGTCAAGTTCGTTAACCAGCAGAATCCGCCCACTGGAAGATGGCGTTCCGGTAAATCCGTTTACCGGAACATTATTTTTGGAGTGAAATTCGCACGAAAAAATCGTCACGCTTACATCATAAGCTTGTAAGTACTTTATTTTATAGGTTTCTTGGCCTAGAAAAACGAATGAAGCCACCTTTAAGGCGATAGCTTTAACCGTTTTCGAGAAAATTGGAAAAATAGTTTTCGAATACCGTTTTTGGTTTGGGTACTTAGAATTATGGGATACAGTTGAAAAATTTTCTGCATGCTTGAATTTCATCAACACTAATATGTTGAAATTTTTGTTACGTTTAGAGTAAAGGAAGCGTTAGAATAAAATATTTTATTAACAGACATAAAAAGTTTTGGTAACTTTGTATACTTTCGTTAGCATCTCGAAAACCGTTGACAATCTTGTGAAGCGGAAGATTACCATTCGAAAGCTTACTAAATTCTCTACAAAAAAGGTTCTGAAGAAAGTTTTAATTAGGCGATGTCAATCGGAGAAATAAGTGCTTAAAACTTTAAATTAAATTGATTTCGTTTATTCGAAAGGTTCTTTTTGTCTGTTTTATTTCTTGTTATTTTTTTATTGCTTATAGTTGGCTAATGTATTTGACAATAAAACTGGTTAAGTAAAATAACAAAAACAATTTATTGTTAGAAATATAGATTTCCAGGATTCCAAGACCTTGTCACTAGCGGGTCCGTTTCTAGTGTTTCTAGTGTGTTCTAGACCCTTCCAGGTAAGATTGTAAATCATGACCTTTCAAGACTTTACTACACACAATAATGGCGTTAGTGACCTTAAGGGTTGACACGCCATTACAATAATTAATTTTAAAAAAATAGACTGGTGGAACCAAAATAATAACTGCTTCTATTTTAATCTTTTCAAATTAGACTAGGGATATGAACGGAACCGCGCTAAGATGATGCAGTTCCTGCGAGACGGACTTTTTTTACTTAGTTTCACCCCCTTGAGTATTGGCATTTACTTGCGGTACACCCTGAATATACACATATCATACAAAAAGATGCATATCCTGTCTTATTATGAAAAATACCAAAGCGCATGCGCTAAAAATGGGGGAAAAAACCTGTGGCTTCATAATGAAGTATGTCAAGTTGCACACTATATTTTAGAATTTTTTCTACTGAATATAATAGTGAAATCAGTTTTTTAATATCAACTACTGCTAATAATAAGAATATACAGTGTCTATCAGACTCGATGTTCTAAGGTAATATCCCTGCAATCGTTTAAGAGAAATTAGTGACTCTTTTTTCTGTCTGTCGGGATTTAATGATCCTACAAAAAGATTCATATTCCGTGTTTTATGAACAACACCTAAGTGCAAAAAAAACATAAAATGGAACCTTCAGCATATCATATTCAGCAGAATAAATGCTAAAATATGGTGTACTTGACACACTTTATTAAAAAGCTTCAGGCTCTTTTTTTCGCATTTGTTTGGGCATGCGCTTAGGTATTGTTCATAGAAGAACGGAATATGCATCTTTTTGAAGGATTTTTAAAGCCCGAACTACCGGAGAAAGTTTCACTAATTTATATCAAACGGTTGCAGAGATATTAGTCTGGAAATCGAGACGGGATTTTGACTTTTTACGGTTAAAGGATGCATGAAGTCGACAAATTCACTAATATAAACTCGTTTTAGAATTTGATTTTCTACAAGAATCCGCCATAAAAAGTATGGCATTCTATTAGAAATTCCAAATTTATGGTAGCTGGAGAAGTACTGGAGAAGGTTAGAGAGCTGACTGTAACGTGAAAAGAAACTATACTTGAAGCAGTTAAGACCCTGGCAATGTGGCAAGCCAACACGCCGTCAGAGTGAAAATTTTCTTTTATATCAAAGTTTCTTTTAATAAACATCAAAGAAAGTTAAATCAGTTAGTGTTATTCATTTATTATTAAATTTTAACGTCCACTTATCATTAACTACGAATTTTAGGACGGGTTATCTGTAGGTTATCACCCTTTTCTAGCCAGGATAGGGCTGATGCCTCTTCTTTTTTCTAAAGAAAAGCCACCACCCCTAGTGGGAATCGAGCTCACGAACCTTTGGCACGGAGTATTAAGTGCTCACGCCTTAACACTCACGGCCACCGGGCCTCCACAGCTAGTGTTAACTAAAGACAATAAACCTCATATGCTCTGAGTAATAAATGTAACAATTTTGAGACAGAAATAGTTATTCGTAATTCGATTCTGATGAAAAAGAGCAGGCTGGTGAGGTTGATTGATTGGTATTGTGCTCAACAAATTATGCCCCCCCCCTCATAAAATTCTATATTTATAGCATCGGCCTTGTAGCTTATTTCATTTTCCCTTACTAAACTCGCGGCCGATTGAGTACTTTCAACCGCTCATAACTTAGTAACTTACGCTTCCATTTTAAAATTAACTATGTTAAATATAAATATATATATATATATATATATATATATATATATATATATATTATACGCACATACATATGACAGCAGAATATAGTTAATTTTAAAATTGAAGCGTGAGTTACTAGATTGGTCTGATCGATCGCTAGCAGGCTCAAAAATGATCAAATTTTGATAAAATTAATTTCAAAAATACTTTTTCTAATTTTAAAGGCCGGTCGTTACCGAGCCCATACCGCCTATCGGTCTACTATATTTTTGGCAAAATTCGCGTGAAGAAAATTTTAGGCTTTACGGTTTTGGTCATATAGGGAGTGGGGAATCAAATGAAACTATTGAAAAGAATAGAACTAGTTTTCTTAGCTAATTTTCGAATTGGGTACTTAGAAACGATGAATTCTATGGCGGGAAGAAAATAATTAGTAATAATATTTTTTTTTTTAAAAAAGTATTTATTAAACTTTCATATTTATTTTAATTTTAAAGAAGTAAAAGATATACAATAACTTTTTTGGTTTAAACTTTTTAAAAAAAAAATAAAGGTTTCAAAGTAATTGATATTAAAATGTTTAGTAGGAAAAATTTTAAAGGAATAAATTAAAGCTACTAATGTTTATTTTTGGTTTTGTATCAACAAACATATTTGAGTAAATAAACCAAAATAAATTTTTAATGAAAGAACATTTCACTTATTTTAAAGAATTGATTCAATTTTTATAATAATTTATCCTGTAAGTTTGTGGAATTTAGATTATAATCATTTAATATATACTTTAGGGTTGAAAAGGATCTTTCAACACTTACTTGTGTAGCTGGGCTTGGGGTGTAGGATGCGTGCTAGTTAATATAGGTATGGAAGTATGTATTTTCTTTCTTCTCAGTATTTCAGGTATTGTAAATATTGTATTTAACATTGATAATAATAAAATTATTACTTCAACTTTTATTTTCATGTACCTAATTTTAGAAGTTCCTACATAACTTTTACTCTAAAAACTTTTAAATAAACGTTTTTTTTAACTGTTATTTTTTAACTTATAAAGTGAAAGTTTTTTTAACAGTTAAATTTTATCTTTTTTGATAAAAAAAAAAAAAAAAACTGTTACGATCCCTGATTCAATGAATACACTTTCTATATGTCTGACATTCATCCAAACCAATATATTAAAATTTTGGTTACATTTGAAGTTAAGAAAGTATTACCAAAAAAAAATATATTTTAATGAGACTTGAGAAGTTTTATTATACATAATAAATCTCTTATTATACATTTGAGCCATTTTTAATATAATACACGGAACGAGATAGATTTATCTCAATAATTATGATGATAATTTTTAATGGATGATAAGGGGGCTTTGAAAAAGAAGCATGGGAATCTTTTAGAGCATTGAGCAGTCGTTCATGTTTTTTTGGGGCAATAAGAGAAATAAAAATTATGTTGAAGAATCTTCTTCCGACAGTTGGGTTGCAATATGTACAAAACACATTTTTTTTATTCTCATCTTAATCTTTTCCTTCTAACTGCGGTGATGTAAGTGACCAACATGCTCAGTGTTGGACAAAAATCATTCAGAATAATGAATAATTAATAAATCTGTTATTTCATTCTGAATAATGAATACTTTTTCATTAACTATTCACAGAGTTGGGCAAAAATTATCTTCGGATAACGGATGACGAATAACCTAGGTTATCCGTTATTTGTCATCTATAATTTTCGGATATCCGTTATCCGTTATTCGAAATTATTACCATTTACGTAAAGTTATCCGTCATCTTTTATCTTAAGATTTCATTTCAAATAATTTTTCATCTTACGGATGAATTTTAATTCGATGGATAAATTTTCATCCGAAAGATGATTTTTATATTTGGAAGATCTGTAGAAAACCAATTTACTACTTAATCATAATGTATTTATTTATTATTTAAATATAATATAATTTGTAATTATTTAAATTATTATTAAATATAATTATGTATTACATTATTATTTAAATATATAATTAAACTTTAAATTAAATTCAACATAGATTTTAAAACTACTCTTTTCTCAAACATTTCATCAGAGAGTCGATTGCTTTTTGGAATATCCGTTATAGAAGCAAACGAGAACAGCCGTTCGACTGGTGCTGACGATGGAAGTGCCGTGTTGTACTTAAAAAACAATTTCTTGATGTTTAAATATTTATTTAAAGAGTGCAATGCCATGTGCAAACGAACAGTTTGTTTTTGCCCGAATGGATAGAAAAAAGTAGTATTGTGGACGGATAACGAATAAAAGATAACGGATAATCAAATGACGAATAAAAGATAATTCACCCGTTTCTCGAATAACGGATAATTGGTCATCCGTGGTTTTATGATTAACTAGTAACGGATAAAAAATTATCTTTTATTCGTTACTTAAATAAAAAATTATTCGAATAAGCACAACTCTGACTATTCAGTCAATTCAATGAATAACGTATTTTTTGAACGAAATTGATTTATTTTACTAAAATTTTCAGTTAAATACAAGTTATTTATTTCAACAATCTTTTCTAATAAAAATGACTAAGTTCATTAAACGTTATCTTACTTTTAATGAAAATTATTTATTTGAGTGATATTGTTTACTGAGCTTAAAGAATGTTCCATGAACCACATTATTTTAAATGTATAAAAATAATGAATGAAGAATGAAAAATAATTAATTATTCATTAAATAAATAAATTTTGAGAAGAGATACCCCTGAAAGCAATTACAGTAGACAAACGGGAAAACAGGAGAAAATCTTAAATAAACAGGTTTAAATATTTTGTTAATATTTAAAAATTTCCAATTTTACATAAAAAGTAAAAATAATAATAAATACATATATATTTTTTTTAAATAAATTGTTTCATGCTTTAACACAAATTTTGTAGACCAGTGTAATTAGTGCCGGTGTCTTCTAATCTTAGTTTAGTTAATTAAAAAAACACACGAGAGCCATGCTGTTTCCTCTAAGGTCCAATGTTTTCTTTATTTTATCAAATTCCAGTAATTTTGCTATTCCAGAGGGGAAAAAACTAGCAGAGTTTATTTTTATAGGTAATATACAAGACAAATTGGAAGAAAACAATGAGAGAGAGGCTATATTTCAATTTGGACAGAACGAGGAACGAATTGGGTTGTTTTGGTGAGCGTGGGAAGGGCAGGGCTGGGCCAACACTGGATGAACCGACTCGGCTAAACTCCATTGGGTAAACTATTGGCATATTATTACCAATAATTCTGGCTGCAATATCACAAGAAGACTAAATATCACGAGTTTCCTTTAATTATGTTTATGTCCCTGAAATGGCTCTATTCATGCGAGATGGACTCTTTGTCACTTGTCATTTCCATATTCCGAACTTCACATGAGGTAGGTTCATGAATGCAATTTAAACAGATGCTGTTCGAATTGATCAAAACACACAAATCGTCATTGCACGCCCTGTTTTCGAACTTCACCCACGTCATGTTCGGAAAGACGTGGTGAACCTATTTTTGGACTTGATAATGGATTGATAAATAGATTTAGATTTATCGAAGATAAAATCAAAGCAGAAGAAAGACACAAAGTATAATGTAATATGTAAGGGAATCACTGAAGAAAATATTAAAACTGGATACAAAACTTCAAACTCAAAGAGACAATAAAACAGCACTTTTGAGGACACAATAAAAAATGATAAAAATTTGACATACTTAAAAGAGTGAAAAACACAAACATACAGAAAATAAAAAATAAAATACTTATTATTCAACATAAAAATTGGTTTTTAATAAAAAGTCGGAGGCAACATAATTCACAAAAAGAAATTGTCAATTTATTATTAGGATACAAAAATAACAAAAATAAAATTAGCAGAAGTATTGGACCAAACGATTTTACACGTTGTAATTATACCTTTTTGGAAATCATCGCTGGATGGGATGTTGATAATTTTTAATGAAATTACCAATAATAGTCATTATTAACTGATGAGGCACCAGCTCGACACATGTAACAATATACGTTACAATTCTAATTTTTTTTTAATTAATGGCCTTACGGAATTGATCTATGATTCTCCGATTTTACCTCAAAGAAATCAAGGAAAAATGAAGAAGAATATTTAGGAAAATATTTTGAAATTGAAATCAGAACCGCAACGCACAGCGGGGAAAATGGCAGATTTAGGAGAGTAAAATTCCGATCACTTATGGTCAATTTTGTAATCGAATTAAACACTAAAATTATATATAGAAGTATACATTTAAAGCCATTAATGACTTGGACGAACAAAGCTTTAAACTTAGCTTTAATTTTTGCAATTTTTTATCAAAAACTTTGATTCCAAAAACTTGTTATCGAGATATTTACACGTCATATAATAGATTTATATATTTAAGTCAGGATGCCAGTGTGGATGGTAAATCTATTTCAAAACAATCTTCAGTTGTGTAACACGTTCTTTGTAGGAGTATTCTTTTCAGTTTCAGTATGTCTTTTGCTCGGCTGGATGCTTCTTAATTCCTGAGGCAGGCAATTGAACAAAACGGACCCACAAAACTCCACTCCTTTACTATAAAAAGTTGTCATATGTTTCTCAATTTTTCCTTTTTGCCGTGTAGAGTAGTAGTGTTCATCTCCTTGATTTTGAAATTGGGATAATTTATTTTTCACATATTTTACTATTGCTAAAATATACAGCGAGGGCAGTGTTAAATTCCTAATTGTTTAAATTATTACCTTGTTGATGTTCTTCTTTGTAGTTCCAAGATATGCCTTACAATCCTCTTTTGTATTTTAAAAATTCGGATCGCTTATATAATATATATAATTGTGACTCGAAGATCCCATAATAAACATTTATTAAATCAGTTATGCTCAATAACGTCGAAACATTTTATATCATGAAGCATGAAGAGTTCATTTTTTTTTTTTAGTCTTGTCTATATGCTTCTGCCAACTGAGATTATTATCCAGTATAAGCCCCAGAAATTTTATATTGCTTTCTTGTGCTATTTTTGTTTGAACAATAGCTATAGGCGCTAATGGCCAAGATGTAGATGCGCCGTTAAAAAAAAACAACAATAGCTATATTTAAAATTGTTCTTCTGTTTTTATATGGACCACCCAAGTTACTTGAGCGAGCAAACTTTCATTTCACTGCACAAGGTGTGAATAAGGATTTGAGGAGAATTTGCCAAACTAAGTCCTAAAACTAGTTGTGGGTATCGGATTAGGTGTATCGAGTCGTTTATGAGCCTATAAAACACATTGTACTCCCCTTAAAGCTTTTTACAGCTGTCATTCGAGTAGGCAATACTCAGCACTACTTTACTCAACCCCCAGCGAGGACCAAGTGGATTCGCAGATAACGGGAAGTAATCTCAGGTACTTCGTGTTCCCATCTTCACTCGTTTATTGGGTCGTCATGCGGACACTCAATGCGAGTTTGATAAATCCTCAACGCTTCGGTCTTCATATTCCACAGAAATTTAATATTCTTCCCAAAATGCAGTCTTTCTGACAAATTTATGCCTGTATTTATTTTGTCCTTTGTTAAAGTGGAAGCACTAAATTTATTATGATTGTCCTTTGGCTTGCTTTATTCGGTTTTACATTTTATTAAGGAGTAACTGTTCATGATTGACGTAGCACTAAAGATAAGAATTGTATGGAGGATAGCTGTTACCCGGCGTGCCATGCTACACCTACTTTCTGCCTCTAGAAAAGCGAAAATAAATAAGAATATTAAAATCGAATGACGCAAATCTCTAATTGTTCGGATTCACCGTTTCAAACACTAGATCACCAAACTGGAAGTCCTAGACTATTTTGACCTCCTAGCCTAAGACACTCCTAAGATCACTACCTAACAGTGTGCAAAGTTCGATCAAAATCGGTCAAACATATAATGTATATATATATATATATATATATATATATATATATATATATATATAATTGTTAGTTATCTATGTCGCGTCCATTAATATCTACTAACAACAAATGGGCCAGACTCTATGGCTACACGATGTTATAAGCCAATAAATACTATTCTATTCTCTCTCTCTCTCTCTCTCTCTCTCTATATATATATATATATATATATATATATATATATATATATATATGTTTACTTTTAAGCTGCTTCGCTGGGAATTAGATGTGTTTTCTGCAACTCGGCTTCTTTCACCAGCGGTCTTACTCCTCCTTTCATCGCAATATTTCGCCGGATTCCTCCTCTCCGGCTTCTTCTGGCAGTCACTCATCCTTACTGGTTGGTAAGGGGAGGAAATTCCCTATTCTACTCAGTCCCTTACCAACCAGTAAGGATGAATGACTGCCAGAAGAAGCCGGAGAGGAATCTGACGAAATATTGCGATGAAAGGAGGAGCAAGACCGCTGGAGAAAGAAGACGAGTTGCAGAAAACATATATATATATATATATATATATATATATATATATAGGGGAAGGTGTTGTACCTTTGACCACTTTGCAAAATTGAATTTTTTTTAGCTTCAATATTAAGGCTAAATTCATTTTTTTTATTTCATCGTGATTAGTATTCTATTGCTTATCATATTTAATTTTTTCAAGGTTCTAGCCTTACATTTAATATTTTTTATTAATTTTTTAAAAAATAATTGTAACGTGGTCAAAGGTACAACATGTAGTTGTACCTTGGACCATAAGGTGTTATACCTCTGACCACGTAAAAACAACACACCAGTGCAGAAAAAAAATTGTATTAGGATGTAACCATAATAAAAAATCTATTATTGATATTATGTTATCCTTAATATGCTGAAAAATCCATTCCAATCGATAAACGTCCTAACTGTCGAGCAGATCCACTAGCAATGGTAGGGTATGGAGGTTTAGCCACAATGTCTTCAACATCAATGTCATACAAATTTTCATCTTCTCTCGTAGACTTGTCACTTAAAGTTTGTTTTTTCAAATATTGGATCTTAAACATTGGAAATTTACGGGGTTTCCCTTTAGGCCAGCCCCTATTGGACATTTTCCTTGCCTGCACTTTTCAATGATGTCTGACAACTTCAAGTGGAACGATAAGGGACGATAGGTTTGAACTGCTACACTCAAGATTGATAAAGTCAGTTTGAACTTATTTCATTTATTATTTTCTAAATTCTTTGAACAATTGAAGCAACCAATATTAATTTTTTTTTTTTAAATTGAAGCAGAAGAACATAAAAGTTGAATTTTAAAAAAATTACTCATGTGTGTTGTACCCTTTGACCTGGTCAAAGGTACAACAACTAGTCGTGGTCAGCGGTACAACACCCTGGTAGTGTAAATTAAAAAGCATGCTAACAATTTTAGGGTTAAGATAAATCAATTTCAAAAGCTAAGCCATGTTTCTTATTGTAATAGCTACTTTGTCAAATGACTTCCATCTAAAAAGACATAATACAAAAAAATATTATGAGGTAAAACGTCATCAATAAATAACTTACTTTTTTATGATAGAAATGTATAAGTATTTTTTGCAAGAATCCTCTTTGACTTGAATAATCTAAAGTAGGTTACACAAGCCCTCTAGTGTATATACGAAAATAAAGTAAAGGAACAACTCCCAGGCGGAAATATGTAAGGTCGAAGAACTCTACTATATTGTATATATATATATATATATATATATATATATATATATATATAGAGAGAGAGAGAGAGAGAGAGAGAGAGAGAGAGAGCATTTCCAAGTCAAATATAAATTTTTTTTAACTTTTTCCATTTAGAATTCATACTTTTAGCGGGGTTCCTCCCTCCCTTCATAGGGAGGAACCCCGCTTATAAGGTTGATCTCATCGAAAGAAGAGATCACGTCGAAGAGTGAAAGCAAGGAATAAAATTTATTCTTTTTATAAATAAAAAATAATAGGTGAAGTATAAAAGATATTACGGCAATTAGTGGTTTTAAATAATTTTGTGAGAAGAAAAACTTTATTTACGATATATAAAGGTTCATGTCCTAACGAACTGGGTCGCTGTACACACAAACGCATTAAAGAATTTTATTAGCACATGGAAGGGAGCTAAACTATAAAAATCATTAGAAAGAATAAAGCTGAGCTATGCAAAACAGTTTTTTCTATTTTATGAATCATCTACAATACCAGAAGAAGAAATACTTGTCATTGTGTATATATATATATATATATATATATATATATATATATATATATATATATATATATATATATATATATATATATATATATGTATGTATAATGCTAGCTGATATTTCTGGCCCATGTTTCATACTATAGTCACAACAGGCTTTCTTCATATAGGCCAAAGAAAAAATGTGGCAAGTTTTATTTTATTATCAGCAGCTTGATAGAATTAGATTAAGTACATAAACATATTTTCGCTGAGGAATTGGTCACGTAAAAATTCGAAAATATTATAAAATAAAATAGTAAGAGCGTGTAGGGTGAGGGTTGGACTATCGACCCAAGGTTGGAGTTGTGACCTAGTCACCGATTCACGGTGCTGTGAGTCTACTGGCCTTTCCACATAAGTAGTGCTTGTCTTATCTTCCATCACCAGACAGCAGAGATTGGCTGACTTGTGATAGAGTCTGTAGTGTAGGAAGGATAAGTTTGTGTTGGGGGGTGCATATTCCATTGCAGAGTCCTGTCGTGTTAGTGTTGAGATGGCGTTAGGGAATTTTTCGGTCTGGATTGCTGGGACTGTGTTCCTAGAGTTCTATGTATAGGGGGTTGCTGAATATTTGTTGGTGGAGATCGGGTCTATTTGGGAAGAGTATGTTATCAGTAATAAGGTCCAGTGTAGGATGAGTGCTGCACCTGTGTTGCCACAGTACTACATTTGTGTTGTGGATGTATTGGAGGAGTGCTGAAAGTGTCGTAGGAGTGCTGAAAGTGTCGAAGGAGTGTTGAAAGTGTCGGTGGAGTGCTGAAAGTGTCGGTGGAGTGCTGAAAGTGTTGGAGGAGTGCTGAAAGTGTCGAAGGAGTGCTGAAAGTGTCGGTGGAGTGCTAAAAGTGTCGGAGGAGTGCTGAAAGTGTCGGAGGAGTGCTGAAAGTGTCGGTGGAGTGCTGAAAGTATCGGTGGAGTGCTGAAAGTGTCGGTGGAGTGCTGAAAGTGTCGGAGGAGTGCTGAAAGTGTCGGAGGAGTGCTGAAAGTGTCGGAGGAGTGCTGAAAGTACCGGTGGAGTGCTGAAAGTGTCGGTGGAGTGCTGAAAGTGTCGGTGGCGTGCTGAAAGTGTTGCTGTAGTTACGTTGAGTGGGATGCTAAATCATTGTTGAGTAATTACTCAGTATGTTTATGATTGTGTTGGAGGTATAGATTCAAGGTTGAAATATTTTTTTTCAACAATCTTGTACAAGGACTAATTGTGTTTCTCCGTAATTAAAGGAACTGAATTACTGAATCCGCCAAAACAATTCCTTCAGCGTGCTCGCTGTCGTGGCGTATTCGACACTTAACTAAATTGTAATTAATCCATTAAAAGTACATCATTTCAAATGTTTCTCCACTTATTTATTTTTGTATATGTTTGCCAAAATAACTATACAAAAGGCACAGGCCCGATGGACATTTTTTTTTTAACCCACCGGTCCTAAAAATGTTAAGCTTTTAATATTGTTTTTTAGTTGCGAGATGAACTGAGGATTTTGGTTACTTTTAGTAGCAGCCGCGCATTAAAAAGCTCTTTACAGCAAAAGTAATTTAGTGATGAATCTCCACCGTGCCCTCCAACTTCTCCCACTGTCAGTTTTAGGTCATTTTACCCACAAAATTCGAAAATTCCTTCAGTTTTGCTAATTTTGAATGAGGGTCATTTTGACAGAATAGTTTGCTATCCAATACAAAGAAAGAGTTTGTTAAAGAGATGCTTTAGCTATTAATAGAAATAATCAAGAAAATGAAGCTTATTTAGGCTAATTAACCTAGTTATTAGATAGTTTTCTAAGTAAAATTACTTATCTAAAGAAACATAATTCGAAACAAATTGAAAAAGACAAAAATAAATATATTGAAAAGAGAATTAGCTCTCTGTTGATTAACTAACCTAATCTTATCCATCAGTGCCTGTTTCCGGGCAGGAAAAGCTGAAGAAACAAGGTTTATATTAGTATCTATAAATAGTCAAAGAATAAAGGAGGAGGTGATCAAAAGAATAAATGAACTCTAGGAAAATACCTTTAGAATAGCGGAAGAAGGAAAGGGAAGCAGGAGAACTTAAGTGTATGAATCGATTAAAAACGTTTGAAATTGCTGCGTTACAATTTAGAGAGAATCATTAGCTGTTAGTTGAAGTAAAAAATATCGAAAATTCAATTGAGCAGAATGGAGGAGCAACAATTACTCATATTGGAGGGGAAAACATAGGTAATTTTTTTATTTATTTATTTATTAAAAGTTTCGCAGTTTTTAGCGATATACTCTATGACAATAAATGATGATTACATGTTTACAAAATTAGTTACACAATAAATGATGATTAAATAAATGATGATAACAATGATTACATTCATACACATACACACTCATATATACATATGCTTATATTATTGCACTATATCTATGTTAATTGTTTATATTTACATTATACATACATTATACATTATTAATATCTATAGGCTTATAGCGTTCATTAATATATCTATATAATTATTTTATTCATTAATATTCTTATTAATACATTATTCCTTATAATTATATATATATTTATATTACACATTATTATTATTACATTATTCCTTATTATTATATATATACTTTTATTACACATTATTATTATTACATTATTCCTTATCATTATCTATATACTTATATTGCTTATCATTATATTATACATACATTATACTTATCATTATCTATACATTATACTTATCATTATCGATACATTATACTTATCATTATCTATATACTTATATTATTTCATTATTCCTTTTCATTATCTATATACTTATATTACACATTATTACTACATTGCTTGTTATTATTGTTATTGTTTTTCGCTACAGAGTAATTCACCAATTAATATGTATTTAATGCTACAATTTGTTCATAGCAAACAGTTTAGTTTGTGTCTGTATTGTTTATGTTCAGATATAGTTAATGCTTGAAATAGATTGGTGTAATGTTATCCTCAGAGATAGATATATCTGCTTTTCAGATTACCTGTATAAATAATGTTAGACAGATACGTAAATAGAGGATCTTATTATGTGACGTATTGTCAAAGTTTGTTAAATACATTTGTATTTTTTAAATAAGTGTATATCTTGTCTATATACTGGCTTCTATCTGAGAGTAGTTCAGTCATGTTGTCCGGTAAGTCATAGTTTTCTCTCAACCGACATTCAGTCAAAATGTGTTTTATTGTCAGTGGGGTGTTACATACTTCACATATCGGTCTGTCCTGTCTCGTCATGAGGTGTACGTGCGTCAGCCGTGAATGGCCTATTCTTAGGCGGCATAAAACAACTTCTTCTCTTCTATTTTGCCTTATGCTGGATGGCCATAGGTAATTTGAATTGCGTCAAGTGTAGTTTACGCTGCTTCCTAGTCAGATTACTGCTGCCTCGGCATCCTTAACCACACCACAACTACTCCTCAGCAAACTAGATATTATTGGAATAGGGAGCAGCTATCCTCCGAAACTTTACCATACGGGGGAACGTCTGTAGAATACCGTCACAAATGATATATAGGGCTTGGTTAAACCACCAATTTATAAATACAACTTTAAAATACGTAAATTATGGAACGTGGTAAAAAAAAAAATCTGTAAATTTAATAATAAAAAATAATTTAATAGTATTAATTAATAGTAAATAATTATACTAAAAATAATAATAATAATTAATAAACTATATTATTTAATTATTAATATAATTATATAGTAAAGTATAAGTAATGATTTGAGAAAATTGATAAAAAAAAATAAAAAAGTACAGTCGTATTAATGAATAGTAAAAATATAATTTAATACTAAAAATATTGTTTATTTTCTGTCTAATAATAATAATATGGATAGTAAAACTGTCAATTATTTAATAGTAAAATAATAGTAATGTGAATATTTCATATAAATCACTTCTTATAAACCTAAAAAATTCTTATCATTATTCATGCCTGCTAACGTCAAGAATAATGATAATAATAACCACGTCGAATGTTGCTTTATGTATTTATCCTTCTCTAGGGTGTTATCTATTCGTTTTCGATAGACCGTTATCAGAGATTTAATTTTTTTGCGCTAAACATACCACCTCGACCGATGTTTCAACAAATTCTACAGCCTCAAAATCTTTCAGGCGATTTCAATGATTTTTTTTTTTTTTATGAAAGCCAATAAAATTAAGAACAACTTTGCCTGGCCAGATTTTTGTTTTTTGTGTATCCTGTTTATTGAATTACGTGTAAATTATTCACAAGCTTTTACAATTGAACATAAAATAATATTATATTTGTCTTCTAACTTAATATCAGCACTGATGTCGATGAAATTAAACATTCAAATCGTGATTAGACGTGGAGAAAATCAAAATCTATTTTCAAATTATTCAAAAATCGTATTATTTCAATTAATCCCATTGTTGAATTAAGATAAATTTACGTTTTGAGGATGTCCTGAATTGACTTGGAAAAAATCAGACTGACATCTTCAAAACGTAAATTTATCTTAATTTAACAATGAGATTAATTAAAATAATATGAATTTTGAATAATTTGAAAATAGATTTTTATTTTTTCCACGTCTAATCACGATTTGAATTTAATTTCATTGATTTTAATTTCATTGTCAGATGAAAAATAAAATATTATTTTATGTTCAATTATAAAAATAATGGCAAGAAAAAACAATCCACAATTCTGGCCTGACAAAGTTGTTCTACATTTTATTAGCTTTAATTTAAAAAAAAAAAAAAAAAAAAAATTGGTTAAGATTTAGTGGCGACGAAATTTCGTTTGGCCCACTGTGCGACGGTGGCCTAGTGACTTGTTTTAACAGGCTATTTGCAGTGCACAAATATTTTCTTTTAAATTTTTACAGTGGTTTTAATTTTTTTAACCTAGTCTAGTGGGTTTTGTAATTGTATCTATTCCTCACAAAAAAAAAAAAAAAAAAAAAAAAAAAAAAAAAAAAAAAAAAAAAAAAAAAAAAAAAAAAAAAGGGGGGGGGGTGATAAACTTTCTTGTCCAGGTGGTGTAAGACTCTCCTATGAATTCTTGCAATTAGATTTGGTATGTGTTAGTATAGACAATGTTTTGGGAGAAAGAGAAGGCTTCCGGGTAAATGGGAATGCTCCTGTTCCAGTCTCCTCATTGGATCCAATTGAAACTGAAGTGGCCCATGAGTTGAATTGAAAACATGGCCGTGAGTTGTACGGCAGACATGACTAGAATTCTTGCCCCCCTCCTTCACTACCAGAGATAATTTCGATTTACTACATTGCGCCACCATACCAGGAGATATCCTATACAGAATGAAATTCATAATCAGCATTAGGTCTTGGTATCTTAATAGAACTACATTTTTTTGAGAAAATGGGTCATGTGATTGAAATTCTAACCTTTATGAGGGCTGTAAAAAAAAGAGGACAGAGTTATTACTAATTGTTTTACAGTTCTGATGATGGCTTGAATTTCAAGCCGAAACGTCCACAAATATAAAACACATTTTCTCATTAAAAAAGTGGTTTTATAACCGAGTACTGACTAAATCTACCTTTGCATTACCAACAATCAACCATCTCTTCTCAATTCAGAGTGATTTTAATAGAATATTGAAGTTCCAATTTTATATTAGTACAGTTTTGGATATACTTCTGAATTCATTAGATATTTAGTTTGTTTTGTTTTTTATTTGGGTCATTTAGCGTTGGAAAATAGGACTATTACGCTCGGACAATAATACAAAACATGAAATAAGGGAAGAAAATAAACAAAATAATACCGAGAAAACATAAATGAAAATTGGAGATAGAGATGGTTGCGGTGATACGAAGTCAAGGGATGGTTGAGATTCGGCTAGGAGAAAAAAAAGTCCGACTCGCAGGAACTGCGTCATCTTAGCGCGGTTCCGTTCTTATCCCTAGTGTCATTTAGAAAGACTGAAATAGAAACACTTATTATTTTCAACCTTTCTTGAAATATTTATGACCGGTGACAAAGGGCCAGCGCACCCTTCTAACTGTAACACCCTACAGCTGCCTTGGCCAGGCCCTTCTGCTACAGACATGAAATTCTTATTTCGTACCTCAATGTATTCAAAAAAATCAAAATGTTTCAAATTTTCTTGACTTCTTCTACTATAATACTAATTCTAAAAATAAATGCAATTTAAAACAAAAAACAACCAATTAAAAAGTGAGCTAAGCAACTACAAAATCCCGTTTAAAAGAACAAAACAAACACATTTGAAGTTTTAAGCACTTATTTCTCCGATTAACATCGCCTAAACGAAAATTGCTTCAGAATCATTTTTGTAGAGCATTTAGTAAGCTTTTGAATGGTTGCCTTTTGCTTACCAAGATTTCCAACCGTTTTCGAGATATTAAGTGTAAAATATACGAAGTTTCCAAAACTTTTCATGTCTAAAAATAAAATATTTTATTCTAATCCTTCCTTAACTCCAAACCTAACCAAAATTAAAACATCTTTGTTTACATGAATTTCAAACATGCAGAAAATATTTTAAATGAATCCCATGATTCTAAGTACCAAAAACAAAAACTTGATTCAACAAATAGTTTTCCACTTTTCTGAACAAGACGGTTAAAGCTATCGCCTTTAAAATGGTTTCATTCGTTTTAAAAAAAAACGAGTACTTGCAAGCATATGAAGTAAGCATAACGATTTTTTTCGCGCAAATTTCGCTCTAAAAACCATGTTCCAGTGGACGGATTCTGCTGGTTAACGAACTTGACCTTTCAAATTACCTATGGGGGAGGGAGGAACCGCGCTAAAACGCAGAAATCTGTATTGGGCGTTTCGGCAGCACTTTGGCAGTCTTCTTCAGCTAAAAATAAATATACACAAATTACAAATAAGAATAATCAGCCAGTAATGAGCGTTTTTTTAAAACATCATAACAAGTTATTGTACGGAATGAGGTTGTTAGTAAGAAAAAGTGAAACTATTAACAGAGATGTAAAGGTAAATAAAGTATTTCTTCATTTTGTTTACCTTTACATCGCTGTTAATAGTTTTTCCTACTGACAACCACATTCTATATAATAACTACCTATCCACCTAGTGTTCAATTTCTAAAAATAAAATTGGTTCAAAATTTATTGTCATGATGTTTTAAAAAACGCTCATTACTGGCTGATTATTCTTATTTGTAATTTGTGTTTATTTATTTTTATCCGGAAAAAGTTGCCGAAAGTGCAGCCGAAACGTCCAATATAGATTTCTGCCTAAAGATCTGACGTTTTTTTCTCCTTACTGAATCCCAACCATCCCTTGACTTCGTATGAATGAAAATTAAATAAATTTAAACCCCTGTTTATATATATTCCCAGGAAATATAAATTCTTTTTTTTTTACGTAAATTAAAGATTCAGCCACTATTGCTTCCCAGCTAAATTATGGAATGAGACCCCTTTGTGTCATTATTCTATTATTTCTTAGCTAATTGAGAGATAGTGACACCTGTGTGACCGCCATATACCCCTATTTTAATCAAATCATATTGTGACCCCTAAGTGATTCCTCTATTTTTACTCATATAAATTAGAGAGTGAGAACATAGTGTGATGCCTCTATTGTTTCCCAGCTAAATTAGATAAGAAGATCCCTGTGTAAGATATCTTTATTTCGCCCTGTTAAACAAGTGATTAAGACCCCTGTGTAACGTCTCTATTTTTTTCCCATATGAAAATGGGATTTAGAGTACTGTTGTACTCCTCTGTTTTCTCCCAGCTAAATTATAAATTAAGGTCGCTGTGTGACGCCTCTGTTTTCCTCTAACTAAATTAAATATTGATATACAAGCGTGAGGACTCTGTTCCAGTTCTGTGAAATTAAAGATTGAGACCTAATATTAAAAATTAAAGGGCATAAATAGTACAGAAGGACGATTTACATATGCAATTAATATTTCCACATGAATGAGCAGTGATTCTATCATGCTGATTTTTTATTTCATTTTTTTTTATTCATTTATTGGAGCACAACAAGCGCGATGTGCTCTCAATAACTGCCAATAACAGTTAAAAACGGCGCTAATGGCCTTGATGTCGATGCGCCGTAAAAAGAAAAAGGAAGTTCTATTGACCTTCACGACATATATACAAAAAAGTGAATCTTCCAAGTGAATATATACAAAAAAGTGAATATTTACAAAAAAGTGAATATATACAAGAAAGTGAATATATACAAAAAAGTGAAGTTTATTGGAGATAAACCTTCTATCCTTTATTTCTGAATGAACAACCAGCACCTCATTTTATTTTATTTATTTAAATAAAGTTTCTGCCTGATTTCTCTTATATTTAACTTTCTCATTGCCATTAATGGAATATATTATTAGATGGTTAATGGAATGAAAATTTCACATTAAAGTTAATGCCCGATTTATTCTTCTATTCATTGGCGTGTCCTAACAAAACGACCACCTACGCTATTTACTAAAGGGGATTCTAATTTAAGTCCCATACTTTATTAATGAATTAATGAGACCAGGGTAACTCATCTAAATGCCATTAATAATAATTTCAATTGAGGCCGCAAAGTGTATCAAAAGGTCATAATTAAAATGCAAGCGAAAAAAAAAGTTAAAGAAAGCAATGGAGGGTTCGTTGAGTTGGTGTAATTGGGCTGTTTAGCCATTCCGCCAGGAGCTCTGACCGCTTCTGAATGTCAAGGAAAAGCTCGCCAGCCTTGGAATTAAAAATAGCTCATCCATATCCATCCGAGGGATTTATTTATTTCAACCGCCACGCTTTGGTGGCCAATCCAAACTCCTGGCGAAACACGCAATACTTCAGACCCATATCATATATCACATATAACGATACAACGATGGCAAATACAGTGGTAAAACTCAACAAAAAGACGTACACTGTTCTCATTTACACGTACCTAACACACATACATAGCCACTAATGTTAGTATGAAAACAGACATGCAGTGGCTTCTACACGATACAATGATTCCTTATTATTAGCGTGGAGGCACCTACAAGGATGATAAAGAAGAAGCTATTTTATTATTATTTCTAGTGCTCCAACTTCTGAAATTATTAGAACAAATCGCTTTATGTAGAAGGAACAATTTGGCAACTTTTCAGGGATAACGCTATGATTATAGATGCTATTAATAGTGGTTTCTCTTTTTTAACAAAAACCTAAAGCGATCTACATCTACCTGGGACACTTCTATACGTGCGGCTAGAAGGGAAGAGGTAGTTCTTACACGCCTCAGAATCGGACGCACGAGGCTTACACACTCACACTTAATGACAAATGATCCACAAGCTTTGTGCATCACCTGTGGAACTGAATTAAGTGTTGTGCATATACCTACTGACGGAGTGTAGACATTTCTAACTTGAAAGAAGAACTCAAGATATTTCAGGAACATTGGATGAAATATTGGGTCATAACAGCAATAAACAGTTTAATCAATTTTATGAAGGAAACCCGTTTATATAATTAAATATAACTAACATCATTAATTTGGTAGGTTATAGATCCTCTCCGGACAAAGTATATGAGTAGCCTTGTGAAGCTGGGGTTGCCTCGCCTTAGCTGAGAGTGTTAATCTTAGTCAATGTAAAATACTAATTATTATTTCATTCAAATTCTCTTAATTTCCATAATAAATGCATATTTCAATAAATCCAATTCGTACAATTCAAATAGAATCCAACCATTAAGTTACCTAAATCCCTCTTTTCGTTCAACGGTGACCATGACCCATGTGGTTCATTCCACCAAAAACAGAAAAAAAAACCTAAAGGTCTGTCCGGCTTAAGCCTATGATTACACCCAAATAAACGAGCTATTTACAAGATTACTCTCTCTAATACTGAATCCTACAATGAATTCATCCATTCCTTACTCACTAATTTAATAATTTCTTGCGATCTGTAAAAACTTTTACCCAATAAATAAATACTCACACAATCAATCAATACATTTACTCTCTAGACACTCACACAGAATACATAAATAATGTAGAGCTATATCAGGCCTGCATTGATTTCCTGTAAATATTCTATCCCTCTTTTCGCAGATAGCTCACTTCTACACAAAAGGTCACTAAGGTTACTCATTAATTGGTGTCACATCCTGTCGTTCCCTAACGAATTTGGAGTGTTTTAGATTAAACGGGCCCCGCATTGGGACCATTGAGGCTTACGTCATCCATTCAGGTATTAACTGAAAGATGAACTGGATAATAACTAAAACCCAACTATTAGCACTTTCCCGCCAAGTGTAGGTTGGAAAAGCTCCCACCACTAGGAGAGACTCTGTTCTGATATGTCCTTATATGGGTTGTAGAGTTCTGACTTCTACCACTAGGAGCGCTTTATGGGCTGTAAGGTTCTGACTTCTACCACTAGGAGCCCAGTATCCCGTTCCTGCCTAAACTATATCCCGATCCTTTTATTATTCAAGATCAATAGACGAAAAGTCCGTCACGCAGGAGCTGCATAACTAAGCACTTTCCTCAGAATTTGGGTAGTGTAGACTGCTTTCCAGAACAATTTGCTACATAAATAAAATAAAAACATGAATAGTTCTCTTTTAATTTTGTAATGAGTAACTGATAAATTATTAATTTGCTTCCAGAGTTATGTTTACACATGGTACCTACTACACTACGTAATAAATACAAAATCCTCATATTATTGTATTTTGATCTAACGCAGGAACCGGATACAGTCCCTCTAGCGCTCCTTGCGGCGCCTTTGTGAACCTATGTCTGGCTGGCTTTTCTATTGAAATATATTACAAAGTAAACCCCCCTTTCCGATTGACCGATTCAGCTCATTTTTACAACACTTCTTTCTCATGAGTTACCCACGACGTATACCGCGTTTCGTTACAATACAGCAGAAATTACGACCAGTATGAGTATATTAGTAATTTAGGTCCGGCGTAAACCCCCCCTCCTAATGAACCGATTTAGTTTATTTTTACAACACATATTTACCTGTAGATTACCACTACGAATACCGAGTTTCGTCGAAATATACCAAAAATCACGGTTGGTAGTGGCGAATTGGTATTGTGGGTCTGGAGTAAACCCCCCCTCCTAATGAACCGATTTAGTTTATTTTTACAACACCTATTTTCCTGTAGGTTACCACTATGAATACCGAGTTTCGTCGAAATATACCTAAAATCACGGCTGGTAGTGGTGAATTGGTATTGTCGGTCCGGAGTAAACCCCCCCTCCTTATGAACCGATTTAGTTTCTTTTTATAGCTCACTTTTCTCTCTATATTACCAGTACGAATACCAAGTTTCGTTGAAATATAACAAATATTACGGCTGAAATGGTCAAATTAGTGTTTTGGGTTCGGGGTAAACCCCCCCTTCCGGTGGACCGATTTTGGTGGTTAACGAACTCGTTCAATCGTTTGCTAATTGAATGCTATATACCAAGTTTCGTGACGAAAAAACAAAAACTCTGGCCGCTATCGTGTTAACAGACATATATATATATATATATATATATATATATATATATATATATATATGCATATATATATATATATATATATATATATATATATAAATTTTAACGGGGGTCATTTTCGGTGTCTACTAGGTAGGATCGATAAAGATTTGAAGAAATTTTTCAAAAATTCCGTCATGAGTCCAACCTCAATAGCTACTTTCCTTCGGAGGAAAGTGCTAAAATGTGAAGTTTTTGTGTCTTTATTAAGTAGTGTAGTACTGAAAACACTGGAAGAAGGAAATGAACTACAAAATTAATTGAAACAGTTGCTCATTACAAACGCAAAAGAGAAGAACTATACATGTTTTTATTTTATTTATACACGTAATTTTAAGCAAATTATTCTGGAATGCATTCGACAATACCCAAATACTTTCCAAAAGAAAATTACTTAGTTATCCAGCTCCTGAGTAACGGAATTTTTACATTAATTTAGCAATTATATTGAACATGATTTCACATGATTAAACAAATTTTCCTAGACGCCTCCCTCTGATTTTATCTGTATTTATTTGTGCTGACGGGTTTTCTTGAATCTCAGAAATTCTGGCGGATTTGCGTTAGGTCTGCGCAGACCTTCTGCTCTCTTCCGTCAATTCCAACATAACAGTACCTTCCAGTCTTTTGGAGTATGCGGCATCTTTTGTAACCTTTCCCAGCCACTACTTATGATCCATAGACAATCTCCTTCGTTCAATTATCAATGAAGAGACCTGCGATTATGAATAGATATTTGCTTGGAGATATTAACCACAAGCACACGTTTTAGGTCTGGTTTTAGGATATCAAAAGTGCGTTTTAGGTCCCTCCCGAATAGTACCTCTCCTGGACTCCTTGCTGTAGTAATTTTAAGTAGGATTCATGTAACTGTTTCAGTTGCTCTTCCTGGTCGAGCCCGTTGCTACATGAAACCGCGAATCGAAATTGAATGTTTTCATTGCCCTCTCGCAGTCCGTTTGTCTCAGGATGGTACGGCACGGCAGTGCCTATTAGGTTATTTCCATTCATCTTACAGTATTGAGAGAATTCATATCAGCTGACTAGAGGGCTGTTATCAGAAACTATTGGTAAAGGGAAACCCCTCCTTGAGAATATCTCCTCTAGTTGTTCACTTGTCTTTGAGGATGTTGGGGACTGTATTCATATGTATTTTAAGCCCTTCGGAAAAACAGACCTTCCCTTTTTAGGTCCAACCATGCAATTTCGACGCAAGTCAATGGGCGGTCGTGTGTTGATCATAAATATAAGGGCGCTTTTCACCATTATCTTGGCAGGATTTACAACCTTCGGTCAATTTATACCAATAATAAGAGGCGGCATAAAAAATTAATGATTAAACAACACGTTAATTATGAAAAAAATTGTCAGGTAAACAGGAATTAAAAAATAAAAACACGATTAAAAGGACAACGTTTTAGCTACGAATGGGCGTTTCTAGAATGCTGTACTGTGCAAATTTGGGGTATGTTTGCGAAGAGCACAACCAGTTACTTCTCCAGTTACTTGTGAAGTATCTGTAGTGATTACAACAGTGATTCAGCGCATCCGCATAACTCATTCGCATTTCTATTGGTCGTTGTTGGTAGTAAAGTAACCTGCAACGCTCAAGTCAATCCAACTCGCAAAAATTAATAGAATTCTATTAGCGAGTTGGATTGACTAGAGTTTTGATATATTCTTGAGCGAGCGTAAACGCATAGCACGTATGCCTATAATGCGTAATAAATATAAAATATAAATTTGTTATAGAACCACCGGACAAAAAATCGGTGAGGAGGCCTCTAAACTTCACAATTACTATTGATTTTTATAATATTAACCTTTTTATTAATAAATGTTGCTTGCTGAAATATATTCTGCTTATTTCCATTTATGCTTTACTGGCCTAAAACTATTACTTGCAAATACAAGTTATCTAACGGTTAGTTAGAAACCATATTATATAAATATACTTTCAGTAGTGATTGTAGAAATTTTAAATACTTTTCATTACTATATTAACTTTTCATCACTATATTTATATATGGTTTCCAGCCTTAGATAACATGTAAAGAAGTAATGGATAACCTGCAAAGGGTCTTTTTTCGAAGACCACATCCAGTTACATTTGAAGGAGCAGTAGTGATTTTTAACAGTTACTCGTAATCGCTGATAAGCTTACTGATTAGCTTACAGGTTCTTTGCTGGTTATCTATTACTTCTTGACACCTTATCTACAGTTATAAGCCATGTTAGATAATGGCAAGCAATATTTATTAATAAAAAGGTTAATATGATCAAAATCAATTCTGTCAACTACGAAAAAAATTATCAAGCATTAAAGTTAACTGTTTTGCAGGTTATGAAGGATAATATAAGCAATGATATTTGTAAACACACATATTTTATTCCTTTTTTTTTCTCTCTCTGTCTTCGGATATTTTACATTTATTTAGCATTATGGGCATACGTGTTTACGCGTTTCCGCTCGCTCGAGAAAATATCAAAACTCTAGTCAATCCAACTCGCTAAAATTAATAGAATTATATTAATATTTGCGAGTAAGAAACCAATCACTTTTTCTTTGTCAGGAACATCGCGAACTAATTGTAAAAGACCCATTTTTTCTCACTAACATAAGCAGAGCTTTTTCACAAACAAACGCAAATTCACTGTTGAAGGTTACTTTAATCCCAGATAGAACCAATAGAATTGCTCATCGGAATCCTCCTATAGAGTTATGCGCATGCGCTGAATCACTGTTGCAATAACTACTGCTACTTCAAAAGTAACTGGATGTGGTCTTCGAAAAAATACCCCCTGCAAAGAACCTGTAAACTAATCAGTAAGTACCCAAATCACGACAGATACTTCTAAGTAACTGGAAGTGGTCTTCGCAAACAGACCCACAATTTGTTTTACGTAAAAATATACTATGATGAATTCTGGGAAGGCGCAGGCAGAGTGGGGGTGTTGGGTGAATGCGGAGTCTGGTGGGTTGTTGAAAGTGAGCGTTACGCTAGTAGTGGCCTTGGGTCGATACCCAGTTCCTCGTAACCCAATGCCGTCCCTACAACTCTCGGGTCTTTGCCCTCGTGTCATCTTCCCGAACCTGTAGCGTCACGTCCAACTCTCATACGATTAGTTTTTATTTTCGTTATCTAGTAGGATTTGTCTTTTGGAAAGGATTTCACTATTGACGGGATATAATTATAAAAAAAAACAAAAAAACTCCGTCTTGCAGGAGGTTATTTTTTCTTTTTCTTTTTTTTGGAGGGGGGGGGGTGAAATCAACCACATGGGTCATGGTCACCGTTAAACGAGAAAAAAAAAAACGTAACGGTTGGATTCTAATTGAATTATATGAATGGAATTTATTGAAATATGCATTTATTATGGAAAGGATTAAGAGAATTTGCATGAAATAACAATTAGTATTTTATATTGACTAAGATTAACACTCTCAGCTAAGGCGAGGCAACCCCAGCTTCACAAGGCTACTCGTATACTTTGTTACAATTACATATTTTGTGGACAGATCCGGAGAGGATCTATAGCCTCCCAAATTAATGCATGATGTTTTTTATATTTTATTAAATAGTCCGGTTTCCTTCATAAAATTGATTAAATTGTTTATTGCTGTTTTGGTAACCAAATATTTCATCCAATGTTCCTGAAATATCGTGAGTTCTTCTTTCAAGTTCGAAATTTCTACATTCCGTCAGTATATGCTTAACACTTAATTCAGCTCCATAGGTGATGCACAAAGTTTGTAGACCTTTTGTCGTTAAGTGTGAGTGTGTAAGCCTCGTGTGTCCGATTCTGAGGCAGGTAAGAACTCTTCCCTTCTAGCCGCACGTATTGAAAAGTCCCAGGTAGATGTAGATGCTTTCTACTCTACATTCCTAGGTAGAGCGAACTTTCTTTTTCATAGAGCAAATTAAGTCCTTCCTAGGTACATAATTTATAGTCGAACCTTCTTTAATAGCCAATTTTGCATGAACATCTGCTATTTCGTTCCCTGTTATTCCGCAATGACTTGGGATCCATGTGAATATAACTTGTGTATTATTTTTCCAAAAATGATCTAGTGTAGTTCGAAGTTCAACTATGAATGGATGTGTGGAAGCCAGCTTGCAGGAGATTTGTAAATTGAACTCTTTTCTCAGCAACTACAATAATTGTAAAACATTTAATATTTGATATTTCTTTTTAGACATATGGGAAAGCAAGTCAATACAGTCCGGTGAAATTAAAAGAAGCATTCTTAAAAAATCACGAAATTTTCTAACAAATAAAGACATTAATAACATATTAAATAGTTGAGTACATACTTATTACCTTCAACGCACGTTAAAGAACCGACTCTCAGAAATCTGGATCATCACGAGGTCAGAGATCTGGATCAAGGCGTCAATTCAGTTTTTGCCAATATGGCGACGGGATTATCAACTGATTTGGGTCGACTAGAGTTTCAATATAACCTTGAGCGACCGAAAACGCGTAGCACTTATGTTAATGGCACAAATGCTATGCGTTTCCGCTCGCTCAAGGTTATATCGAAACTCTAATCATTCCAACTCATTGATAATATAGAACAAGGATGTTTTTCGGTGGATAATGTACCGAAACGCAATTTAACAGTGCTTCCTTTGTTTCGGTAAAATAAACAACAAACTAGGAAATCGCTTAACAACAAACAAAGAAACACCAGTCGCGTAAAAACACCAATGTACAAATTAATTGCGTCCTAAATAGAAAGAGAACAAGAAGGTTACTATAAACACAATGACCAATAGAATTGTTCATAGGAATAGACCAATAGAAATGCGTTATCCATGATCCAGATCTCTGTACGAGACCCATATCTTTAACCTGCGTTGAAGCTAATACGTAAGTACCAATACTTCTCACAGCCACATCTACAAACTCCTTGTGTCCATTCAATCTTTTCAACTGCTTGAACTCAAAACTCAAAATAAAGTCTCTCCGCTTGATAACTCCAATTCGACTAGCTGGACATCACCATACAAAATTATTTTATAACCTCCATAAATATACTTTCATAGCATCTAAGCAATGTCCGTTATGCAAAGCTGGTACCAATACAGTATTACATCTATTTCTCAACTGCCCAATGTTCCAGTGTTTAAGATTAAAATATATCCCGATGGTTTGCAGAGGAGCTAAGCAAGACCAACTTATAAGTTAACTTTCTGGAGAAAAAGAAGAACTAAATAATTTATTTAAATTTATAGACAAAAGCTTTTAAAAATAAAACTAGGGATATTCTTCTTAACAATCGAAATAACCCGAAGGCTACCCTCTCCTTCAAGTAGGCCGCCTAAAAAAATGTTTAGCTGGAATTTAAATCGATCAAATCAGGGTCAACGAGGGCCCAGAGAGGCAGCTACTGTAGAGGTACTGCACCAGAGAGTGCTGTAGAGGATACTCCGGCCAAATGCATTCCCCTTCTGTAGATACCTATTAATAAATTAATTTAGTTCTGGGTTGGCCTAGGGACGGCCTGGCGGACAGAATCCAAGCCACGAACTAAGACAGCTCGGGGTTTGAACTCAGGTCTTCAAGCCATAACACATTGTGTTATGGCTTGAAGACCTGAGTGTTGTGTCATGGCTTGAAGACCTGAGTTTTTTTTCTTGTGTTAAACACAAGAAAAAAAAAGTAAATATTATCCCAGTGCTCTACCACAGAGCTAACCTTGTCCCCGCTCGAATTTAAATAGAAACAATTAAATATATACCTTCGAGTGTAGATTTTTTTGAGTTTGGTTTTCTACATCAAAAAACCTTCTAACAAATTGTTTGGAAGGCTGTCTTCCGAACAGCTTCATCTTTATGAGGTGTATTATGCACTTATAGATTTTGAATAGGTCTATTTTTCTGATCAACAAAATGTCTACCTCTTAATAGAAAAACGTTTTTTTCTTCAATATTGTCTTTGAAATATAACTCTATTGTAGATCCCAAGAGAGGTACAGAAAATATGTGTTCATTGTTGAAAAGGACAACAAACTTGGACTAATTATTTTAACAGAATATTAGACTAATTAGTTTGCATTTTACATTTCATTAAGAAATTACTTAAGACTGCTATAGTTAGCACATTCCCTGTAGTAGAAGAGGAGCAAATCTTTCCTAAGACAGCCCCCCTATTGTGTCACTAAATGAAGTTTTTGTTACTTGAAACAAAAGACTTTTACCTTGAAACTTCAGGGGGAACCAACAATTACGTCCATCGATCGTTTGGACTAAGCTGCGAAATTTAATTTCAGCTCTCCCATTATTCCCCCATAAAAGGGAGGAGGTTCGGATCAGGAAGAAACCGAAAGCAAATCCTTTCCCTCAATCGGCCTCCAGGTAGGAACAAAGAACTACCGAACTCGGGGGCATTATGCAAAGTTTCAGAGCCAAGTTTCACTTTCCTTTAACTACGGGAAACTTCAACCATCGCTCTCCTCCACACTTTACCCACACTCCTGCACCCCCCCCCCTTTTTTACTAACTTCCTTCCTTTACATTCCTTAATTAACACATAATGCGGTAAAGATTTCCTGTTCCTTGCAACACCAAGACGGAGTTATTCAGCAGGAATATAGTTAGCATCCTCTATTCATTAAAAACGACATTCCAAATTCTAATCGTATTCGTTGTCAAACCCAGTATTTCGTAATTATTTTCACATGAAAACACAAGAGGCATTCATCAGGTTCTGCAAATCCAAATTTTCTGCGTTTTTAAGAGCCTTTCTCTAAAGCAGTGTTGAGAAAAGAACATTCAAAATAATCAATAATGAATAAATCTGTTATTTAATCTGAATAATGAATAATATTTCATTCATTATTCAGGCATTCCATGACTAACGGAACTCCTTTTTTTATTAATTATTGAATAAAAATTATTTGTTTGAATGAAAATTGCAATCTAATAAAAACAGTAATCCCTAGCCGCCTTTCATCTTTCCATAGTAAATTGATTAATCATCCTAATCCTTCAGCCCAATCCTTATCCAGCATCAATCATCCTTCCTCTCCACCAAGACGCCTTAATAGGAAGTGGCCTATTAAGGCCATCTACTTAGCCAGTGAAGTGTCGTGGAGTACGAAATAAAATCAGTATAATTGTAATTATGATAATTGAGAGTGACATCGATGGATATTTTCTCTCCTCATGATATCAAAGGCCACGTCTCATTCGCCTCCAATCCTCTCTGCTAGTTGCAGGGCGTGGTTGGATGGCGTAAGGTCAGTCCGATCCTAGAATCCTTCCTAACAAGGAAGGTATTCGGTTGACAACTGGTGGCACCTGAGGCGTGCTCACGCTACCTATACCTACGTCAAATTACACAATACATATATTTGTGGACTGTAATATTTCTATGAATAAATAATATATATATATATATATATATATATATATATATATATATATATATATAAAATAAAAACAGAGTTGGGCAAAAATTAATTGCATAGTCTGGAAGTGAACCGGAAGTGACTCAGATCAATCCGGAAGTGCCCAGGGATGGGTGTAGTGACCCGAAAGTAATTACTATAGACCGGAAATACGCAAAAATAGAACTAGAGAGATCCAGATTCACCCGGAAATGACCTATGAATGAATATAGTGAGCTAAAAGCAATTATGGGAGACCGGAAGTAGGCCTGAAGTGGACCGGAAGTAAACTTTGAGGTGCCATGTTTGTAAAAATTCGTAATTAATGAAAAATAATGGATTATTCATTATGCATGAATAGTTGAATCAATGAATAAATTCTTATTCAATAACAAATTATTTGAATGATTATTAAATAAGAAATGTATTGAATAATGCCCAACTCTGTTATGAAACGGAAAGATATGAAGCGATTATACAATATAGGAAACAAAAGGTATTTATATAGATTTAAAAGTTAACTTAATTTTAATAAAAAAAAAAAAAAAAAAAAAAAAAAAAAAAAAAAAAAAAAAAAATTCCATTTATATCATTATTATACATGAAAAGAAGTGAACGATACACCAGTCCACCAAAAGGGGTTTAATAAACACATGAGATATTCAAGGCATTTGTTCACGTCACTCGAGCATTAACCAAAAAATTATTGTTGTTGGATTGTGTCATTCGCTATTGATTAACAATGAATTCTCTGCATTAAGGTGAGTTTGGCTAAATCAAATCTATATTCATTTAAATATCAATTGGAATCTTAAGTGAAAAAATCTAACTCCCAGAAAAAGTAAAAAAAAAAACAAACTCTCAATTAAAATTTCGGGTGAACAAGGAATTCAAGAAAGTTAACTCAGTTGCCCATTTAGCTTGAGCAAAGCACATTTAAATCCGAAGTTTTCCGGTTGTCGGATGAAAATAATTGACTAGGTACTAACATGCAAGACTCTGAGAAAATTACTTTTGAGCTACTGTCACGAAAGCACTGCTTATAATATTCCTTGAAATAAAAATAGCCTAGCAGTTATTTATCACTTTGGATGTAAAAACTACTGTTGTTGCTGTGGCCAGTTAAGAGTGCCTTATTAAAAATTATTAAAATATAAACTAGAGTTATTTTGAAATATGGATTTTACCAATGAGAACGGATTGAAGTCGCACTCGTCACAGAAATGTTGGAAAATTTGTAGGTATCTTTATCAATCCCGACTAACACGTGGGACGAAGTTTATGACAACTGAGCGCATTCACTGGGAAGCTGACTACCAAAAAACAATACATTCAAAAAGTGCGTCTTTTTTAAGATTTAATAACAAATTAGAATTTAGTACACCATCGTGTTTATTATTATTATTATTTTTTTTTTACGGCGCTTCGACAACTATGCCCTTAGCGCCGACATCCAAGGTGCAGCGAGGAATTTTCCCCACGAGCCGTGGGATGAGAAAATCACACGTTGATGGTGGGGATCGAACCCACCATCACCCGCTTATGAATCTAAGGCGCTAGCCACTAGACCACGGGAGACCCCCTATTTTCTTGTTATTCTATTTTAAACGTCTATGAATTTATGTTATCCTTTACTATTATATTATTTATTGTAGTTAAGCCATTATTATAGACAGATATAATAATGGTAATGCAAATAAGCTCATTTTATATTT
This sequence comes from Gonocerus acuteangulatus, assembly GCA_946811695.1. Lineage (NCBI taxonomy): Eukaryota > Metazoa > Arthropoda > Insecta > Hemiptera > Coreidae > Gonocerus > Gonocerus acuteangulatus. Next base: position 37,733,266 of record OX328132.1, on the reverse strand, counting down.
TAAAACAAATTTATAGGAAACTTCTTTTATTTTGAAAAAATAATGATTTAGTTTACAATAAGACTGAAAATTATAATTTATATAAACATTAATGTCTGGATTTAATGCAAATTGGTTCAAGCATTACATTTTTTTATATGTAAATTTATTACATGCATTAAACGTTATTTTGGTGCTTATATTTGTTTGTCGTCCAAAAACATGACATCGCCCTTTCTTTTTCTTCGGAGGTGGTTTTTTCATTAGTGCTTCTTAAATCCTTGGGAATTTTCTTAACAAAAATTGTTTTTTATCTGAACAAAGTGACGGGAAAGCTTGCCCTGGACTAATAATAATGCCTGAAAGGGTAGAACACAACTCGTCACAGTAGGCTTGGTAGGGTATTTCCTTGGAATACCTGAGGTATGCGGGCAGTAGGGTTTCCCAGCAATTTCTTGGCGCCAGCGCGACTGCTGGAGGGCTAAAGTGGCCACGGCCGTATGTAAGTTAACGAAAACTGGCCATGTTGGAATTGCACAATTAAGTGAGAGGGTATTATTAGGTTCTTGATAAGGCATTAATATCCTAAAACTTGGCCCAATACTATTATATCATAACTGACATAGGGAAACTGTTTTATGCGGACGGGAACTATGTTTTATTATTCTATCTACTTTTTATCCTTTCAATATTTTGTTTTTTATAACTTTACTAGCTGCTACACCTACTTTCTGCATCTAGAAAAGCAAAATAAATTATAAACCAAACAATCTAATAATGCAAATCTGTAACTATTCAGGTTGACAGTTTTGAACCCGTGACCTTCGAAGTGAGAGTCCTAGACGACTTTGACCTAGCCTATGTTAAAACTCGAGCCCTATACAACTCGAACAGCTAGTTGTTGTAATAGCTAAGAACAAATGTAACGTTTTACATAAATATGCGATATTTTCTTAAGTCGATGTAAATTAACATTTAATTAAGTTTCCTGTTAGTTATAATCTTGCAGAAAGTAGTTATATTAAAGAAGAAAACAAGCTGTCTTTTATGCAAATAAATATGAAAGCCAGAGGCGAGTACTTCGTCTTAATCACCTGTAGTACATGTAATTTAAATTTAAAGTACCCTAGTTTTCACGTCTTAAGAATAGTTCTCTAAGAGTAAAGGCGATTTAGATGAAGATTATCGAATGACGTGCAAAATTTTTAGTCTAAAGAAGCCACTGGTTATAGATTAATGCTGGTGACCTTATTGAATGATCAATTTGTAATCTAATGCATTGTTAAACGCTTAATTATATAACAATATTATATAGAATGGTCATAATTATAGTTATTTTAGGATTACAATAATCGTATAAATCTAAATACAGCAGACTCTCCCTGATCGGGCGTGGTCCGGACCGGGGTACAGTCGGATTGGAGAAAACGCCGGATTAAGGAATTTAGTTAGAAGCGTTGCATATTTAAAATTATGCATATTCTTAAAATTATTTTCAAAACTTGCACTCCACTCGTGGTGAATGTTCAAACAAGACTGGCTAAAATCAAACGTTCCAGCCACAGAGTAGAAACATTTATTTTCTTTGTAGAAACACAAGTTCCTGCCTCTAAAACGAAATATATATGCATTCTCCAGTTTCTATTCAATGAAATACCACGAAATAAATGTTTGTATAGGTAGGAAGGGAAGGTTTTCTAGAGACCCTCGAGCCGGTCTAGCTTCGGCGAGTTCCGAGATCCGTCACTCATTCCTTTGGGAGACCGCCGGATTAGAGAGAGCGACGGATAAGAGAACGCCGGATTAGGGAAAGTCTACTGTATATGTGTTATTATGTACATACTTTATTGTTCAATTGACGACAACCGGTTTTCAAATCGGAGCCTACCAAATTATGCGCGACCTAATCAAGCATATTCATTAACACTTGTTTTATCTCCCAGATATAACGCGCGTTCCCGCGAGTGAAGAGGAGCCGCTCCCGAGGGTTAATGTGTGGTCTGGTTTCCGCTGCTTTTTTTTATGACCCAAGCGACTCACGACGGAACCAAAGATATGTGCTTGATTAGGTCGCACATCAATTTGGTAGGCTCCGATTTGAACACCGGTGGTCGTCCATTGAACAATAATGTACATAGTAACACATATACAGTAGACTCTCCCTTATCCGGCGTTCTCTTATCCGTCGCTCTCTCTAATCCAGCGGTCTCCGAGAAGAATGAGTGACGGATCTCGGAACTCGCCGAAGCTAGACCGGCTCGAGGGTCCCTAGAAAACCTTCCCTTCCTAGCTAGCTATTATTTCGTGGTATTTCAACCACTTTAAACCCATTTCCTGCCCAAACAGAACCTATAAAGTGAATCTTTTCTTGAGCCCCGCTATATCAGAAGTGACAAAGGATAGATGGAATAGAGTACCGGTGGCGTATATATATATATATATATATATATATATATATATATATATATATATATATATATATATATAAAACAAGTTTAATGTGGACATTTATAGTAGGGGAACATGAAAATTCAGTAATGTCTTCAAAATAATTTATTCCTCTTGTAAGTTAGACGTACATTTATTCTCTTAACAATTACAATTAAAGTTTCATTTATATTGAATATAAAAATGTTGGTATGTTGAAGGTAAGAAATGTAGAGGTAGGTAGAATATGGGGGTTGTTAGTGTCGGATTGTGGAGGCATCAACAAGTTGTAGAGGCGGTCAGGATGGCCACAAAGCCACAAGGGACTGCTAGGGAGTAACTCAGCTCTAAGGAGTAACTCATTCATTAATCTGGAGACTTTGTAGAGATTTGCGTTTTTCTATATTCTCGAAACAAGAGACTTGTCATTCCATGTATTTGCTCAAATATATACCGGCCAAATAAATAGGTTCAGCCTACAGTCTGTCTTCTCATCCCTCCCATGCAGCCTAAAGTCTGTCTTCTCATCCCTTCCCATGCAGCCTAAAGTCATTCTTCTCATCCCTCCCATGCTGCCTAAAGTCTGTCTTCTCATCCCTTCCATGCTGCCTAAAGTCGGTCTTTTCTCCCCTCCCATGCAGCCTAAAGTCTTGGTAGAGAGAGATGATATTATGTTTTACGTTATGATGTCACCTGGTAACATGGACTATGTTATTAGGACATTTTTTAAGCACATGAGAAGGAGCTTTGTTCTCTCGACCGCGTCTGCGACAGAGGGTCTAGTGTTTAATGCTCCAGGAACATCGCTCAATGGCGAATGATTTGTATTTAATTGAAAAGCATTTGTCCATTCAGAGCAAGATAAAATCAATTTATCATAAATAAATTTATTTTCTCTTGGAAAATGTTGGACTCCAATCCCTTGTCATTTTCAGTGTGACCATTCCTCAAACGACTTTTCACTTAGGGTGCGGCTTATATTTGTAATATTATGGCTAGCTCGGTAATGTTATTATTCAGTCACTTTCACATTCCGAGGTTGCCTTACAAAAACTGTACGTTGGCTGGACATTTTTGTTAGTGATTCGATCTAGCTCCTGAGAGATGGACCAATGTTGAAGTGATTTCCAAAGACACCGTAATGACCCCAGTTCTCGCTATCGCCGTGAAGTGTGCAACAACGAAATAACATAATATAGGAATTATGTCGCTTGGTTATATGTAAGAAATAAATATGTATTATTATATGACACAATACGTCTAACTGTGTAATCGGATGTATAATTAATTGCATAACTGGAGGTATATGAATAATTCCATTTGTTTAATTAGATGTACATATGTGATATTGTAATTGGATTTATATATGCAATAATTGTTATGAGCGAATCGCATTAGTTGCAGGTCTTAATAAATAAATAAGCTTAAAACAACCTTTTTTTTCTTGTTTTTGACTCTTTCCCAACTGTGTTAGTCGCTCAACCACGTAAAAAGAACAGGACTTGCGTACCAGTTGTCGATGAAACGCGTGTTCCCTATATATATATATATATATATATATATATATATATATATATATATATATATATATATAAACGGCCAAACTTCGGGAATCGATGCAGGATGAAAAAATAAAGAAAAAAGACCTTTGGCATATTTCTCGTTTTCGCTTCGTTTCCGGAAAAAAACCGCAAAAAACTAGAAATTATGTAAAGGCAGTTTTTTAGAAGGAAAATGTTAAAATCGTTAAAATTATATGTTTTCTCACCACCCCCTCAACTCACCCTCTTACCCCCAACCCACCTCCTTGTATCACCACACTCCAAAAATATAGGAGTTAGTATGCCTCTGTTTTTGTATGGAATAATGACCCCTCGATTTAACGCTGAGTCTTTCCGCGCATTCCTCGATAATAAACTGTCGTTATTCTTGGGGGAAGTACTTTTGGCACGGAAATTGTGGAGGCTCCAAGTCGACGGTTTCCCAGCCCACTACGGGAGGGCCGTGCGAAATTGGTTAGACACTAACTATCCATGGAGTTGGATAGGACGTGGTGGGCCGGTATCTTTGTCCGCTCGATCTTCAGACCTTACGCCGTTGGATTTCTTCGCATGGGGACACACTGAAGATTTGGTCTACAGGGAGCATATTGGCTCAAGGGAGCACCTCATCCGCCGCATCAGATGGGCCAGGGAATAGACTACAGCTGAGCAATGCACAAATGCCGTCCGGTCTATCTATGTGCGTTGTGATCCCTAAATTGCTGCAAGGGGCCAAACCTTTGAACGGTTTTTAAATTCTTATTTTATAATTATGTATGCGTCCATTGTTAAATGTTAACTGTTTTAAGCATTGAAAATTTAATTTTATTAAGAATTGGAAGTTATTTTGTTGTGTGTTTTAGCACTTTCCTCCGAATATAAGTAGCTATATGTTGTAGCTATTTTAAATTCTGTTTTTATTCGATTACAATTTTCATTCATATAAATCATTTTTATTCAATAATGTATACAAATAAAAATGTTCCGTTTGCCATTGAATGCCGGAATAATAAATGAAATATTATTCATTATTCAAAATGAAATAACAGATTAATTCGTCATTCTGAATGAGTTTTGCCCAACACTGCTATGTCTCTTATGTTACTCGCTTCCAAGTATTCATTTCATTATAATGGGAAACACAATATAAGTAGACATTTATTTTCATAGGATACGTATTCCTTATGAAAGATTTGTTAATTCATACATTGAAAACAAAACAAAAAAAATAAATAATTTGTTGTAATATTAATTACAATCTTAGATAATATTATTTAATTTATAAAGATGAGCGGAATATAAGGGATAAAGGAGCTGAGATTGGCTGCTTATCCATTAATCTAGGAGCTACAGAGAGGATCCTAGTGAAGTTCATTGTTCCAGAACTGGACCCCAAGCACGAACTTTACTTTCTTAAGTACACACCCAATTCTTATCACGATCTTTATCAATATACTCTCTCTTAAGTTAAATATTAGTGGAAATATTGTCCAAGAGAGTTAGATAAGATTTGTGTAAGTGTCATAGTATCTCGTGGTCTTAGAAATAAAATTCTATTCTTTTGCATTAATCATGTAAAATATATACTTTATTTCTTATATCAATACCTAAAGTCACCCACAAGACATAAACTATTATTCTTATATAAATAGAAGGTAAAAAAAAAAAATAGAATAAAAATGAACAAGTTTGTTAATTTTTAAATTGCTCTATATTGTTGGCATTTTTAGATGCTTCTACAGGAGCTTTAACGCAAATTTAAAACAAAAAATTTGAGTACAATTTAAATAATGGACAATTATTCATTTTGAAGAATGCTGTTGCCCAATGGGGTCAGCTACCATCCAATCCACTAATAGCCTAATATAAAGTAGACGTAGTAGTTTCTAAAATTTGATTAATTGTATAATTGGATGAATATGTAATTTGTTTCTTGTTTTATTTTGGATTATAAACACCGTTTTTTGGTCATTTTAAAAAAATCTACTTTACAGTAATGCCTCTCTATGCACGATATTAGACGTATATCGGGGATTAAAGCATACAGGCTGCTAGGATTCCTTACATGATACAGAGCCACATAAAGCTGATAGTGCAATAAACATCGAATATTGGACGTTATTCTATACATTGGCTTAATTTTTTTAATTATGAACCTATTGACATGAGACAAACACTAAATGTTAAGTGAAGCTTACCACAAATATTAGTGAAACCCACATCTAAATCGGATAAGCAGTTCTTGAGATTAGCGTGCACAAACGCACAGACAAAGTTCTAACTATCATTTTTTTTAGGTTCTATTGCGTTGATAAAGATCCCCAAAAATATTTTGTCGTATATATCTCCTATGCACGAACAGCAATCCGTTACATTTGTATTATATGTCTAGAACATTTTTACATTGGCATAACTTTTGTATTTATGGACTGATTGTCAAGAAAAAAACGCTATATGGTACGTGAAGCTTACAGCAATATAGTAGTGAAAAATGCATTAAAATCGCATAAGCCGTTTCAGAGATTAGCTAGCACAAACACACAGACAAACAGACACACTGATATACAGACATCGATCTGTTACATTTTTATTATATGTATAGACGATTCTTTACATTGGCATAACGTTTTTATTTATGAACCGTTTGACATTAACCACTAAATTAAGTGAAGCTTCCCCCAACATATTAGTGAAAACCGCATCTAAATCGGATAAACCGTTTCTAAGATTAACATGCACAAACGCACGGACAAGCAGACGCAAATTCTAACGATCATTGTTTTGGGTGCTATTGCATTGATAAAGGCCTCCAATAATATACGGGCAGCTACATACGGTTGAGCATGCTGATTTATAAAAAGTCCGATTCGCAGGAACTGCGACATCTTAGCGCGGTTCCGTTCTTATCTCTAGTGTTTATGAAGGCATAGGATAGAAACAGTTATTACTTTGTTTAGATCAATAGCGAAACACCTATCCAAATGAAATCTCAAACAAACCAGTCTTGAAAGGTCTTGATTTACAATCTTACCTGTATGGGTCAGAAAGGCCTCCGCACAGAGGCATTTGGAAAGCCTTGGGATCTCTCTCTTTGAACGCTACATTTTTAACAATAAATTGATCTTCTTATTTTACTTAATCTGTTTTATTGTCAAATACATTATCCGACTATAAGCAATTTAAAAATAACAAGGAATAAAATAGACAAAAAGAACCATTCGAATAAACGAAATCAATTACTTTAAAGTTTTAAGCACTTATTTCTCCGATTGACATCGCCTAATTAAAACATTCTTTAGAACCTTTTTTGTAGAGCATTTAGCAAGCTTTCGAATGGTAACCATCTGCTTCCCAAGATTGTCAACGGTTTTCGAGATACTAACGAAAGTATACAAAGTTACCAAAACTTTTCTTGTCTGTTAATAAAATATTTTATTCTATCCCTTTCTTTACTCCAAACATAACCAAAATTTCAACATATTAGTGTTGATGAAATTCAAACATGCGGAAAATGTTTCAACTGAATCCCATAATTCTAAGTACCAAAATCAAAGACAAAAAGAACAGTTCGAATAAGCGAAATCAATTACTTTAAAGGTTTAAGGACTTATTTCTTCGATTGACATCGCCTAATCAAAACTTTCATTAGAACCATTTTTGTAGAGCATTTAGTAAGCTTTCTAATGGTAATCTTACGTTTCGCAAGATTCCCAACCTTTTTCGAAATATTAAGGAAAGTATACAAAGTTACCAACATTTTTTATGTCTGTTAATAAAATATTTTATTCTAACCCTTCCTTAACTCCAAACGTAACATAACTTTCAACATATTAGTTTTAATGAAAGTAGAACATGCAGGTAATGCAGGAAGGATTTTTGTACCAAATTTCATCAAAATCGGACCATTCGTCTTCTATCTAGAGAGCGAACAGACAAATATATATATATATATATATATATATATATATATATATATATAAATATATACATATATATATATATATATATATATATATATATATATATACAAATTTGAACCACCGTTATTTTCGGTCTCTAGGGGTTCTGAAACGCGAAATTTTCTAGTCGGCACTTCCGGATTGTTTCATTGTATCAACCCTATAAGCGGGGTTCCTCCCTATGGGGGAGGGAGGAACCGCGCTAAAAAAGTTCTCAGATTGAAAACTTGAATTCAAACACTTCAAGATGTTCTTCATCATCAAATGATTAGACTCCATAATGGAAACTATATAACGGGCTTAAGCATATTGGGGATTGTTATACACATTAAGATTGAGTACTCGATAATAGCAAACAACTCCTTGCTTACTTACAAAACATAAATACGACATTACTAATTGAATAGTTAAACCTAATAATAACGCAGGTATTATACCCCACCAGAAACAACAGTTTGGATTAATTTCATATGCCTTGTGTATTAATTATAGGAGTACACGAAGCAAATTGAATAGTTTAGATTTGGCAATTAATTGGAGCACATCAAATTTATATGCGCATGGGAAAGCAGGTTATTATTAAACTTTACAATAAATACAAAATAATTAATTAAGGAGTAATACTACCTTATAAATTTTTTATATTTACCATTTTAGCGCGGTTCCTCCCTCCCCCATAGGGAGGAACCCCGCTTATAAGGTTGATACAATGAAACAATCCGGAAGTGCCGACAAGAAAATTTCGCGTTTCAGAACCCCTAGAGACCGAAAATAACGGTGGTTCAAATTTGTATATATATATATATGTATATATTTATATATATATATATATATATATATATATATATATATATATATATATATATATTTGTCTGTTCGCTCTCTAGGTCGAAGACGAATGGTCCGATATTGATGAAATTTGGTACAAAAATCAGTCGTCCAATATGAAAGGTCAAGTTCGTTAACCAGCAAAATCCGCCCACTGGAAGATGGAGTTTGGGGCGAAATTCGCGCAGAAAAAATCGTAACGCTTACGTTTTTGAGTTCATAAGCTTGTAAGTACTCTTTTTATATGCTTCTTGGGCTAGGACAACGAATGAAACCATTTTCAAGGCGATAGCTTTAACCGTTTTCGAGAAAATTGGAAAAATAGTTTTTGAATACCGTTTTTGGTTTGGGTACTTAGAATCATGGGATTCAGTTGAAACATTTTCTGCATGTTCTACTTTCATTAAAACTAATATGATGAAATTTTTGTTACGTTTGGAGTTAAGGAAGGGTTAGAATAAAATATTTTATTAACAGACATAAAAAATTTTGGTAACTTTGTATACTTTCCTTAATATTTCGAAAAAGGTTGAGAATCGTGCGAAACGTAAGATTACCATTAGAAAGCTTACTAAATTATTTACACAAATGGTTCTAATGAAAGTTTTGATTAGGTGATTTCAATCGGAGAAATAAGTCCTTAAACCTTTAAAGTAATTGATTTCGCTTATTCGAACTGTTCTTTTTGTCTTTGATTTTGGTACTTAGAATTATGGGATTCAGTTGAAACATTTTCTGCATGTTTTACTTTCATTAAAACTAATATGTTGAAATTTTGGTTACGTTTGGAGTTAAGGAAGGGTTAGAATAAAATATTTTATTAACAGACATAAAAAGTTTTGGTAACTTTGTATATTTTCCTTAATATCTCGAAAAAGGTTAAGAATTTGGTAAACGAAAGAATACCATTAGAAAGCTTACTATATGCTCTACAAAAAAGGTTCTGATGAAAGTTTTGATTAGGCGATGTCAATCGGAGAAATAAGTGCTTAAAACATTAAAGTAATTGATTTTGCTTATTCGAACTGTTCTTTTTGTCTGTTTTTATTCCTTGTTATTTTTTAATTGCTTATAGTTGGATAATGTATTTTACAATAAAACAGATTAGGCAAAATAAGAAAAACAATTCATTGTTAGAAATATAGCTTGCCAAGAGAAAAAGATTCGTTGACGTCTTTTGAAAATTTTCAATTGCCTTTACGCTGTTGGTTTTTTTATTTTATTTTTTAATTGATTTTATCTGTAGAATTATTACTATAGTAAAAGAACACAGGAATGTGTGAAAATATTTGATATTTTCCAATTCATTGAAACGTATGAAATGAAGTATCGGTAGAAGAGGATTCTAGGGTCTTGCGGACCTGACCCCAGGTATAGCCATAAAACCCTTTGAACAAAGGCCGAGGAAAATATTATCTGTTTCTATTCTATGCTTTTCAAATGAGAATAGGGATATGAACAGGAACCGGGGTCTCCCGTGGTCTAATGGCTTGCGCCTTGGATTCATAAGCGGGAGATGGTGGGTTCGATTCCCATCCCACGGCTCGCTGGTGAAATTCCTCGCTACACCCTGGATGTCGGCGCTAATGACCTAGATGTAAATGTGCCGTAAAAAAAAAAAAAAAAAAAAAAAAAAAAAAAAACTGGAACCGCGCTAAGATGACGCAGTTCCTGCGAGTCGGACTTTTTTTTATTGGCTAAATGTCTTTCTTAACTAATCAAAAAACCCAAGAGTGTTTATTCGAAGAAAAAAATTTGAAATAGGCAAAAAATACAATGTTCCCAGTGATGTCCCGATGCCCAGTGAACGCGATTCCGATTGAAGATAATTTTTTGAGCGAGCTTCGATTAGACCCTTTTGAATTTTTAAGTTGTTTTTTTTTTGGTCCTACTTCAATATATTTAAAAATTAAACCCCAGTTTTTTATCTTTATTACAAGAAAGTAAGAAAAAAAATTAAATTGGAAAAAAATGAACATTTCAGATCAATAAACTTTAAAGTCGTTTTCTCAAAACTATGTTTTTCAAATCGGGCGATACTCTGTCGTCTTCAATTTTTGCCCGATCAACATCAAATTTTAACTGCAGCTTCCTAATGATATTTGCCTGCAAATTGATTTGATTCATTGAATAATGGCCAATTTTCGATGGCGTTTTTAATAAAAAGTTAATAATTGTCGAAAATAATATTTCTTAAAAATCCTATTACTTAGTACTACTTAGTATTTTACTAGAACTTATCATCGTCTTTTGAAATAATTTTAGTTTTTCGTTCTTTAAAAATTGCCGCCTGCAGACTGCTGTAATTCCGAACAAATTTTTGATTTAAAACCGCAACGCTGATGATGAATGTCGGATAAGAAGATGAAATCACCCAGCGACAAATTTTAAAAGAGAAAATTACAGTAATGTCTTAAATGTTTTACTATAAACAATATTTATTTTATCTGCTATACCAACCTTATAGCTGTTGCACAGCTTTGCATATATTCTCAAGTAGAATCGTTGTGAAGCAATTAACCTATTAGGCCATCAAATTCCATGTAATAAATTCTATAAAGTGAATAGAAGGCCTATTTCCTGTGCTACCTACGAGATTAGCCCAAATTGAATGGAAATTCTCTTTATATTAGAGTTTCTATAAAGCAACGAGCCATGGCGTCCATTGATCATCTCCTCTTGAAGCTATTCTCTGAGGTTCTAATGCCTGAACCTCCATCATGCCCCAACCTCATTACTACCAGCTAGGGCATAGCCAACTACACTAATGCGGGCTAAAGTAGCTTTTAAGTATGGACTCGGGCATACACTATACAGCGAAGTTTTAAATCTCAACTTTAATACAAATAAGCAAACTCAAAAGGAATATACTTCTTCAGATTGTATTCATGAAATATTATTTGGCAATGTTTTTCCTGCCTTCAGAGATCCAAAATACAATATTCAAAATAAGAATATAATGCACGCCATGGAAGCAAGTGCTTCCTACAGTACAAAAGATCATTTCTGTCAATTCCTGGTTTAACTAGTTCTCTGGTAGTGTTTATATAATGCACGTCACAGAAGTAATACAAGCCTTCAGGACACCAGTTCATCTCACAATAAGTTAATCCCTTATTTAACTAGTTCTCTAGTAGTGTTTATATATTGCACGACATAAAAGTAATACCAGCCTTCAGTATGCAAATTCATTTCTGTTAATCTCACATTGAACTAGTTCTCTGGTAGTGTTTATATAATGCACGCCATAGAAGCAAGAGCAACCTTCAGAACACCAGCTCATCGCACAATCAGATAATCTCTCATTTAACTAGTTCTAATGTAGGTAGTGTTTATATAATGCACGCCATAGAAGTAGGAGCAGCCTTCAGGACACCAGTTCATCTCACAATCAGTTAATCCCTCATTGAACTAGTTCTCTGGTAGTATTTATATATTGCGCGCCATAGAAGAAAGAGAGTCTTCAGTATGATCGGTTGACAAGTAATCAAAGTATGATATTTCTTGACATTGGGGCGCTCCGGACCTTCCCTGAGGTATGTAAGTTCATTTCTGTTAATCCCTCATTTACCTTATCCTCAAAATGTGTTTACCCGCAAGACAACGTCCACAAAATGTATATTCAAATTATGTAAGTTGTTTGTTTGTATACTTGAATACCTGAATCAGCTTAACCTCAGCGTCAAAATGTTAGACACACAATGCAAAATATTATTTTTGACTTTTCATTTGAATAGATCAACAAACAAACACGAATTCAATTATTTTTAACTTATCTTAAACTTATCGGGCAATGCCATTTAGTATTATAACCCTTTACAAAATATATATATATATATATATATATATATATATATATATATATATATATATATATATATATACAGATTAACACACAGTAACAAGTTAGGGATCTTCGCATATTTTCTTAAATATCTCGAAAGCAGTTGAGAAATCGTGGTAAGTGGAAGGTGACCATTCGAAACCTCATTAAATTCTCTACATTAAGAAACGAAGAAAGGTCTGAAGTATTTTTTTTTTTTTTTCTTCTCTGGGCTCTAGATTGGTAGATTAAAGTCCAATCTATGTTGAGTAAAAACTTTTCAAATGAAATATATAACTCGAATAAAGGCCCGAAACTCCTCCAGCCATTTGCTAAGCTTCGTTTTATAGCGATCCAGTAATGAGACGGCGCCACGGGAGGATCTTCCCAGGTCGAGGGTAAGCTTGTCATTATGAAGTTTGACAATGGTTTAATACCGGATGATCAATAGATGCTAAGAACAGTGTCTTTACTCAGCCCTTCTCCCGTTATATAACTAGGTTAAATCATAACATAAAGAAATGAGAGTTTCCACGAGGTATAAATGATACAAAATATTAAAACAAAAAACAGATTTCACATCGATAAAAACTAAATGTCTCATGCAGTGTAGGGCATATTGTAATTGGATTAAGAATTACGAATTATGATTACATTGTATTTGTATTTCATGAATTCGAATTACATCAAGGGTAATAATTCAAATAAAACATTACATTGTAATCCGGTAATGTAATTGAAACGCTAATTATGTAATTCAAATATCAATTACCAAGAATTGTAATTGAATTATAATTGTAATTCAATTATAAGTGCATTTATGTGCATAATAACGGGTTTCAACCGTTTTCGTGATATTTTAGAAAATACACGAGGATACGAAAAAGTTTCATGCCTGTTTATAAAATATTTTCTTATAATACTCCCCAAACGTTACCAAAAAAAAAAAAAAAAAAAAAAAAAAAAAAAAAAAAAAAAAAAAAAAAAAAAAAAAAAAAAAAAAAAAATATTAAATTAGATGAATGCCAAACATCTGCAACACGTTGGCGCTAATAGCCAAGATTTGTTGATGCGCCGTAAAAAAAACAAACTGAGATTTAGTTTGAAAACAAGTTGTATCAATGTTTCTAGTGAACGGTTACAGATATCGTTATTACAATGGTACGTATCACACGCTTTCCTACGTTATGAAACGAAACAGGCAAATTACTTCTATAACGTACGCCTCACGATTTTTGTCGCGGAAATTTCTAGCCTAAAACCAGGCTTCTTTAAAAAATAATTTATATCTAAGTAAATTTAAACATATGTTTACAATTTCAACAAACCTTTACATTTTTTTTACTCGAAAAATAATAGCAGACTTAAACTTGGCCCCACAAGAAACCCTAATGTAGTAAATATTATCGAAAATAAAAACATAATACTTTTACCTTTCCTAGAGACTAAAAATTTGTAAGCGAAAAATTTAGTTGACGTTTTGAAATTCAATATCTCGCCTTGAGATAACCCGATTTTCACACCCTTGGTCTCTTTAAAAAGAAGAGAGCTTTCTTTTTCTAACCATATAAATAACTATCATATTATCTTAGAATGTACTTGTAAGAAATGATTCTCAAAATAAAAATGAAATTTAAACTTTCTAGCATTATAACGTTGATTCGAGATCACGTAGAAACTGTGGAATATCGGGGCCTTTATCAATCTTCTAAATTTAGTTCGAGTTGGCTAAATTTTCTTTGAATTACGGTCGGGTTTTTGTTCCTTTAAGGTTCTTTCTTTTAAGGAATAAACGAAATTTCAATGAGTTAAAACCAAACCTGAAATCCCTTTGTAAATAAAAAAATGTTTTAGATATTACACTATAAAAGTCATTTTTTAAGCTCTTTCGGACTGGGGAATGTTTTTTTGTTTTTCGATGATGGGATCCTAATTTTAAATCTGCCAGTATTAGCAGTGTGAAAAAATGTATGCTGCTAGTTTGTTTGAACACGTAAACATTTCTTAAATTCACTTCTTGAAATATAAATTATTGTTTAACGAACAATTTTTTTCTTTAATCTACATTCTAAAACAAATGAATTGGTGAAAGAAATATTTCGCTATCATTTTTCAAACTCGAGTTAAAAAATAAAGCATGTTCAACCTATGTTATATTATTTCTCAGCTCCTAAGGCCCGAAGGCTCCTAAGGACGAAACTCTCGGACACGTGTCGACTATTTTTGATGCAGAATCACTGGGGGAAAAATAGGCCCGATCGATGTCCGATACTTGTTAGTTTTCTCAATGAAGTTTTGCCACATAGCATTGTCCCCAAGGATTCCATCAATGGTATCTTATCATTTTAAATAATTAATTAATTAACTTTTAATGGAATCATCTATATAGCACTCCTTCAGTGTATGTTTCTATGTGCATGTCGATCATGCTTTATTTTTAAAACCGTCTGGGTCATTTTTATGCTCCAATATACAGGGTGGCCCAGATAAGCGGGCCACAAGAGAAATAACTACTAAACGGGTTGAGATATCAACATTTTTCATAGGAGCAAAGTTGTAGTTCTCGTCGAGATCTATAAAATGGTGCCCTCGAAAATGACAAAATAACACTTCTAAGGGCTCAAATAGACCTTTGAAGGGAAGGGTTATCTCTTTATCCATATTTTGCATTATATTTTAAAAATGTACTAACAAAACAAGGAAGAAGCGTGCAAACGGGGTTTAAATGCGTCGCGTAGTTCTCTCTAAAAATAAGTTTTCATTTGCATGTATTTCTCGTATGAAATTTTAAAAAAAGGCACTTGAATTTATTTAAAAAGTATTTTTGTTAAGGGAGGGGCAATTCAGCATAGGATAATGTGTTCAGCACTCAACGAAACGAATCCCATTAGTGTAAACTAAAAAAGAAAATACATGAAAATTGGAACTTTAGGCATAAGAGTTGCCAAAATTACAGACCACAAATAATGAATGAATATTTTTTTTTGTTGCAATAAATACAATTTTTAATGCTGAGCACATTCTCCTAAGCTGAATTAGCCCTTCCTTAACAAAAATACTAATTAAATAAATTCAAGTGTTTTTTTTTTTGTTTTTTTTTTTTTAGAATTTTTGATAAGAAAAACATGCAAATGAAAACGTATGTTTACAGAGTACAAGTTGACGCATCGAAACCCCGTTTGCACGGTTCTTCCTTGTTTTGTTAGTACATTTTAAAAATATAATGCAAAGTATGGGTAAAAAGGAAACACTTCCCTTCAAAGGCCTATTTGAGCCCTTAAAAGTATTATTTTCTCATTTCCAAGGGCATAATTTTATAGATCTTGACGAGAACTACAACTTTGTCCCTTTGAAAAATGTTGATATCTCAAACCGTTTAGTAGTTATTTCTCTTGTGGCCCGCTTATCTGGGCCACCCTGTATACCTACTAAACATGAATCTCGATTGCTTTATGAATTTTTAACATCATATACTAATTATACGGTAAATGTTTCAAGAGGATTATGTTCCCATGAGTGTGCAGGGAAAGGAGTTTGACCCTTCTTAAATCATACAAATATATAACACCATCCGGATTGAGATATTGATTTAGCTCTGCCATGTATAAAAATCGGATTATTTACAGACCAAAGAGCTGCGGACAAACAAGCAACGACGTAACGCCCTCTTATAAAACATTTTTTCTACCCGATTGGGTGATCTAAAAAAATACCCTTTTCAGGATTTCTCTAAGCCCAGCAAATCCTTCTAATATGCAACTGTCACAACAAATTCTATGTTTTATTATATACAATTCATAGTATAATATATTTTACATTGCTTTTATAGCAGCCGTTATCGGTGCTTCAGAAACAATAACACGAAATTATAGAAGGTAGAGATTGTCCGGTTTCAGTCTGTTGTGTCTTAATAAAACTACATTTTTTACGTCAAAATGGGTTTTATTGTTTGCCGATGTTTCGGTTTGAAATTCAAGCTTATTTAAGCTCTAGCTATAGCACACACTGTATAATGTTTTTCTGTTGTTTTTTTTAAATCCTTTTGTATATATATATATTTTTTTATTAATTTTTTTATTTGAAATCTGTACAAATCATTATAAGTACAATAATCAAGTTAGTTGATACAGATATATGCTATGCATAAATTGAACAGAACGGTAAAAATAAAATAAAAAAAAGAACAAACAAAATTTGGATGAAGCCAACCATTGTTGGCACTTCCGGGACTGTCTAAATAGATATTACAATGATTATGATAAGGTCAGGTGAGTAAAATGTCTCGGGCCACTGTCTCTTAAGCCACCTGAGGAGACCTGCTAAAACCACGTTTTTCACACTCCGAATCGCGGTATGTTCTCAACATGTGGTGTTAGGGGGAAAAGCTTCAAATAGATGTTGTAGGCCGCTAAATGCTGCACATTTTGGTGCCGACGAATCTAAGTTTCTTGGATCACGGGATCTGGAGATTCGTTTGGTCTATCTTTAATAATTCGTGGTTTTACTGCGTTGATGAAGGCTCCCTGTGGAGATTCAATGTTCTAATTGGCACTCGCATCTTATTTATTCATAGGAAAATCAAGAATGGGTTAACAAGTTCCTAATCAACGAGATTTTGCAATTGCTTCCTGCGAAGGCTGGAGCATAAACGCCTTTTTTCCTAACACCAGTAGTTGAGAAGTTATCTAAGGAATTGAAAGTTTGTAAACGTGGTTTTAACGCTCCAGGAAGCGTCCGGACCCATATTTATAGGACACTAGCCGTTATCCGGCGTGCCATGCTAACCTCCTTTCTGCGTATAGAAAAGCCTAAATAAATTTGAAACCAAATAAGTATTATTAAAATCTAATAGCACGAATCTGTAACTGTTATGAACCCGTGGCCTCCCAACTGTGAGTCCTAGACGACTTTGATTAAGATCTACATGTGTACCGAGTTTAGTCAAAATCGGACGAACGGTGTGGATTTGTATAAGGGACAAACATACAGACAGACAGCTGGTAGATTTTTTTGACCTATCCTAGGAGATTTCTCATATCAAGACCTACCAATAATCCAAGTTTGGTCAAAATCGGTCAAACGGTGTAGATTTGTATAAGGAACAAACAAACAGACAAACAGAAAAACAGACAGGCACGTGATTTTTATATGTATATATAGATTTTATGCTCAGAGACGAATTTCCTATAAGCATCTTAAAGCTTAAACACTTCTTTGAAGCCACCCTCTATATCTAGAAAACGATCGAGAAATCGAGGTCGAAACGAATAAAACAGTCCCTCAGATGCTAACAAGAAAATACGAAAGTGGCAAACTACTTTGAGAATTTCCCAACCATGATTTTGTTTATTTAACTTCAAAGATTCCCACAAATTTTGTGCAACTATCAAAATTAATTTTCCTGATCAAATGTTTTACTACAATAAATGGATTTTTCAATTTTATTTTTAAAAAACTTTTTTCCACTTCCAAGTTGTATATATTAGTTTATTTATTATTTTTTTTTTACGGCACTTCGACATCCAGGGTGCAGCGAGGAATTTTCCCAACAAGCCGTGAGATGAGAAAATTCCTGCCGCCGCACTGTGGAGCCAAACGACATTTCGTGTTTCAAAAAAGGCTACTGGCTCTAAATCTTAACAGATTTCAATGAACTTTTTTTTAAAATGCTAGCTAATACAATTTACAACAACTTCGTCTGGCCAGATTTTTGTTTTTTGTTTCCATCTAAAGGCTGGCAGACCCTTAGATGTCGATGCGCCGGGAGTCTAATTAAAATATATCATAACATAAAATTTTTATGGAGTGATCTATAAGGTACCAAACCAATTTCACATTTGATACTCTGATTTTGTAGCGACGATATCATTCGAATAATATTACCAAAGGCTTCCGTCTGAAAATCTAATTTGTGTTGTTTAAATAAATTGACTATACTGATGTATATCCACAATCTCTGCTCCTTTTGTTCACCCATGCTCGGAAGCACCTTGCTTCCTCATACGAAAATACGCCAAAATGAGGCAGCTCTTGGGACTTCTCGGGGCAGCTTGATGGAAACTGTCGATCATAAAGTGCCACCTGTCTTGAGGAAGGAAGAGGAAATTTTATTTCTTGGTCTGGAGTTACTGTTTTGGAAATCGCTATTCAAGAGAATGCATGAAAATTTATCTCCATCATGGAGCGGCGAGGGTTAGTTTGAGAAAAGGAAAAGGCAGGGACTGTCTCCCTTTGAAGAGCTCCTCCTTTGGAAAGTTAATAATATCCGACAGCCTTCCTCTGTTGACTCTAGCCGTCTGAGGACCTGACAGAAAGCGAGCTCCTAATACGGAGGATAAACTTTGTAAATACATTCCTTTCTCAATTTGAACCAAAGAAAATAGACTTTCTTCCCCCGTGTCGAGTATAAATAGAACATACAACCTATGCTTTCAGAAATACTACAGAAATTCCTATTCCACCTTCACCTTCGGGTTCAATCTTGACAAGGAAAACCCAAGGGAGTCGACGCCCGGGGCTAACAAAGCCAACTCATGAAACCACTTGACTTTTCATTGTTTTTTTAACCTTTCAGTCGGCGGAAAAATTAAAATGAATACTGAAATATATCAGGTAAAACTAGATCTTCCCGTGGTTTTGTGGCTAATGCCTTAGATTTTCTTCTGGGTGATGCGGGTTCGAGTCCCGCCTCACCCACAAGAATGATGTAATGGTGGTAACCAGTAGATACCCTTTACGTCGATCAACCGTTTTATTAAAACTTACTAGACTAGTAATCGTTTGACCGATTTTGGCAAAACTTGGCACAGAGATTGGTCTTGATGTGGGGAATCTCGTAGGCTAGGTCAAAAACATCTACCAGCTGTCTGTCTGTATTTTTGTTACTTATATAAATCCACATCGTGTAATTGATTTTGACTAAATTTGGCGCACAGGCAGGTCTTGATCCGGGGAGTCGTTGGCTAGGTCAAAAACGTCCACTAGCTGTCTGTCTTTATGTTTGTTTGTTCCTTATACAAATCCACACCGTTCGACCGATTTTGACCAAACTGGGCACACAGGTAGGTCTTGATCCGGGGAGTGTCATAGGCTAGATGAAAATCGTCTAGGACTCACAGAGGTCACGGGTTCGAAACAGAGACCCCGAACAGTTACAGAATTGCGATATGAGATTTTGATGTTACTTATTTGGTTTCTAATTTATTTTTGTTTTTCTAGATGCACAAAGTAGGTGTAGCATGGCACACCGGGTATCAGCTAGTATTATTTCTTTTGTGTCATGGCGTGAATTCAATAAAAAAATTCGGTACAAAGTGTGATGTTTCTGCCACTTTATCTGGAAGTTATAAATTCTTTATATCACAAAGACGATTGGCTCATTACTATAACATATATATATATATATATATATATATATATATATATATATATATATATATATATATATATAGGGTACTAGACTTATTTTCTAAGGTACCTGAGCTATAAAAATTATATTTTCTACTGCCGACGTTCGAAAGTTAGTTTCAGGGTCCCAGATCGTCTCCAGGCCCCCCCAGCCTTTAATTAATTTAATGAGCACATGAGAAGATGAAAATCCAGAGCCAGAGCAGACTACAGACCACACTAACTCCCTGTTGTGGCGTATGGTCAAGAATCAAATACCTCTGCAGTATATGCCCGTCTGGCGTCTTACTAATTATTTTTTATGCATATATTATTGATTTTTAACTTACGGAAATAGAATCTTTTCATCATCTCATATGCTTATTACTGTATTTTTCTTCTGGCTAACACAATCAATGTTAAAAGACAAAACCTAGAATCCTTCTCTCAAAAACGGTCTTCTGCAACGATTTAATCGATTCTACAAAACAACATACCGATAAACCCATTTTCCATCTCATTTATACATTTAAGGGCGTCAAGAGCGGACATGTCATACTTCACATCGAATTAAGCACGTCAAAGCGTGGGCAAGAGAAAGTGTTTTGTGTCACCTGTTCGAAGAAAGTACATTAGTGCATTTCGCAGAGTAGCCAGATAGCTGGTTCTGATACATCAACCTGTCAGTCCTAATACGAATCATCTATGAGTAAAATGCTTTTTAACATTTTTTCATGACAAATTTATGTGTTTGTGATGTACGTATAAATATATAAACAAATCAATGACATATTAAATGTATGTCCATTATTGGTAACCAAAATTAAGCACATTATAAAAAAGTTAGATTCATGAAAAATGTATGAATATTTATTTTATTGTATTTTTAAATTATAATATATTTTTTTATAATGAATCACAGTTAAAGCATGGAGTAACGAACAATACACCTTGACAAGAAGAGACCAAGTAGTACTGAACAGACTTCGCATTGGACACTCATTGCTCACACATACTTACCTCATGGAGAAAAAAGACAAACCGATATGCAGAGTTTGTAACATAACATTAACAATTAAACATATACTCACTGAATGTACAAGACGTGACAAACTCAACATTCCACACGACCTACAAGAACTACTTACAGAGGGTAGTCCATACATAAACTCTATACCCCAATATTTAAAACACATAAACATGTATCACAAAATCTAATATGATCTGTTTTTTTTTTTTGTTTTTTTTTACGTAATATCTATTATGTAATTATTACTCAATTTAACTTGGTCATTAATGGAAAACAACATGCAGCATCCTCCATAACCTAATAAATAATTAAATAATGGTAGTTAGTTTTAGTGATAAGTTATGTAAATATATTAACTATAGTTCAAATAGCAATACTCTAAATAATGTTTAGTACTTAATTCTTAACACAAACCTACTAAATTTTGTCGTATGCTCACCTCAAACGTTTGTTGTATTTAGTACTATAAGTTACTGATAATTGTGAACATATAAATTTGTATTTTTTACTGTATTTTAAAAAAAGAGGAAGTCGCCGTCGTTCCGAAGGTCGTAAAATAAATAAATACAAAAAAATAATGAATCAATTAAAAATTGTATTTATTTATGTACGCTTAATGATTTTCGATTATATAAAAATTATCAAAGAAACCAATGTTTAACAAAAATGAAATTAATAGGCTATGAGAGCTCTATTACGCTGGAACAGCAACATTGCAACCCCAACTTCTAACATACTCAGTAATTTGTTGCTAATTTGTTACACTATTTTCAAATTTGTCGCTCCAGCCGTTTCCGAGAAAACGTGGCTGTGCTAGCGTAATATTACGCCAGCACAGCCACCCCCGTAACTTTTGATCTAATTGTCTGACGAAATTCAGATTGGTACGAGAATTTGTTGCTAATTTGTTGCTCTAGAATGACACCAATCACGAATTTGTCGCTCCAGCCGTTTCCGAGAAAACGTGGCTGTGCTAGCGTAATATTACGCCAGCACAGCCACCCCCGTAACTTTTGATCTAATTGTCTGACGAAATTCAGATTGGTACGAGAATTTGTTGCTAATTTGTTGCTCTAGAATGACACCAATCACGAATTTGTCGCTCCAGCCGTTTCCGAGAAAACGTGGCTGTGCTAGCGTAATATTACGCTAGCACAGCCACCCCCGTAACTTTTGATCTAATTGTCTGACGAAATTCAGATTGGTACGAGAATTTGTTGCTAATTTGTTGCTCTAGAATGACACCAATCACGAATTTGTCGCTCCAGCCGTTTCCGAGAAAACGTGGCTGTGCTAGCGTAATATTACGCTAGCACAGCCACCCCTGTAACTTTTGATCTAATTGTCTGACGAAATTCAGATTGGTACGAGAATTTGTTGCTAATTTGTTGCTCTAGAATGACACCAATCACGAATTTGTCGCTCCAGCCGTTTCCGAGAAAACGTGGCTGTGCTAGCGTAATATTACGCCAGCACAGCCACCCCCGTAACTTTTGATCTAATTGTCTGACGAAATTCAGATTGGTACGAGAATTTGTTGCTAATTTGTTGCTCTAGAATGACACCAATCACGAATTTGTCGCTCCAGCCGTTTCCGAGAAAACGTGGCTGTGCTAGCGTAATATTACGCCAGCACAGCCACCCCCGTAACTTTTGATCTAATTGTCTGACGAAATTCAGATTGGTACGAGAATTTGTTGCTAATTTGTTGCTCTAGAATGACACCAATCACGAATTTGTCGCTCCAGCCGTTTCCGAGAAAACGTGGCTGTGCAAGCATAATATTACGCCACGAGTTCGGACGCATAGCGCAGGAAATCACGTGACCTTGAGCAAATTTGGTTCGACAAATACGACCGATATTCCCTATATATTTAAGCCGAAATCGCCCTGAGAACACTTTGAAGTGAGTAAGGAATATTTTAAGGTGAGTTGTAATTCCCATGATTTTCGTAGATGATGAAACGTCTGTGTATGTAATTAAACCCTAATTTTTCATATTGTTTACATGGGCGTATATAAGGGGGGGGGCTGAGGGGCTGCAGCCCCTCCCGGAATTTTGATTTCATGGTAATAACTAGAGACCGAAAATAACTATTTTTATTTCAAATGAGTTTCACTTAACCTTTAATTTTTATTATTAGGAAATAAAAATAGAAATTCCATCGTAATTGATAATATCAATTAGATATAAAATATAAAATACATTATATTTTACTATTTAAAAAAAAAATGTTTAATAATTTTTATTTCAAAACCTTAAAAATAAAAATTATTTGAATAATGTTATTTCGACATTTTTTTATAACAATTTTTTTTTACTTTAACTTTAAACATTATTTTAAATAATAAAAAAAAATGAGTGCTATAATAAATAGAAAGCAATACACAAAAACAAATTCTAGAATATACAATATATACTCATAGAAATCAATTGGATTTAGAGGAACTTTGATTCACTCACATAAAGAAATAACTTCTAATAATCAAAAGGTTCTAAATCATGTATTTATTTATTCGGAGGTTAAGAGATATTTAATAATAAAATAATAAAATTAAAATTTAATAAAATATATTTAATAAATATATTTAATAAATAAAATAATAAAAATTAAAAGTTAAGTAATTTTTATTATTGGGAATTAAAAATAAAAATTCCATCGTAATTGATATATTTCATTATTTTTTTAAGTACAGATGGAATGGTTGGGATTCGGCTAAATAAACCTCAATATGATTTTGTTTTAAAAAAATCTATATTTCGGACGTTTCGGCTACTCATTGGTAGCCTTCGTCAGCTAAAATGACAAAAAAAAAGAAATTAATACAGAAACAATCAAGAAAAATTTATAATTGTGATAGGTAACAGAACTATAGATACAGTTTAACTTATAACAGAACATATCGTCTTAAAATTCTTAGAATGAGTAGAATGAAAAAGAAAATAGGTACAGTAATTGATTTTAATAGTAATTAGTAACATTAATTGATTTTACAAAGAAATAAGAGAACTATATACCAATGACAAATATAGTAGCTAATAGTAACATTAATTAATTTTACAAAGAAATAAGATACTACATACCAATGGAAATGCCGAGCGGCAGAGGAAGACCGCCAACCTTGGTCTTCCTCTGCCGCTCGGCATTTCCATTGGTATGTAGTATCTTATTTCTTTGTAAAATTAATTAATGTTACTATTAGCTACTATATTTGTCATTGGTATATAGTTCTCTTATTTCTTTGTAAAATCAATTAATGTTACTAATTACTATTAAAATCAATTACTGTACCTATTTTCTTTTTCATTCTACTCATTCTAAGAATTTTAAGACGATATGTTCTGTTATAAGTTAAACTGTATCTATAGTTCTGTTACCTATCACAATTATAAATTTTTCTTGATTGTTTCTGTATTAATTTCTTTTTTTTTGTCATTTTAGCTGACGAAGGCTACCAATGAGTAGCCGAAACGTCCGAAATATAGATTTTTTTAAAACAAAATCATATTGAGGTTTATTTAGCCGAATCCCAACCATTCCATCTGTACTTATCACCTCGACGGCTAACTATCTAATCATCATGATTATTTTTTTATTCGATTGACACCCCCCTTTTTTCCACAATTTTTGATATTTAAAAGCGAAACTTGGTGGGTATTAACGTGGTCGAATGTACATTCATTGGACCTAATGCACGACCCCTCAACAGACTCCAGTTCTTCTCCAGAGACCCTAACTCTGGAATCTCCAATGGAAAGGGGTTATTTTTATGACGGATTATTGTAGAGAATTGAATTTTAGGTCGATTTTATATCAGTCATTTTTTCGCTAAAGCGCACCAATGAGTAACAAATTGCCAAAAACCGTTAAAACCCTTGTTTTTTGTCACTTTTCTGCCAATAACGCAGAAAGTATGTCCGTAATGGAAAAAGTAATTGGCATAAACGTTGTAGAGGATTAAATTTTCTTTCCAAAAAGTACCTTTAAATGCCTAAAACGTAAATAGGAATGGAGCAAAACACACTTTTGTTTTTGAAGTTTTCAGAAAAGTTTATGATCAACGTGGTCTACGCTTCCGTAAAACTTAATAAACGTTTTCTAAACTTTTTGCTCCACCTAAAAATCAAATTCAATTAATTTATAAAGGCATTAAAATAATAAATTTAAAGCAATAGAACTCACCTAATCATTAAAATTTCGTAGCAATTATTTTTGTGTTGGACGATTTATTTATTTTTTACGGCGTCTTGACATCTAGGCCATTAGTGCCGACATCCAGGGTGCAGCGAGGAATTTCCTAAATAATAAAAGTTGAGGGGTCGTGCATTGGGTCCAATGAATGTACATTCGACCACGTTAAGACCCACCAAGTTTCGCTTTTAAATATCAAAAATTGTGGAAAAAAGGGGGGTGTCAATCGAGTTTTGAACACCCTGTATATATATATATATATATATATATATATACAGGGTGTTCAAAACTCGATTGACACCCCCCTTTATATATATATATATATATATATATATATATATATATATATATATATATATATATATATATATATATATATATATATATATATATATAAATTTGAACCACCATTATTTTCGATCTCTAGGGGATCTGAAACGCAAAATTTTCTAGTCGGCACATCATCACATCACCTGTGTGACTAGGTGTCGTCAGTGTGTTTTGCAAGGAAGCCTTTTGTAAAAACGTTCATAATTTTCGATGTATTTGTTCTGTAATTAACTTTTATGCAAGAATTAATATCAAGAATAATTTTCATTTAATTTTGATGATATCACAAAAAAAACACAAATTACTCTTATTTATTTGCTGTTTTTTTTTATTCTAGAATTTCAATTACATTATGAAATTGAGAGATAATCTCCGTTTTGAGTATTCCTTTGGAAATTTGATTAAATAAAACAACTTTTGTTTGATTCGGCAGTCTGGAGGATTTATTTTCGAAGAGTAGTGATTTTGGAAAAGTTGTCACTAACCAGAAGTTTATATTATTATTGTTTGAATTGATACCCAAGATCACATTTTCTCGCTCAGGACTATTATCGAGAAGTCATGGGACAGAGGGAAGAGTATATACCTCGCATTCCTAGACATTAAAGCAGCATTTGATTCAGTTCCTAGAGAGGAATTATGGGCAGCCTTAGCTGCTAAAAAGGTTCCCAAGGCATTAATAAGCGCTATAAAATCTACCTATCATGACCCTAAAGGTATAATTAGATTAAATGGAATTGAATCCAGGCCCTTCGCCATGAATAAAGGAGTTAAACAAGGAGATAGACTTAGCCCCCTCCTTTTCATCATATTCATGGACGAAATCTTAAAAATTTGCAAACGTAGGACAACACGCACAGTAATAGGAAAGTGGAATATGAGGACAATTCTAGCACAAGCATTGGTCTTTGCGGACGATATTGTTCTCATAGCTGATTCCAATGAAAATTTGCAGCAAGCAGTTTCCGAGTGGGAAGCGGAACTAGAAAGGAAGGGCTTGGTAATAAATGCAAGGAAAAGCAAGGTGATGCACATTGGTCATGAAGAGGAGGAAATTGTAGTTCGCTGCAAGGGGGAAGTATTGGAAACAGCAGAGGAATATACATACCTCGGAACTGTGATCAGCAGGAATGGGAAAATGGACCCGGAGCTCTCCAACAGGATAAAAAAAGCTAATAATGTTTATTACCAGCTGTGTAACACTGTGGTAGGGAAGAGAGAGATGGAAAACAGCGTCAAACTGCACATTTTTAAGGCCATCTATCTCCCTACACTTCTGTATGGAAGTGAAAGCTGGGTGCCACTGAAGAAACATTGGAGTAGGGCTACAGCCGCAGAAATGAAGTATCTCCGTAGAGTGGCAGGTCTGACAAGGAGAGACCAAGTCAGGAACGAAAGGATACGGAGTAATGTGGGAGTAGCTTCCTTGAAGGAAACAGTGGAGAAGAGGCAGCTAAGGTGGTTTGGGCATGTATGCAGGATGAGCGAAGACCGAGATCCGCGAAAGTTCTTTGAGGCTCGGCCCACTGGACGTCGTCCACGAGGAAGGCCGAGATTACTCTGGATCGACCACATTTCCAGGCTTGGACAGGAAAAGGGAAAGAGTCTGAACTCCATGAAAGCGCTGGCTCGGGATCGCGATGTTTGGCGGTCTTGGATCGAGGCACCTCCACGCTGAAAGGCACAAAGGAGGATGATAAAGAAGAAGAAGAAGAAGAAGAATTGATACTACGGGTTGAATGAGATAATTGTGGACATTTAATGTACATTAGCCTTGAAGAACATTTATGGGCATTTATTTCTTTTTTTTATTTATTTAATTTATAGAGCTCTGCAACAGAGGCGAAAAACTCTTTAAATGTCAGTCGTCAACTTCAAATGTGATATATATGTATATAAGAACAAATGAAGAAATAAAATTGGAAAAGAATGAAGAAAAAAACAAACAAACAAAATAAAATAAAATAATCAAAACAGACAAAATTTAGTAAATTAAATTTTTGTGTATAATAAAGAGTTTTTTAAATGTTTGAGTAATGCATTGATGTGTGGGCTACCTTCTGTCAGTATTTCGTGTAAGTCGTAAGGTATGGTCAGGTTATTGCGTTGTCTGCAGTTGGTAAGTATATGTTTAACGGTCAGAGTCTCGTTACAATATCTACAAGTTGGTCTGTCCTTTCTGTCCAGTCAGAAGGAATGGGTAAGTAAGGTATGGTCAGGTTATTGCGTTGTCTGCAAATGGTAAGTATATGTTTAACCGTCAGAGTCTCGTTACAATATCTACAAGTTGGTCTGTCCTTTCTGTCCAGTCAGAAGGAATGGGTAAGTAAGGTATGGTCAGGTTATTGCGTTGTCTGCAGTTGGTAAGTATATGTTTAACGGTCAGAGTCTCGTTACAATATCTACAAGTTGGTCTGTCCTTTCTGTCCAGTCAGAAGGAATGGGTAAGTAAGGTATGGTCAGGTTATTGCGTTGTCTGCAAATGGTAAGTATATGTTTAACCGTCAGAGTCTCGTTACAATATCTACAAGTTGGTCTGTCCTTTCTGTCTAGTAGGTAGGAGTGGGTAAGTAAGGTGTGTCCAATACGAAGCCTGGATAGGATGACTTCGTCCCGGCGGGACAACTGTTCATTTGTCCAGGCTTTCGTTGTATTTTTGTATATGGGCCTTTAAGAATATGAAAAAGTCCGACTCGCAGGAACTGCTTCATCTTAGCGCGGTTACGTACATCTTGAAGAAATGGAATAGATTAGCATCACAAATCACAGGAAACTGACAGCCACTGCCATCATGATTACCACAGCCACTCCAAACTTATTACCAATACCTTTCACCGTTTGTTAGCTTATTTTAATACAATACTAATTTTACTGATAAATGCAATTTAAAACTAGAAACAACCAATTAAAAAGTGAGATAAAGAAAGAGAAAAACCATTTCAAAACAATCACTTTTTAAGATACGAAGACAGGTATAGTTGGGATTCGGCTAGGAGAAAAAACGTCAGACTTTCAAAAAGGAAATCTGTATTTTGGACGTTTCGACTGCAACGATGGCAGCCTTCTTCAGCTAAAAAATATATACAACTTATAAGTAAAGAAATTGTACAACTAGTAAGTAAAAGACAGGCAGAAATGAGCGGAGTATATATATCAATACAATAAATGTTAACCAATCTTATTTTAAAAAAAAAAACAATGAAAAATACAGTAGTTGGAAAATAACCAACATGTAGAAAGTGTTGGTAAAAACAGTGAGAGAAAAAAAAAAAATTAAACAGTAAAAACAACGAACATTTTTCATGTAGTGAAAAACAAAATCTATTTTATAAGTGAATACAATTTTTAACAATTAATATATAGATACATACCACTAGAGAATGCCTAGGGGGGAGGGAGGAAGACCTCAATGACAACTCAGGTAACCATGGTTGGAAGTATGAACGACCGCTAATACACAAGGGGTCTTTATAGTTAAGAAAAGGGGTGGGGGGGGGGGGCGGGAAATCGGTGAAGATGAAAGAATCAGGCTGGGTTGTAAAAGGCGGGTTGTAAACCCAGTTTTAAGAGGTGTTAGGAGCACACAGGTACAAAATTGTCTGGAGCCTGGGAACAAAGATAAAAGGAGGTCAGGACAATTTATGGAAGATGGAGGAGTAAGCAGGGGAGATGTTTTGTTTGTCGGTTTTGTAATTAATGTTATTGGGGTTTAAGTTAATGTGGACGCATTCGGAAATCTGTCGTTTAGTGGTGTTTCGTTCAGTGGAAAGTATTTTAGTGTCGTCAAAGTTGAAAGTGTGTTTTTTAGTTATGGCGTGTTTTGCGAGGGCGGATTTGTGGATTTCTTTGTTTTTTATTGTCCGTTTGTGTTGTGTTATGCGGGAGTGAATATAATTTTTGGTTTCACCTATGTATACAGCATTACAAGAGGGGGTTTGGCAGGGTATTTGGTAAACAACGTGGGTGGCGCAGTCATAGGGAAGGGGATCTTTGAGTTTGGTGTACAGTGTAGTAAGTTTGTTAGTGGTTTTTAACCCAAAGTTTAGTGACGGGAGGGCTTTTTTTAAGGTCTTTGTAAGTTTTTCAGTCAGTCCTGGTGTGTATGTCAGGGAACGAAATATCTGGAGGGGGGATTCGAGGGAGGTAATGGGGGAGGTGGCATTAAAGGATTGGGATTTTATTTGTTTTATAAGCCGGTTTATGAGGTTGGGGGGGAATTGGTTCAGTGTTAATATTTCGGTAGCTTTGTTCAGGTTTTCAGTGTGGAAGGACTCATGGGATAAGGAGAGGGTGCGGCGAAGAAGGTTCCGAGCTATAGATAGACTGCTTCAACTCCTATCATCCCAGACTACAATTTACGGTGGAGACTGAACAAGACCAACAACTCCCCTACTTGGACGTTCTACTTATCAGACAGACTGACGGCACTATCATCACAAACTGGTATACTAAGCCCACTTATTCTGGACGTTTACTCAATTTCCACTCTTCCCATCCTTACCACATGAAAATCAATATAGCTCGGAACCTTCTTCGCCGCACCCTCTCCTTATCCCATGAGTCCTTCCACACTGAAAACCTGAACAAAGCTACCGAAATATTAACACTGAACCAATTCCCCCCCAACCTCATAAACCGGCTTATAAAACAAATAAAATCCCAATCCTTCAATGCCACCTCCCCCATTACCTCCCTCGAATCCCCCCTCCAGATATTTCGTTCCCTGACATACACACCAGGACTGACTGAAAAACTTACAAAGACCTTAAAAAAAGCCCTCCCGTCACTAAACTTTGGGTTAAAAACCACTAACAAACTTACTACACTGTACACCAAACTCAAAGATCCCCTTCCCTATGACTGCGCCACCCACGTTGTTTACCAAATACCCTGCCAAACCCCCTCTTGTAATGCTGTATACATAGGTGAAACCAAAAATTATATTCACTCCCGCATAACACAACACAAACGGACAATAAAAAACAAAGAAATCCACAAATCCGCCCTCGCAAAACACGCCATAACTAAAAAACACACTTTCAACTTTGACGACACTAAAATACTTTCCACTGAACGAAACACCACTAAACGACAGATTTCCGAATGCGTCCACATTAACTTAAACCCCAATAACATTAATTACAAAACCGACAAACAAAACATCTCCCCTGCTTACTCCTCCATCTTCCATAAATTGTCCTGACCTCCTTTTATCTTTGTTCCCAGGCTCCAGACAATTTTGTACCTGTGTGCTCCTAACACCTCTTAAAACTGGGTTTACAACCCGCCTTTTACAACCCAGCCTGATTCTTTCATCTTCACCGATTTCCCGCCCCCCCCCCCCCACCCCTTTTCTTAACTATAAAGACCCCTTGTGTATTAGCGGTCGTTCATACTTCCAACCATGGTTACCTGAGTTGTCATCGAGGTCTTCCTCCCTCCCCCCTAGGCATTCTCTAGTGGTATGTATCTATATATTAATTGTTAAAAATTGTATTCACTTATAAAATAGATTTTGTTTTTCACTACATGAAAAATGTTCGTTGTTTTTACTGTTTAATTTTTTTTTTCTCTCACTGTTTTTACCAACACTTTCTACATGTTGGTTATTTTCCAACTACTGTATTTTTCATTGTTTTTTTTTAAAATAAGATTGGTTAACATTTATTGTATTGATATATATACTCCGCTCATTTCTGCCTGTCTTTTACTTACTAGTTGTACAATTTCTTTACTTATAAGTTGTATATATTTTTTAGCTGAAGAAGGCTGCCATCGTTGCAGTCGAAACGTCCAAAATACAGATTTCCTTTTTGAAAGTCTGACGTTTTTTCTCCTAGCCGAATCCCAACTATACCTGTCTTCGTATCTCTACAGCGGCTAACTATCTCCATCTACACTAATCACTTTTTAAGTTTTAAGCGCTTATATCTCTCATTGACGTTGTCCCATCGAATATTGCTTCACAACATTTTTTGTAGAGAATTTAGTAAGCATTCGAATGGTCACTTTCCACTTACCACGATTTCCCAACCGGTATCGAGATATTTACGAAAAATGTATGGAGATCCGAAAATTTTTCACGTCTATTAATAAAATATTTTTTTTCGCATACTTCCTTAACTTCAAATATAACCAAAATTCAATCATCTTAGTTGGGATTAATTTTCAAGATGTAGAAAATATTTCAATTGAATCCCGCGATTCTAAGTACTCACAAAAAAATAATGACCTACAAAAACATTGATTCCACTTTTCTCAGAAACGGTTACATATATCGCCTTAAAAATGGGTTCATTCGTTTTCTTATGTTAACAAACCTATAAAACAAGTACCTGCAAGCATATAAACTCAAAAACGTAAGCTTTACGATTTTGTTTGCGCGAATTTCGCCCCAAACACTATCTTCAAGTGGGCGGATTCTGCTGGTTAACGAACTTGACCTTTCAAATTAGAAGACAGATTTTTGTGCCAAATTTCATCAAAATCGGACCATTTTTGAGCCGTCAGGAGCGCGAACAGACAAGCATATATATAAATATATATATATATATATATATATATATATATATATATATATATATATATATATATAAATATATATATATATATATATATATATATATATATATATATATATATATATATATATATATATTGTAAGGCCCCGTTTTCCCTTTGGCCTTGTTAAGTGAATAAGGATGAGAGAAAAGGTTGGCTGTCCATCTCTAGAGATGTGAGAACCACGAATCCGCAAACGTTGCGTCTGGGATGTTGGCACTGCACGTGGCTGATTCGTAAGATTCCTGGAAGATCTAAGACCTGACAAGAGTTTCTAGTTCAATCACCTACAAAAGCAGGAGTGGGGTACAGAGGGTTTAAAAAGAGCTGGCTTACCTGCGACCGGAGAGAGTTTGCATCCGTTCCTGAGACTTCGGCCCAGATGCTGTTCAGAGGTAGGCCAGTTCCAAATTCTCTATAATCTCCCCAAATGATCATATTTGATAACTCTACCTATCCGTCTCTCTCACTCAACCTTTTCTCTCATCGTAGCAATGGTTTATGATATTTATGTTTTGTATCCTCTGTGTAAATTATAGTTTTAAAAAGGAATTTCCGCTTCTCTAAAATATTTCCCCATTGTCTATATCTCTAAATCCCGTCCTTGCTGATCAGTCCCTTACAATATATATATATATATATATATATATATATATATATATATATATATACATACAAATTTTAGCCACCTATATTTTCGTGATCTATAGGGTCTGAAACGTGAAAGTTTCTAGTCTGCACTTCCGGATTGCGTCATGAGGTCAACCTCATAAGCGGGTTCTCCCTATGGAGATAGGGAGTAACCGCGCTAAAAAGAGTATTTTATAAAGGGAGCCTACTAGAGTTGTTGTTACCAGGTATGTAAACATAACATCACGTGGACAAGTTAAGAGAGTTAAGAATGAGGGAGGAAGCGGTGAATTTCCTGTAGCTACTAGGTACTGTCAGATTCCTGTGAAGGCTGATTCTTATAATCTCCCGCTTAAGAATTGGCCATTCCCGACTGACACACTCTTATCTCATGACAAGACAGGACAGACCGACATGTTCACAGTGTAACACACCGCTGACTATAAAGCACATACTGACTGAATGTTTACAGCGACAAAACTATGACTTACCTTACAATATGACTGAATTACTCGGCGATGGAAGCAAATATATAGATAACATACTGAACTACCTCAACAAGACCAATCTACTAAACAAATTATAATTATAATTAAACATGAACAAATTATAACAGGACATACACACATATATGTGTATGTATTTTATTTGTCTTAAAATGTTAAAACTATACAGCCGTACTATACTAAAATCTTACATTTGACAATATAAAACTGACAGGAGTGTGAAGCCTCCTTCAACCAACTTAATTGATTATTTGTATAAACTTTATGCATTATTATAATATTGATTTTTCATATATTCAAGTATATTGTAATATTGTATTCTCTTATAAATAGATGTGTATAAAAATTTCAATTTGTATATTTGGGCAAAAATGTGTAAAATAAGATTGTATTTAATTAGATGTAATTTTCGTATGTATATTGTATATGTAATTTTTGTTCTGAGCGAGTCGCCTTAGTTACGGTCGCTCATAAATAAATAAATAAAATTATAATCTCCCGTTCTCCGGTATGCCATTGCGTCGGTGTTTTAATTTTTCTCAAAATACCAAAACATAATATTAACCTTTAAGTAGAGATGTGGGGAGTTTTCAGCACCCCATGACTTAATTAGCACTATATTTTGAATTTAAAAATTTACAATCCATTTCATCGCTTTGGTACCTTCATAAATAGTAGTTCTGTTCACATTGAGGTTGCAGTCGCATAAAAAAAAACATTATTTGTTTATTTTCTGGGCCTTTTACTGGCTTAGGGTGTTCACAACACTCTACTTAGGTAACAAAAATTTAAAATATAATGTCTTCTTTCGACCGCTGTTTCACATTTTATATGAAGAGAATCAAGAAATAATGAAGAGGCGTTTTAAGTAAATGTGTGAAAATGATGGAGAAGATGAGTGTATTGTTTCGGACTATGAGGAAAGAGATAGGTATTTTTGAAAAATCTACTATATATTTGTCAAATACCACTCACTCACTCACTCACTTACTGACCTATCATCCCCTAGCCCAAACCACACGACAGAAAATTTTGAAATTTTGCATGGACACTCCCTATAGAACGTAGGCGCTCGCTAAGAAAGGATTTTTTGATATTCGAATTTTTAAATATTTTTAGAGGGGTTTAAAGTTTGTATTGGTTAGAGCAGGCAAACCTAGGTAGAATGCTTTGCTAGGACGATAACAGAACAGCTGTTACTATACTGTATCTAATTCATAGTATTATTTTTTATTGAGGTTAATTTCAACTATCATGGCAGACCTTGAATTACTAAAACTGAGAAATAAAATGTGAATTTTTCCCCCAAAGAGTTTCCGCCCTTGACACAAAAATTTAATTTTGCACGGGCCATCCGTTTAAAGTATAAACACTCGCTAAGAAAGGTTTTTTATTTTTATATTCAAACGTTTAAGTACTATTAGGGGGGTTTGAATTATTAAGAAGAAAATGGTTCGATTTTGATAACATTTGGTACAAAAATCTTTCTTCTTATTTAAAAGTTTATGTTCATTAACCACCAATCACGAATTTGTGCTGGCGTAATATTACGCTAGCACAGCCACGTTTTCTCGGTAACGGCTGGAGCGACAAATTCGTGATTGGTGTCATTCTAGAGCAACAAATTAGCAACAAATTCTCGTACCAATCTGAATTTCGTCAGACAATTAGATCAAAAGTTACAGGGGTGGCTGTGCTGGCGTAATATTACGCTAGCACAGCCACGTTTTCTCGGAAACGGCTGGAGCGACAAATTCGTGATTGGTGTCATTCTAGAGCAACAAATTAGCAACAAATTCTCTTACCAATCTGAATTTCGTCAGACAATTAGATCAAAAGTTACGGGGGTGGCTGTGCTGGCGTAATATTACGCTAGCACAGCCACGTTTTCTCGGAAACGGCTGGAGCGACAAATTCGTGATTGGTGTCATTCTAGAGCAACAAATTAGCAACAAATTCTCGTACCAATCTGAATTTCGTCAGACAATTAGATCAAAAGTAACAGGGGTGGCTGTGCTGGCGTAATATTACGGTAGCACAGCCACGTTTTCTCGGAAACGGCTGGAGCGACAAATTCGTGATTGGTGTCATTCTAGAGCAACAAATTAGCAACAAATTCTCGTACCAATCTGAATTTCGTCAGACAATTAGATCAAAAGTTACAGGGGTGGCTGTGCTGGCGTAATATTACGGTAGCACAGCCACGTTTTCTCGGAAACGGCTGGAGCGACAAATTCGTGATTGGTGTCATTCTAGAGCAACAAATTAGCAACAAATTCTCGTACCAATCTGAATTTCGTCAGACAATTAGATCAAAAGTTACGGGGGTGGCTGTGCTGGCGTAATATTACGCTAGCACAGCCACGTTTTCTCGGAAACGGCTGGAGCGACAAATTCGTGATTGGTGTCATTCTAGAGCAACAAATTAGCAACAAATTCTCGTACCAATCTGAATTTCGTCAGACAATTAGATCAAAAGTTACGGGGGTGGCTGTGCTGGCGTAATATTACGCTAGCACAGCCACGTTTTCTCGGAAACGGCTGGAGCGACAAATTTGAAAATAGTGTAACAAATTAGCAACAAATTAGCAACAAATTACTGAGTATGTTAGAAGTTGGGGTTGCAATGTTGCTGTTCCAGCGTAATAGGGCTGACTATGAGGACCCAGAGGGGTACATACGGTAGAGCTTTCTCTTTCTAGACCACACAAGGAAATTAATAGACTATGAGGATCCAGAGGGGTACATACGGTAGAGCTTTCTCTTTCTAGACCACACAAGGAAATTAAATCTAATCTAATCAACAAAACATATAGACCTGTTTTCCAATCATGAAAAGTCATGGAAAGTGCAGTGTCAGGAAGAACCAACAATCAATGTAAAGACACTAAAGTTAGATCTTCTATGTTTTTTTTTTATAACACATATCTTCATAGCAAAAAATAAAAATAAAAAAACCCCTGACATGAATGCTACCGAAGTAAAGCACACCCCAACCCAGGGTCATGAATAGTATTATATTCTTGTGACCTGTTTGCATGGTAGGGTGCTGGCAACTGTGAGGTTTTTCGCCCCAAATATTTCAAGCATTGAATGTGTATTTGTGTGACATTATTGCATGGTAGGACGCTCACGTATTGTATCTATAAACGTGTATTTTCTCATTTACCCAAAACGTAACAGTCAACAATATATACTCTCTATGAACCAACGAATAATACAACGACACCAAATGTAGATCTTCTAAAAATAGTTCTAAGAATTAGGCTTCTTTTAGGCTCCTGAAGACGCATCAGAGGTTAATTTGTATTTGTATTTATTGAAATTCTGCCTACACAAAACAAAAATGTTGAAATAAATCATTACTAAAAAAAGATTCTGATTGACTTAAAGATTATTGAATAAAAAAAAATGAAATTTTTGTGCACTATAATGTAGTAAATTCATTCCTAAGGCCCTTATTGTTTCTTTATCCGTTAATTGTACCATGATAAGGGAATGGATATGATAAGGTTTGGAGAGAAGGATGTTACAGAGCTCCCTGTGAGATACATAATAAATGCGATAGAATGTAGGTAGAACCCCCCACACTACCACCATACTCCATCCTAGAGTGAAGCTTCAAGCACAGGCTCCATTCCTCCCAATTTCATTCAAAGCCGTCGCCCAAATATTTCAAACTCTATCTGTAACCTGGAATTCGATTAAATGAATTTTAGATAATCGAAACGTAATACAGGTAGACTCATTTTGTACTCAATATTTTTCAATGAGTACTTCAAACCAAAATAACGGTCAGCGACAACGATCCGATAATCACTACTTTTTCAAAAAAAAACATCCTTCCATTTACCTTCAGAGACCTTCTATAATTGGCATTGCTTCGAAGAGTGCCATACTTATATCATTCTAAAGGAAATCATAAAAACCATTCGAATTTAATCGTCTTTTCGGAAAAAAACTGCAAGTGTCAGATGCTGCTCATAGACACATTACATTTGACCAAAGGTGAGTTTCACGTGATCTGCAAAGAGGAGGCCAGTTGTAGCAAATTTTATCATTTTCGAAATAATTATTTTCTTTTTTGTTCAAAATTAGTGTTAGGCATACTGTAATAATTAATCATCAATTTTATAACGAATGATTTTCTATTTTTTTCTGATAAAATCACAAAAATAGACATGTTGTTAGTTTTGTTTATTAAATGTTTTTATTTCTTTAAATTTCGAATTACATCATGAACCTGAGAGATAGTCTCAATTCTGAGGATACTGTTGGATCGGCTATTAAATTTAACAAATTTTGTGAGATTTGTCAGTTTTCAGAATGTTTTTTGGAAAAGTAGTGATTCTCAAAATTTTATCGCTAACTAGACTTTTTTTTAACAATATCAACTATTTAAACAGTTATTTAGGCTTAAAAAAGGCAATTGTGAACCTTGAAAGTGCGTTATACGTAAAGAAAATTTAATGCTGATTTTAAAAAAGGAATAAAACGTTCACGAAATTGTGTACAAACAGAAGAAATCAGGAACGTACTTCAAAAACACGAAATTTTCTAAATAACGTTAGGAACAGCATATGTCTGGAACATAAACAGATATAAACATGCGGTTGGCTGCATTTAACTACATTTTCTGTCTAATTCCTCCCCCTTGAGTATTGTCACCTACTTGTGATACAAGGTTTATGTGAAAAGTAGACATTTCGATCTAAGGTGTGAATCTTATTACATATTTATATGTTTTCCACACATGACCTTAACACATATATGTAATAAACTAAACACAAACAGTAGAGGTACACTAAAAAATGTTAATTAACCCAGAGTTCTGAGTGCCCATAATTTATTAATTGGTCGAATTATAATAACAATTATATTTTTTAACCATTTCCATAAGAATAATATCCATAGTTTAAGCAGCAGAGAAGTATGCACGTTCATTTCTCTAAACAATAAACAATAAAATTTGGATTTTCGGTTTAGCGCTCCATTAGGATGAAACTGGCTTATGAAAAACAGGGGCTCAAATTTGTACTTCCCTCTTCCTCTCTCTCTCTCTCTCTCTCTCTATACACACACACACACACACACATATATATATATATATATATATATATATATATATATATATATATAGCTCAAACATGGACCGATTCCAATGACATTTGTCACAAAAATACTTCGTGTGATTTGAAAAGTCTAGTTTGTTAACCGCTTACCAGAACATTTTTTCTTCTGTAGAATTCGTGAATAAAAATTCGCAACGCTTACGTTTTTGCGTTTATAGGCGAAAAATGAGAAAAATGAATAATACTAGTTGTCCTAACTAATTTTCAGTTCAGATGCTAAGAAACAATGGATCCAGGCATCTCTTTGCCTATATAATATTCATACAAACTAAGATCTTTAGATTTTGGTTACGTTTGGATTTAAGAAAGCATTAGCAAAAAAATATTTTATTACCAGTCATAAGCATTTTTGGGATTTTTGTATATTTTCTTAAATATCTTGGAAACAATTGGGAAATCGTGGATTAAAACTAGAAGTGCTTACTAAATGGCCTACAAAAACCATTCTTAAATACTTTTTAGACGATCTCTTTTCGTTTGTTTTCCGCAGTTTTTTATTGTTTGTTGTTTTAATAGTTGTTTTTTTCAGTAAAATGGATTTGCTAGTAAAACAAATAAATAAAGCTTCTTAAAATGTGTAGGAATTAATGATTGTTGGTAATAGAGATTTCCGAGCAGGTTTCGAAGGAGAATAAATCTCACTCATCTTCAAGATTTCATTAAAGTGGGTGTTTAACGTTTTACAAAATATTAATTGCACTTATTCCAAGATTTGTAAATGACATCAGGAATAAGAAGATATGGCAACTGATATCGGACCAAGGGGTATAAAGCTTAGGGTGTATGGATTTTTAACTTTTTTTTTTGTTTCCAAATTCCAAGTTGAAAAAAGTTGCTACTAGGCACCACAAAGTACCACGAAAAGTTTTGAATTTTTTTAAAAAATGTTTAGGTCTCCCGCACAAGGCCTAAATTTTATAAAATTTACTAAAAAAGTCAATTTTTACAAAAATATTAAAGTAACCTAAAACACTTTTATTCTACGTTGCAAGTTAAAATTCCTCTAACAATAAGCACAAAAAACGATAAAAAAAATATTTCAAAACTTTATCACATCATTTAGGTCTCCCGCACAAGGCCTAAAAGTCGTAAATTTCAGCACATTTTTGAAATGTTGCAGTACTTTGATATTTGAGTGGTTCATGGATTAAACCTTTAATATAACTATATCCTGGTTGGAATTGTTGTTATAAGTGAAATAATGAAGACAATTTCAACACGGCAAGCGTCAACTTGAAGCAAGGGGGTGGGGGAAAGTCAGACTGTCGCACCGCGGTGACGCGCCACCTATGAATCACCGCGCAGACTTGTTAATACTTATATACCGGCTAGCAGTAGAAGATGAGATTTGAGTGCGATAGTCCTGTTTCTAAGACTCAATTGAGTGATTGGGGCACAAGAACACGAGTTTATGGTAGACCAACGTGGTTCTGGATTGATGTCAATTTCAGACATCAATTGTCATTAATCAGAGTTTAACAAAAACGAAACTACTAAAATTGAAAACCGCTTAGAAATAAAATCTTGGTCACAAGCTTTAATGCATGTAGTTGTGAAGAAAACAACAGTAGAGTCTACGGTTACAAGCTCGTGAAAACAAAGACAAGTGTTGTGACAGTTCTTGTTTTACTTCTACACTTGAAACATATTTTTGTCTCGTATAAACTACATTATTTTCAAAATCGCCACCTTGATTTGACGTTTGAGACATTCCATCATCTGTACTATCACTAGAATCGATGTTATCAACAGATTTTTAGTTTTGGTCCGCAATTGTTTTTACAGCTACTTTTAATAAAGCTTGTGAACCAAAGTTATCTTTCTAATCGCTTTTTACGTTTTTTAGTTTCGCTTTTGCTACACTCTGCAATGTACATCAATCAAGGACCACGTTGGACGATCAAAAACTCGTGTTCTAGAGCCGGGACTTTTTTGTCAATAGAGCAAATGCGGTTGGGGGGGTCACATTTACCTTTCACATTTGTACATGCTGAGTACAAATATCAACCACTGCAGTTTTAGTTTTGGGCTGAAAGCTAGTTACTGAATCTTTGTAGGATACTTCCTGTTAGACCCTGAACACTTTTTAATTTTCTCAAGCTGTTCGTGCAGACTTATAACCATGAACATTGTGTTTTTGATGCCACTAACAGGAATAGAAGCGCTTTCCCTAATCTCCTCAAGTTTTAAAGACACTCTCAATGCAATTACCTTCCTAGCAGGCAGATAAATTCCCTCTTGTTTCATTTCAATGTTTACCCATTCAAAATACTTTAATACGTCCATCTTGATCCGCAGAACATTAAAACCACCCACATCGAT
This sequence comes from Gonocerus acuteangulatus, assembly GCA_946811695.1. Taxonomy (NCBI): domain Eukaryota; kingdom Metazoa; phylum Arthropoda; class Insecta; order Hemiptera; family Coreidae; genus Gonocerus; species Gonocerus acuteangulatus. The sequence goes on along the minus strand of OX328132.1, from coordinate 37,692,619 downwards.
AGGTTGCCCGATAACTGGCATTTACTCATCTTGAACATAACAACAATCACTCAATTGAGTCTTAGAAACCGGACTATCGCACTCAAAACACAACTTCTACTGCTTGTCGGTACACAAGTACTGACAAGTCTGCGCGGTGATTCTTAGGTGGCGCGTCACCGCGGTGCGACAGTCTGGCTTTCCCCCACCCCCTTGCTTCTAGATGACGCTTGCCGTGTTGAAATTGTCTTCATGATTTCACTTATAACAACAATTCCAACCAGGATATAGTTATATTAAAGGTTTAAACCATGAACCACTCAAATATCAAAGTACTGAAAAATTTCAAAAACGTGCTGAAATTTAAAACTTTTAGGCCTTGTGCGAGAGACCTAAATGATGCGATAATTTTTTGAAATATTTTTTTATCGTTTTTTGTGCTTATTGTTAGTGAAATTTTAACTTGCAACGTAGAATAAAAGTGTTTTAGGTTACTTTAATATTTTTGTAAAAATTGACTTTTTTAGAAAATTTTCTAAACTTTAGGCCTTGTGCGGGAGACCTAAACATCCAAAATTTTTCGTGGTACTTTCTTGTGCCTAGTAGCAACTTTTTTTCAACTTGGAATTTGGAAACAAAAAAAAAGTTAAAATTCGATACACCCTAATGAAGCTCCTGATCAGATAATGTTCTGAATGGCTTCAGAAAGTATATAAATTCAATTTTTCAAGATATATATAAGCCGTTAACAATCCTGAGTTCAACAGAGGACTTGGAACATGAAAATATGAAACGTGTTTGAAAGAAAACAGCCCTAATAGGGAGCAATACATCCTACATATGGTTTATGTATGCAAAGAGAGGGAATTTATCCGACTCTGGAAGCATCCAGCAATATCTCATCACATCCAACATGACTCCCTATTACAATATTTATCCTTCATTTCACCATTAATTATGCACATATTCCTTTTACTTTTTTCAATACTTTTCTTATACAAGAATATTGTTTTTCTACTCCTACGTGGATATTAACAATCATAAATTGTTTGATCCTCCCCCTTTTTCCTCATCTTTAGGTGTTATCTTCTCAGTGGAGGTTGACAATGAATAGTTTTTTTAATTCTTCTCTATTCATAGCTATTCTCACTAAGGATCGAAGGTCTAATCCCGACCAATCCTTGATATTTCTCAGCCATATTAGGTACATTCTAGATCCTGAAAATGACACCCCTTTAAATTCATCTAATATATAAAATTATCGTGCCACAGTTTTAGAGTTTACACTCCTCCGAAACGGCTTAACCGATTTTGATGAAATTTAATATGTATATTGAGTATGTCTGGTTTACAACTAATTTTTATACCCCTAAGTGATAAGGGGGGCCGCCCCAAAAAATATCTATTTTTTTATGATTTAGTATTAAAAAATACAAAATAACCCTACATTTTCAACCTTCTACCACCAATCCTCATTTTATAATAACGACATTAGTACTTTTATATTATATTATAATAAATAACTTTTAATTATAAAATATATTTTTATTCAACATATGAAATTTTGACAAAAAGAAATATGGCTCCAGATTCCAACCTTGTCCAGAAGTTAATTCCAACATTCAATTCATGTTTCCAAATGACATCGTTGGGAGCAACGGAAATAGTAAAAGCTAATGCTGCAAATGGCCAAAAATTTATTTCAACATTCAAAATCAAAGGCCAAGTTTATCACAAAGTGTGATCATTGCTGCCAATGCAAAATGAACCACACTAAGTTTTACAAATTTACTTTCTGGGAGGTGAGGACTCCGAAAACGCACTTGCCAATCGCCGGGATGCACATTGGGCCACATTAACCTCAATTCACGGTTTATCAGGCGCATCTTCAGTAAGCTGGACAATCTATTGAATGAGATGAATGAATTGTTTAAAATCACACATGCACAAATTACAAAGTGATAATTACAATATTGTCATCAATCCTGATAAAGAACCATCTGTAGAGTGCATTCAATGCAGCTGCTGTTTGACAACGTTGCTGGAATCATGGTTGGTGACCGTACGGCTATGTATGAAATCGTGAATCGAAGAAGAAATAATAATTTTGAAACCAATGCACATACACGCCATTCATACGATGTTATCCAATATCCGCTAATGATCTGGAAGGGACATTTAATATTGCATAAATATTAAGCAACGAGATCCCGTAAAAAATACAGGATTATTTTTTCACTACCAAAATATTCACTACAAATAATATATATGGCAAAACAACATTTGCCGGGTCAGCTATATAAATATAAATATATATATATATATATATACACATATATTAACGTTAATTCTCAATGGCAGGGGGTCGCTAAAGTAGTAAACTGATTTATTTTTTGATCGACATGTTTCGTGCTTTGTATCGCACCCCTTAAGGGGCTTTCCTGATTAGGAACTTTGGAAAATTAAAAAAATATGTTGGTTCATCATATGGATATCTTTTACGTTGTATATAGCATTCTTATAACAATTGATTGGTCTAACTTCGGTGGGGGGGGGGGGTGTTTTCACTGAAACAAATTACAACTAATATTCTCAAAACGGTTGAAATATTGCAGAAAAATGTTTTGAGAAAATAAACTACTTATGTTTGTGTAGAAAAAAAAATGAACCATATATATGAAAAACATAATGATATAACAAATAATGTAGAAGATATGTGTATTAAAAAAAACTTTTACTTTTATAGTGATAATATTTTTTTTATTATTTAAATGTTTCTATGTATAAGTTTTTTATATATTAATTTATCGGATCTATATTTAAAATGTAGAAGATGACAAATAAAATGGGACATTACTTGTTTACAATTAAATACATTTTCTGATGGTTTTGTTATGGTATTTTTACCTGTGCTTACAAGATCTGCGACGTTTTAAAAGGATATGTAAATTATATGATGTAAATGCATGACAAAATATTCTATTGATTTATGATCGGTGGGCCGGCGCTAAAATTGTAATTGTGAGCGTTATAGGGGATCTTCAAGTAACTCGATTAATAAGTCCTGTATGATTGACAGTTTGACGGAGCATAATGAACAGAGAAATTCCACTAGAAGCTACAGGTTGTGTCGTTTTTTTTTTCTCTCCCCGAAACGATAGATAAATAACAGACGTTCTGCTCGTTTTATATTTTGCCCCCCAGTGCTCCAGGGAATGGTCTGAGAGGAAAATATTTTTATCAGAAATTTATCCATCTCGTCCTCTTTCAATAATAAATAACCTCTACCTTGAAAAATAACAACGAAAATACCATTACAGTAAAGTATATAAAAATAACGTCTTTTTGTTTTTATTAGAAGATTTTTAGTTAAAAACATTTTGGCACACAGAGATTGTAGCGTATTTGTGTAACATTGATAACACTAGAGTGATTCAAATGGACTAAAATAAAAAATCTCCATATCAAAATCACAACAAAAAAAAATACTTATAGCGTCAACATAGAAGACGAAACAAGTGCACTAGAAAATTCCCTGCACCAGAAAAATTATTTTGCTAAGCTAAATGAAATCCTTTAGCTCAATTTTATGTTTTTTCGTGTGCTGAATCAAAAAATTGCCGCAATGTTTTACGATAACGTACAGTTTTCTAGCATCATAAATTCACAAACATGTAGGAAAAACACCATTCAGACTATTTTGATAAACAAATTGACTACGGTTTTGATATGATTTTGGTCATCCTTACACATTCCTTCTTAATTCTATCTCAAACCCCGCTTTTCCCTTACCAACTCTAATTTATTTACTATTATTCATGAGAGTGATATGACTGAATATGAAAGTGAAATAAACCTATGCTATTCATATGATTGACGACCTGGCACCGACTACTAGTTCTGCTAAAAACACTATACTAGTTAGAATTTGTTCAGATTTTTTGTTTTCAGTTTCAGCAAGAAAACCTTCTTGGAATCAGTCAAAAAATACCTTCCATTTACTAAACCAACACCGGATGTTGCTGATGACGGCTTAGATACTAAACTTCCAATTCAACCTTTTTTTTAACCTATATAAATATATATTTAGTACACACTTGTTAAGCTCTATAATAATATATGAAAAAATGAACGGAAATTTTATCATACAGCGTGTCCTGCATTGAGATGTCATAACTTAAGGGGTTTATTCTGCACCTCATTTGTAGTTAAGTGGAATCTGCATATTCAGCAGAGCTACTCAAACTACTTTTTTTTTTTATGAAAAACTGTGTTTTCTGGTTAATAAGCGTTTAATAAACCCTATATGTACAATTATTGTTTATTCTACAGAAATACTAATCATATAAGAGAAAATTCGTAGGGAACGTTTTTCATAAAGAAAAATAGAGATAACACCATGAGGTAATATCGCCGTCCAGACAAAACGATGTAGCGGGAGCTACCTGCATCAGCAAATAGAGATAAAAACCATGAGGTAATATCGTCGTCCAGACAAAACGATGTAGCGGGAGCTACCTGCATCAGCAAATAGAGATAAAAACCATGAGGTAATATCGTCGTCCAGACAAAACGATGTAGCGGGAGCTACCTGCATCAGCAAATAGAGATAAAAACCATGAGGTAATATCGTCGTCCAGACAAAACGATGTAGCGGGAGCTACCTGCATCAGCAAATAGAGATAAAAGCCATGAGGTAATAGCGTCGTCCAGACAAAACGATGTAGCGGGAGCTACCTGCATCAGCAAATAGAGATAAAAACCATGAGGTAATATCGTCGTCCAGACAAAACGATGTAGCGGGAGCTACCTGCATCAGCAAATAGAGATAAAAGCCATGAGGTAATAGCGTCGTCCAGACAAAACGATGTAGCGGGAGCTACCTGCATCAGCAAATAGAGATAAAAACCATGAGGTAATATCGTCGTCCAGACAAAACGATGTAGCGAGAGCAACCTGCATCAGCAAATAGAGATAAAAACCATGAGGTAATATCGTCGTCCAGACAAAACGATGTAGCGGGAGCTACCTGCATCAGCAAATAGAGATAAAAACCATGAGGTAATATCGTCGTCCAGACAAAACGATGTAGCGGGAGCTACCTGCATCAGCAAATAGAGATAAAAACCATGAGGTAATATCGTCGTCCAGACAAAACGATGTAGCGGGAGCTACCTGCATCAGCAAATAGAGATAAAAACCATGAGGTAATATCGTCGTCCAGACAAAACGATGTAGCGGGAGCTACCTGCATCAGCAAATAGAGATAAAAGCCATGAGGTAATAGCGTCGTCCAGACAAAACGATGTAGCGGGAGCTACCTGCATCAGCAAATAGAGATAAAAACCATGAGGTAATATCGTCGTCCAGACAAAACGATGTAGCGGGAGCTACCTGCATCAGCAAATAGAGATAAAAGCCATGAGGTAATAGCGTCGTCCAGACAAAACGATGTAGCGGGAGCTACCTGCATCAGCAAATAGAGATAAAAACCATGAGGTAATATCGTCGTCCAGACAAAACGATGTAGCGAGAGCAACCTGCATCAGCAAATAGAGATAAAAACCATGAGGTAATATCGTCGTCCAGACAAAACGATGTAGCAGGAGCTACCTGCATCAGCAAATAGAGATAAAAACCATGAGGTAATATCGTCGTCCAGACAAAACGATGTAGCGAGAGCAACCTGCATCAGCAAATAGAGATAAAAACCATGAGGTAATATCGTCGTCCAGACAAAACGATGTAGCGGGAGCTACCTGCATCAGCAAATAGAGATAAAAACCATGAGGTAATATCGTCGTCCAGACAAAACGATGTAGCGGGAGCTACCTGCATCAGCAAATAATCGCGTCTGCTGCCCGTACCTCTTTGTAAGAGACTGAGGAGTAAGGTTTGGTTGTGCGTTGGGAAAAGCCGGTAGGCCTTGCTTCTAGGGTTCGCACGTTTTGTAGTTTTTTTGTATTTATTGCTGCAGTAATATAAGTTGTGAATTATACAACTTTATGAAGTTTAGTGTAATAAAAATCTCTGAGGGCATGCCCAAGCAACTTAGATCGATGGCCATTAGTTTGTAAGTAATTTTTAATGAGTGCACTGTTATTTATTATTATTTTATTCTGAAAATGCTCTTTTATTATTTTTGCCTGGCATGTTGTACTTTGTATATTTAGTTTCAAGTAAAATAATTTATTTTTACAACCTTGTATTTATTGAGTGATTGTTACCTAACTCCCCGGTAACTGTTATCCAGGAACAGGTACCAATATCGTATATTACGTGAGTATCAATCGTACTGTTACGATATTGATACTCACGTAACAACGGTATTTATTTATCAAAATTATGATTTGGAATTTTTGAAAACTATAAAGAATCCAACGCTTATTGAAAACACAGATTTCCGTTGATCGCCGTACTTATAATATATTGACTATATCGTTTAAATTGCAATAATCCAAACACTATTTAACTTAACGTCAAAGCATGTTCATTATACATTATTGTAAATTTTAACGTAATTGGTTGATCAGATCTAGAGATATCGCTTTGAAGAAGATTTTATTAGATTCCTTAAACAATGCCACGCTACGATTAGAATTTCCCCAAAAATAGTTTGTCGGCATATATACTTTTCTGTTTAAAGAAATTTTGCTTTTGTTCTGGACCAAATATTATTTAAATCAGAAAACGTCTATAAAAAGCCGAAACGAAAAATATAAATATAAATACAGGTTGTATCACAAGTAAATGACAATATACAACGGGGTAAAACAAAAACTTATATTAAGCACAATGTTATACAATATACAATAAAATAATTTAATGCAATGTAATAACGTATAGATAATGTAAATATAGAGAAAATAAGGTAATATAATGCAATCTATTAATATATACATAATGTAAATATATAAACAATAAGGTAATATAACGTTTTGTAATAACATATATAAAATGTAAGGTGTACATCGCCATAAAGAGAACACCAACAAATAAATAATAATACAAGGGCGTAAAACTAGACCACAAATGTAGTTATATGCTACCAACCTTAAGTTTCTATCTGCTTTTCTTACATATACATATCTGACGTTCTATAGTTTATGTAGAAAGAAACGTGTTTTATTAAGATAAATTTTCTCTGCTTGTGCAAATTATTTCTCAACGTACTTTTTCTAAATCAGCATTAAATTTTCTTAAAGGCTAATGCACTTTGATTGTTCACAAGTGTTTTTTAGCGCGGTTCCTCCCTCCCCCATAGGGAGGAACCCCGCTTATAAGGTTGATACAATGAAACAATCCGGAAGTGCCGACTAGAAAATTTCGCGTTTCAGAACCCATAGAGACCGAAAATAACGGTGGTTCAAATTTGTATATATATATATATATATATATATATATATATATATATATATATGTATATATTTATATATATATATATATGTATATATTTATATATATATATATATATATATATATATATATATATATATATATATTTGTCTGTTCGCTCATTTCTGGCTTCCCTAATGGTCCGATTGTGATGAAATTTGATACAAAAATCCGTCTTCCAATTTGAAAGGTCAAGTTCGTTAACCAGCAGAATCCGCCCACTGGAAGATGGCGTTTGGGGAGAAATTCGCGCAAAAAAAATCGTAACGCTTACGTTTTTGAGTTCATAAGCTTGTAAGTACTCGTTTTATATGCTTCTTGGGCTAGGGAAACGAATGAAATCATTTTCAAGGCGATAGCTTTAACCGTTTTCGAGAAAATTGGAAAAATAGTTTTTGAATACCGTTTTTGGTTTGGGTACTTAGAATCATGGGATTCAGTTGAAACATTTTCTGCATGTTCTACTTTCATTAAAACTAATATGATGAAATTTTTGTTACGTTTGGAGTTAAGGAAGGGTTAGAATAAAATATTTTATTAACAGACATAAAAAATTTTGGTAACTTTGTATACTTTCCTTAATATTTCGAAAAAGGTTGAGAATCGTGCGAAACGTAAGATTACCATTAGAAAGCTTACTAAATTATTTACACAAATGGTTCTAATGAAAGTTTTGATTAGGTGATTTCAATCGGAGAAATAAGTCCTTAAACCTTTAAAGTAATTGATTTCGCTTATTCGAGCTGTTTTTTTTGTCTTTGATTTTGGTACTTAGAATTATGGGATTCAGTTGAAACATTTTCTGCATGTTTGAATTTCATCAACACTAATATGTTGCAATTTTGGTTATGTTTGGAGTAAAGAAAGGGTTAGAATAAAATATTTTATTAACAGACAAGAAAAGTTTTGGTAACTTCGTATACTTTCGTTAGTATCTCGAAAACCGTTGACAATCTTGGGAAGCAGAAGGTTACCATTCGAAAGCTTACTAAATGCTTTACAAAAAAGGTTCTAAAGAAAGTTTTAATTAGGCGATGTCAATCGGAGAAATAAGTGCTTAAAACTTTAAAGTAATTGATTTCGTTTATTCGAATGGTTCTTTTTGTCTATTTTATTCCTTGTTATTTTTAAATTGCTTATAGTTGGATAATGTATTTGACAATAAAACAGGTTAAGTAAAATAAGAAGATCAATTTATTGTTAAAAATGTAGCGTTCAAAGAGAGAGATCCCAAGGCTTTCCAAATGCCTCTGTGTGGAGGCCTTTCTGCCCGACTTATGGGATAGCTGACCCATACAGGTAAGATTGTAAATCAAGACCTTTCAAGACTGGATAGTTTGAGATTTCATTTGGATAGGTGTTTCGCTATTGATCTAAACAAAGTAATAACTGTTTCTATTCTATGCCTTCATAAACACTAAAGATAAGAACGGAACCGCGCTAAGATGACGCAGTTCCTGCGAATCGGACTTTTTTTTCAAATCACAATCACAAAAAGATCATATTAATAAAAAGTTGTAGTTGGCAAAAAATTATATTTAGCGAGAATCCCTAGTCTAAAAAATATTTTGCAAGGTGCGGAATCTCACAAAAGTTGTAAAATGTAGTTATGTTTCTAACGGTCTAATCGGTTATCTTAGAAGCGATATGGATGTCGTTCCGAAACAGCAAAATTAATCAAACATGTATAGCAATAAGAGATGTTATGATGCAAGCAACCGCAAACCATAGCGGGCAAATCCTTATGGTAACAACCACCCGTTCCAGTTACATACTTTCACACTAACATTTTAATGCGGGCTTTTATAGTTCGAAGGACACTTTTACGAGTACTTAAACCCACATTAGCCAGACAGGGTAGTTTTACATCTACTTAAACGGCGGTGTACTAAAGGGCATTCGGGTGCTTGAGGCTTGAATGCCTACCGGTGATATAGAAACTTTACTGTTATTGTTGGAGTCCCTCTCCAAGAACACAACCTCAAAACCACAATTCACAAATGAACCTAATTATAAAATGTAAGTTTAAGGTTGTGTTCGCGGTACACTGTCCAAAATGTGCTATACCTTGGGAATAAGCATATCGCTGCAAGGTGTTGCGAATTCTATTTGAAAAGGAAGTGGACTGTATATAGGGGTTTGTAAAGGTACGCACGGTCATACAAATTACTGAATATAAGTGGATAATTTACAGTAGACTTTTAGGGGATTAATTTCTGAAAACGGATACAAAAATAGTTAATGTAGTACTCAATTTTGTGATTTATTTAGGGGATTTTAATGCATAAATAAGAAGATGGCTCCAAACTGAGGAGTACTCTTCTTAGGGTGATAAAATTGGTGATACATGAAATATGAGTTACTCCCAGCATTGTTCATTTTTTTTTAATTTGATTTTTCAAAGGCAATTAAACCACGTGGGTCACTGTTGCCTGTTTAATTTTATTCGAATGTAATAATTACACAAAATGAAAATTCAACGCAGCAATCAGATAATAAAACAAAAAATATTTATACATATATAAATACATAGGTACATATAATTTAAACCAAAATATAATATATGTAATTATAAAGTGTTATGATGATTAGATAGTTAGCCGTCGAGGTGATAAGTACAGATGGAATGGTTGGGATTCGGCTAAATAAACCTCAATATGATTTTGTTTTAAAAAAATCTATATTTCGGACGTTTCGGCTACTCATTGGTAGCCTTCGTCAGCTAAAATGACAAAAAAAAAGAAATTAATACAGAAACAATCAAGAAAAATTTATAATTGTGATAGGTAACAGAACTATAGTTACAGTTTAACTTATAACAGAACATATCGTCTTAAAATTCTTAGAATGAGTAGAATGAAAAAGAAAATAGGTACAGTAATTGATTTTAATAGTAATTAGTAACATTAATTGATTTTACAAAGAAATAAGAGAACTATATACCAATGACAAATATAGTAGCTAATAGTAACATTAATTAATTTTACAAAGAAATAAGATACTACATACCAATGGAAATGCCGAGCGGCAGAGGAAGACCAAGGTTGGCAATTAAGTAACCATTGTGAAAGTGTCTAAGGAAAAAAGGAATCTGCAAGGGGTATATGTAACTGGAAACAGCAAGAGGTGGGGGAAAACGGGCGGTAGGATCAAACAGATGTTTATGACATTTTATGACAGGAAAGGAGAAAAGGTGTTAATGGAAGGATACCCAAGGGGCAAGGTAAAAATCTAGGTAGGTGGTCGGGCGAGTATTTGGAAAATATTAGCGTACATAGGAGAAATGCCTTGTTGGTCAGTTTTGTAATTTATATTGTTTTTGTTTAAGTTTATGTGTACACATTCCGAGATCTGTAGTCTTTTTTTGTTACGTTGTGTAGAAAGAATTTTCGTGTCGTCGAAGTTAAAAGTGTGTTTTTGTGTAATGGCGTGTTTTGCAAGTGCAGATTTCTTAATAAAGAAATAGATAAATCTGCACTTGCAAAACACGCCATTACACAAAAACACACTTTTAACTTCGACGACACGAAAATTCTTTCTACACAACGTAACAAAAAAAGACTACAGATCTCGGAATGTGTACACATAAACTTAAACAAAAACAATATAAATTACAAAACTGACCAACAAGGCATTTCTCCTATGTACGCTAATATTTTCCAAATACTCGCCCGACCACCTACCTAGATTTTTACCTTGCCCCTTGGGTATCCTTCCATTCTGGAAAAATATTGTGTAAAAAATGATCTCATTGTCAACTCTCTTAAATCGCAGATCTTACACTTCCATAGAGGGAGGCCGCGCAATCATCCAATTAAATATTATTACAGAGGTGTTGAGATCAGTCAGGTGAAGGGTTTTGTATATCTGGGTGTAAAATTCACAACCTCTGGATTATTTTTAGATTCGACTAACTATGCTGTTTCAAAATTTAAATCGGCATGTGGCTCGGTATTTAAAATTTTAACTAGAGCAAAATCCCATCACTGGCACACAACCCAGAAAATATTCCAAGCACTGACTAAATCAGTTCTATTATATGGAGCTGAAATATGGGGTCTGAGATATCTAGATCATATAGAACGGGCAGAAACCAATTTCTACAAAAGACTATTTGACCTCATCAAAACAACTCCTAGTCACATTGTAAGGCTAGAAACTGGATCCGACTATGCAAGTAGCCAGGTCATTAAAGCTGCTGTGTCTTGGTTAGTAAAACTACTTAGAATGGAGGGCGACAGGCTACCCAGGCTCTGCTATAACAGGCTCTATTTACTAGATCAAGAATCATCAAATAAATCTAAGTACAACTGGGTAACCCAAATTAAACAAATCTTTAACGGTGATTTTCAAAATATCTGGTTAACCCAAAATTCAAATATTATTGAGAACAATCTAAACGCGATAACAACTAAATACAAAGACAATCTAATAAAAAATGATTTGTCTAAAAAACAAAACTCAAACTTCAGCTGTTTCTATAAAAATCTTTCAATAATTCCCGGTGTTCCTCAAAACTATTTGCTACTAGACATACCATTTCCCATTCTCAAAATAATTATCCAACTCAGAACATCCAGCAAATACGCCATAAAATTCTCATCCAAGTCCATCAAATACACCATCAACCCCAGACTCTTGTGCACTCTATGTAATAGTACAGCTGAAGAAACCATATACCACATCCTACTCTACTGTCCTGCTTATGACAACATTCGACAACCATTATTCCCATCTACCATTCCACCCGCTGAAGAGAATACATTTCTTGCAATTCTCAATAGTAATAGCAAAGAAACGTTTGTCAGATTTGCCAGCTATATTTTGAAGATCTTACAACTAAGGTCAGAAATTCTGAAAGATTAAAATGTAAATAAAGAATAATTTAGTAATAATTGTAGTATAATAAATAAAAAAAAAACTATTACTATTAAATATTATTTAATTTAAATAAGAGCTAAGAAGAGATATCTATTTTATTTTAATTACTTCATGTATATTTTTTTTTTTTTTTTAATTTTTTATTTCACATAATTATATTTAAGAAAAGAAATTATATTTAAGAATAATTATATTATATAAGAAAAGAACTTGCATTGTGTTAATGTTTTATATTAGTGTTTTATTTTTGTAACCTCACCTATGAATAATTTAATATTACTAACGTAGTAACTAACGGAATTATATAAGTGCTATGAGTTGTAACTCAAAAGCAAATAAATAAATTGAAATTGAATTGAATTTGTTTAAGTTTATGTGTACACATTCCGAGATCTGTAGTCTTTTTTTGTTACGTTGTGTAGAAAGAATTTTCGTGTCGTCGAAGTTAAAAGTGTGTTTTTGTGTAATGGCGTGTTTTGCAAGTGCAGATTTCTTAATAAAGAAATAGATAAATCTGCACTTGCAAAACACGCCATTACACAAAAACACACTTTTAACTTCGACGACACGAAAATTCTTTCTACACAACGTAACAAAAAAAGACTACAGATCTCGGAATGTGTACACATAAACTTAAACAAAAACAATATAAATTACAAAACTGACCAACAAGGCATTTCTCCTATGTACGCTAATATTTTCCAAATACTCGCCCGACCACCTACCTAGATTTTTACCTTGCCCCTTGGGTATCCTTCCATTAACACCTTTTCTCCTTTCCTGTCATAAAATGTCATAAACATCTGTTTGATCCTACCGCCCGTTTTCCCCCACCTCTTGCTGTTTCCAGTTACATATACCCCTTGCAGATTCCTTTTTTCCTTAGACACTTTCACAATGGTTACTTAATTGCCAACCTTGGTCTTCCTCTGCCGCTCGGCATTTCCATTGGTATGTAGTATCTTATTTCTTTGTAAAATTAATTAATGTTACTATTAGCTACTATATTTGTCATTGGTATATAGTTCTCTTATTTCTTTGTAAAATCAATTAATGTTACTAATTACTATTAAAATCAATTACTGTACCTATTTTCTTTTTCATTCTACTCATTCTAAGAATTTTAAGACGATATGTTCTGTTATAAGTTAAACTGTAACTATAGTTCTGTTACCTATCACAATTATAAATTTTTCTTGATTGTTTCTGTATTAATTTCTTTTTTTTTGTCATTTTAGCTGACGAAGGCTACCAATGAGTAGCCGAAACGTCCGAAATATAGATTTTTTTAAAACAAAATCATATTGAGGTTTATTTAGCCGAATCCCAACCATTCCATCTGTACTTATAAAGTGTTATTATACAGGGTGATTCAGGTCTAAGTAGCCAAACTCTAGGAGGTGATATCTGTTTAATTATGAATTTGGTTTATGAATATATGTGAATACTGTGTGTTTGTTGTGAATAAATGTTTAATTTTTAATTTGTTTTAATAGTTCATTTTTATTATTATCATTATTACAGGCCTCCCCATTCTCCTTCTCATCCTCCTCCATGGTGCTCGGGGGTTGCTGGGTGTTAACTCGGACATCGTATCAGAAATGTGTCTAAGGCTATAAAATGTGCATATGGTTGTACTGTAGCAATAATGGACTCCAAAACCAGCCTGAGTTTTGTTTGATTACATGTCATTTTTACCGCAATCGACTAGCATATCGGACCTGAATTTTTTCTTCTGAGTAAAGAAGAACATTTTTCATTAAAGTATAGCATTTTAAGCTGAGTACTATGTAGAGCTACACACAGTTGTCTATTGAGTAAACAAAAAAAAATTAACCTATGACGAGAAGAAAGACTAATGTGTACGGAAAACAATGCATCAAAAGGTTCAGACGAGGTCACAGGATCCGATGAAAATACGTGTCAGGTTAAGGGGCTGAATTGACTGACTAGCTTTATATGATTTTGTTGTCGGCTTTTGTTATTATTTTTTACGGTGCATCTGCTTTTAGCCATAAGAGCCAAGCTATGTACAGATTGCCACCTTATTTACACACCCATGGTGTTGCACAGAATTGTTTCAAAGAGTTCATCGCTGGAAAAAGTCAACCTTCCACAGGTGGCACTCCAACTCACATCTCCCGCATGAGACTCCAGCGTGCTAGCCACTAGATTACGGGTAGACCCGGCTTGCATTATTATTATTACAGTTTGGTTCCATTAAGTAAATTTTAATAACTTTATTCTTCCGAAAATGTTTCGTGTCTTATTATGGGACCCGTCTAAAAATATGCTTGCATTGAAGTGTGGTAGCTTATTAATGGTTCTGTTATATATATATATATATCAGCTTTACGTCTATTACAATTTAATATTTTCTTAAATGTTATTTTATTTGGCAGATTTACCAATAGCCAGTATGAAGTATATATTTGTTTAATATTAACTTAACTTTTACACCAAATTAATTTTACTTTAATTCTACTGAAAAAGATACATTTTAGGATAAAAGATAAATTTCTCTCGGATGAATACAGACAATTTCCTGTTTTGTCAATAGCAAATGAGAAACCAAAAAGTTAATGTAATTTTATATTTGTTATACATTTTTGTTTTAACGTAAAATCATATATAACACAATTTTAAATTGTAATGGAGATCTTTTTTTTTATATTTTAGACAACAATGGCTATCTCGGCGCTAACAGCCAAATAGTTGATGCGCCGTTAAAAACAAAAAAAAAAAAAAAAAAAAAAATGGCTATAGTTGAAACGTTTTAAAATGGAGAATATATAAGGTTAAGGACGCGAAGTAAATAAATGTTATTTTTAATAAGACTTAGATCTCACAAAATTTATTTATTTACAAGACTTTATCATAATTTAAGGGCGAGGTTAGCTCAGTGGTAGAGCACTAGACTATTAAGCTGGAGGCTGGAGGAGTTCAAATCCCGAGCAAGCACTAAAGATTTTTTCTTCTAGTGTCTTCGTTCATGGGTTGAATTCGGCCTCCCTGACCGTCCCTAGGCCGACCCAGCCTTTAATTAATTTAATAATGGGTACCGAGGTCTCCCGTGGTCAAGTGGCTAGCGCGCTAGATTCAAAAGCGGGAGATGGTGGGTTCGATCCCCACCGGCGGCAGGAATGTTCTCATCCCAGGCTCGCTGAGAAAATTCGTGGCTGCACCCTGGATGTCGGCGGTAATGGCCAAGATTTGTCGATGCGCCGTAAAAAAAAAAAAAAAAAAATCAGGCGGCCGGAGCATAGTACTGACCACACTATCTCCCTAGTGTGCCGTATGGTCATGAATCAGATACCACTATAGTATCTGCCCCTCAGGGACCTCCTGGCCTGTTACGGGACTGATTTTTTTTTTTTTTTTTGTTTTGTTTTATCATAATTAAAAACACTTATTTACACTTTTGCGAAAAATTAATTTTACATCCTAATGGCTGAATAGTATTTTTGTATATATATATATATATATATATATATATATATATATATACATATATACATATATATATATATATACATATATATAACCATTAATGGAGAAGTGCTTTCTTTATGAAAATAATACTTGCTCCATATATTATAAAATGTCATAAAATTTACACATTTAATTATTCCATTGAACTAAGTGGAATTTCCAATGATAAAAAATATAATAATTAAAATGCAGCACAATACCCTTTCAATCAATACACAGGAAATACTAAGAATCCTACGTTTCCTTTTATAAGATAATTTATAAGATAAATAAAATTGTCATTGATCCTATAAAAATAGGTACTTCATTAAACATATGCTAATGCGTTAAATGGAATTACGCATGTAGAGATACAATGAATAAAATTAGATTTGACATATTTTTCATAAATATTAAAATTACTTATATTTGTCTAAAAGATAATTCATTTTCAACCAATTTCCAATCGCTTTATATCCTGAGATTCTTTTCTTAAGGAGTTAGTAATAATATTGGTAGATATTTATATATTTTTTATTTTATTCTTCTAAGTGAGGAAAGTGCTGATGCAGGATAATAAGACCCAAAACCATAAATGCATAAAACTTTTGGATCCCTCACCACAGTTTTCTAGATGGAAATTCAGGTAATACAAATATTAGTAGAAGAGAATCCCTCGAAAGGTTTAAAAGGATAGATACTCTAAATTATTTACGACAATTGGGCAGGGCAGTATAATCATTATGCTGCTCTTTCGCAGTACTACCAGAATGCTCTTAGAACCACAATGACTTAGAAAGACACAATATCGTAACACGTATTTGGATACCAGGGCATTAGGGCAATGAAAAATTGACGAACTTGCTAAGAAGGGACATGAGGATCCTTTCGGGGGCCTGAGCACGTTTATGGAATAGCAGATCGAGTATGACGGAGCAAAACGTTGGTTTCAGATTGCGTAAGGAGAAGGCAAAATAAGACTTCCAACTGGCAAAGATGGAACTAAGAATGATAGTGGGCCCTTAGATTACAGATCACTAAGAAAATACCAATGAAGAGAGGAACATCACAGTAAATTCTGTGTGATTATGTGGTATTATATCAAGCTGATGCAATTGGCAGGGCTACTGTAATGCCTTAAGCAGGCTACCCACGGTCAGGCAGGCCTGACAGTTTGGCCTGAACAGTCCGCCGGAAAGCCGGATATTCCAGCCACCTTAACTGACAGACCGTCCGGAATATATACATGTTCAGGCTACCGGGTTTCCAGCGGAATGTTCAGGTCTAACTGACAAACCTGCCTGACCGTGTGTAGCCTGCTTAAGAAACTATTAAGTCTTTAATGCATAGTTCTGAATATCAATACTTGTACTTTCAGAGGAGTAAGAGCGTAGAGCCATCGATTGAGCAGGCTAATTTGAACTTTGAAGAGAAATCTATCAATTCGAATCTCCTTATCAACGTGCCTTTGATGCGTAGTTCTGAATATCAATACTTTTACTCTCAGAGGAGTAAGAGAGTAGAGCCACCGAGTGTGCAGGCTGTTCTGGGCCTTGAAGACATATCTATCAATTCGAATATCCTTATAAACGTACCTTTGATACATACGTCTGCGTATCAATACTTATACTCTCAGAGGAGTAAGAGAGTAGAGCCATCGAGTGTGCAGGCTGTTCTGAGCTTTGAAGACATATCTATCAATTCGAATCTCCTTATCAACGTTCCTTTGATACATACGTCTGCGTATCAATACTTATACTCTCAGAGGAGGAGGAGAGTAGAGCCATCGAGTGAGCAGGCGATTCTGAGCTTTGAAGAGAAATCTATCAATTCGAATCTCCTTATCAAAGTGACTTTAATGCATAGGTCTGCATATCAATACTTATACTCTCAGAGGTGTAAGAGAATAGAGCCATCGAGTAAGCAGGCTATACTCAGCCTTGAAGCCACATCTATCAATTCGAATCTCCTTATCAACGTGCCTTTGATGCGTAGTTCTGAATATCAATACTTTTACTCTCAGAGGAGTAAGAGAGTAGAGCCATCGAGTGTGCAGGCTGTTCTGAGCCTTGAAGACATATCTATCAATTCGAATCTCCTTATAAACGTGCCTTTGACACATACATCTGCGTATCAATACTTATACTCTCAGAGAAGTAAGAGAGTAGAGCCATCGAGTGTGCAGGCTATTCTGAGGTTTGAAGAGAAATCTATCAATTCGAATCTCCCTATCAACGTGCCTTTGATGCATAGTTCTGCATATCAATACTTATACTCTCAGAGGAGTAAGAGAGTAGAGCCATCGAGTAAGCAGGCTATACTGAGCTTTGAAGAGAAATCTATCAATTCGATTCTACATATCAACGTGTCATTGATTCTGATCCTTGAATTTAAATCTGTGAAAGGAAAATATGACCAATCAACGTGTTTTCCGTCGGCAGAGTATCGTAACCATTTGTGAACTCTCAGAAATGTTATATTTTTTTTATTTCACAACCCATCGTCCTCCTTGCCCATTAGCTGTATGCTATCAAATAATTTCAAGTAAATGGTAAAGTAGAGTCCATTTCGGTCAAAAAAATAGAGATTTCCTTACAGATATATTAATTTAATCTAAAATTAAATAAATTAAATTAAAAAAAAAAGAAAAAAAAAATTGCAAAAAGCAATTATATTACTCTAAATAGATAAAACACATAGGATAATTGGTGTGCAGTAATGATTATTTTTTTGATTATTTATTTATTCATGAGCTCTCGCAACAAAGGCGACTCACCCAATATAACTATAACATATATACAATGGCAATATTGACGTTATAACACTAATACATCGTATACTTATTATCACAGTACAATCATATACTTCACATAGTTTAAATTATTAGCTCAATATAAAATAAAACAATTAATTAACTCAATACAGATTAACTACATGTTAACAACATATTACAAATATAACTTAAGGATGAGACGGGAAGCAATACTAATCAAGGATTTAGTTCCTTAAAAAAAAAAAAAAAAAAAAAAAAAAAAAAAAAAAAAAAAAAAAACATTTACCTCAGTATGTGGTTATATTCTGGAAAATATTTTAATTCGTTTAAGATGTTGGAGTACTGTGTTGATATATGGACTACCTTCAGTTAGTAAGTCGTGTAAGTGATGTGGGATGAGTAAGTTCTCTAGTTTCCTGCAGTCTGTCAGTATGTGTTTTATAGTCAACTGTTCATTACACTCTGGACATATTGGCCTTTCTTTCCTCTCCATTAAGTAGGAGTGCGTAAGAAGGGAATGACCAATCCTTAGACGTGTCAGTACAACTTGTTCTCTTCTTGAGAGGTTATTATTTTTAAGAGGCCAGGCTTTTACTGAGAGTTTTACTTCACGCAGTTTGTTTTCAGTCCTTGTCCATTTCTGTTGCCAGTCGTCCATAGAATGCGTGTGTGCAGTTGTAAACAAGTCTTGTGAAGTCAATAGGTCATTGTCTATTTCTGGTTTTGTTGTCATTAATTTAGCGTGACTGTCTACTGATGTGCTTTGGTCAATGTTTTCATGTCCAGGTAGCCACACAAGTGTAATGTTGTGGTTATGTAATCGGTGAATATTAGTGTAGATGAGTGTAATTATTGGGTGTGTACTGTAAATATCCTCCAGGGAGAGTAGAGAACTTAATGAGTCTGTAAATAACAATATTGAAAGATTGTCTGTCGTGTTTTCTATTTTAGAAAGGCCTAAGTTTATTGCTTGTAACTCAGCAGAATATATGCTAGATATGTCATGTAATCTAAGTCCGTAAGTGTTGGCATCAACAAGTGCTGCTGAGGCTGCCCCGGAGTCGGTTTTAGATCCGTCTGTGAAAATGTACATGGAAGTTGGGTTATCTTTAATAATAGCTTTAAAGAACGTCTGGTAACATTTGGAAGATAGTGGATTGTTTTTGGCAAATTTTGTTAATGAAAGATTAATTTTTAAGTTATCGACTCTCCAAGGAGGAAACTGTAGAATGGTGTTAGTGTATGTTGGATGTTGTAATAAGGTGGAATCACAAGGGTTTTTCAAGTGGCGTATAATTAGGGGTTTGTGTTTAGAGTTTTTTTGTAAATATTCGTTCAGTAAGTTATTTTCCATAAAATCATTTACGCAAGGCATACCTAATGCTTTGCATTTTAGCAGAAATTTCATTCCGATGAACCATCGCCTATACTCCAATGGCGGCTCTCCTGCTTCTACACAGAGGCTATCAACAGGACTTGTTCTAAAAGCGCCAGTTGCGATTCGGAGAGCTGTGTGGTGAATGCTATTCAAAAGCTTTAGCAGATTTGAACTGGCAGATGAATATGCAATACACCCATAATCCAAAAGAGACCTGGTGTAGGAGCGATAAAAAGTAAGCATCATACATCTGTCAGCTCCCCATGTAGTATTGCTAAGAATCCTCAATAAGTTCAATGATTTTTTGCACTTATTGACAAGTTCTTTTATATGGGGCAACCATGTAAGTTTTTTATCGAAATTAAGACCTAAAATCTTAAGGTTTTCTGTGCTCTTTATGGACAGGTTATTTAACATTAATAGTGGAGATTGGGTTTCTCTTTTCCTAGAAAAATTAATAAATTTAGTTTTATCAACTGAGAATTTGAAGCCAGTGGTAAGGGACCACTTTTCTAACTCTTTTAGAGCGTGCTGTATGTGAAACTGAGCAGAAGTAAGACTTGAGTAAGCATGATATATGATGAGGTCATCAGCATACAGACAGTGAGATACTTCCTTGGGGATAAATTTCGTTACAGAATTAACAGCAATGTTGAACAGCGTGGTGCTCAAGACACCTCCTTGGGGCACTCCATTTTCCTGCAAGAATCTATCAGACAATGTAGCATTTATTCTCACTCTGAATGATCTTTGGGAAAGATAATTTTCAAGAAATTTAAGGATATTTCCTTGAACACCCCACTCCAAAAGCTGGGAGAAAATAAGCCGCCTCCATACGGTGTCGTATGCTTTTTCTATGTCAAGGGATACTGCTAAAATTGATTGTGCAGTAATGAGAACTTTAATGATGTTCACAAGGGCGGTGGTAACATTGAGAGCGTAAGTGGTCGAGTCATTAGGACTAAATATCCATTCAGAGATTTATCCATTAGTAAAGATATTGACATATCCAATGTGATTTCAAATCTAATTGGACAATCCATTCATTATGTGGAAATAGTCAGTATTCATAGCCTACTTTCTGGTTCGGGGCTCCATCTTCACTTTTAATGGCATTTGCTAATAGGTGAAGGCCGAAATTGCATGACTCGTTTATTAAAAATAAACTAAATAAATAAATATAAATAAATAATTAATAAATTATTGTTTAAAATTTTCTATGAAAATTTGTGGTATTTTAATACCCTTCGTTATAAAACTTTTCAATTGTATGGCTGATGATGAGGCTTCTGGAACACATTCATGGTGCAGCCGGGAATTTTCTCAAAGTGCCCTGAAATGAGAAAAATCTCCCGCATGATAACTTGCCCAAGTTTTCCTTAGTTTTTAATTGATTGTGGTTGTTTTTTTGTTTCGTTTTTTAATTCAATTTAGCAGTAACAATTATTACCTAAATGAGAAATACTTTTGCTAAAGAGTTTTCCTTAAAAGTGTGCGAGGAGGCGGATTGAGTTATTTCCGTGAGCACTTACGAAATCTCCTACTGAGTTGTTGCAATGAAGTCCAATTAGTGTTAGTTACAAACTACCACCTACTAAAATTTCCTGTTGTTTTTAGTTACACATATGAAATGGCAATTAAAATTAAAAAAAAAATGTTCTCATGTATAAGCAATGAAGTGTAAGAATCTATCTGCACCACTTTTGCCCTTTAACTTTCATTTACACCAGAGTTGGGCATTATTCTATAAATTTCTTATTCCATAATCATTCAAATACATTTTTAATGAATAAGAATTTATTCATTAAATAAGTTAAGTCGTTTCCCCCAACTTCCGGTTCACTCCCGGCTCACGTCCTGTCTCTCATAATGACTTTAGGGTCACTATATTCATTCCTGAATCACTTCCGGTTTACTTCCAGACTATGTAATTAAGTTTTACATTAAATGCCTAAAGAATAATGAAATATCATTCATTATTCAGAGTGATATAATAGATTCATTCATTATTCTAAATGATTTTTGCCCAACACTGATTCACACCTGTCACTTCAGGGACGGAGCAGTTATTTTTGGCCTACCTACCTCTATACTTACAGTTTAACAAAATTATCAAAAATATACAGAATGAAAAGGTATCCCGAGGAGTACATGGCTTGTGGACTTACCTTTCTTTATTACGAAAATGCAGGGGTGGTCGAATAGGAAATTCCTGAAGGAGTTACACTCGTGGTCTACTTGAGGCTCCCTACACAGGCAGGTCGGATCGAAGAATGGGAAAGCTTGGAGGGTTCTAAGAGCTGCTTGACACTTCGTCACAGTAACTGTCGAGCAGGACACTGGAACAGAGAAAATATTATTGTCTAAAATACACCAATGTTTTTGTTTTGAAACAACTCACAAAATTGTAAGCAATACCGTATTGCTTCAAGTAAAAACAAAGTCAGTTGTAAACAGTATGGAGCCAAATGGACTCTGGGAAAGGTCCTATATCATTCTTCTCCAAAGTTCATGGCAATGGAATACGATTGCTGTGCTCAAGTGGTCTCAAGGAATTTGGCATTTTACATTCACGATTATAAATACGGGCTGGCATTTACAGTAAAACCTCGTTAACCCGGAATTCTGGATAACCCGGACCAGTTTTGAAAACGAAATTATGTTGTAGTAAAAGAAGGCTTGTTTTACAGAAGATAAATTTAAATTCTCAGTAGGTAAAGTGCGCGAGTTTTTCTATCGTCTCGATCGAGGTACAGTATCGTTTTGCTGTTTCGTCTGCTCGTTGTCCGCGATTTAGACGAAACGTATAGACATTGTTGCGACTATGGAAAAAAGGATGGAAGCATTGACAAGAATTGGAAGAGGGAGAATCGTTAAAAAACAATATTCCTGAGTTTGGAGCATTGAAGACTTTTGTTTTTTATACACAAAAGTGAGACAGCAGAAGTTCCCCTATTTTTTTTACTACAGACTAGTTTGCAGCTATATTGAGTACATTGCAAATACAAAGGTTATTACAGTACATGTTTTTTTAGGTGAAAGTGTGCCGATAATAATTTCTAAACCTCATTAAAAATATTTCGATGATTTATATGTTTTTCCGTCATTCTCTGGATAACCCGGATTTTCGTTAACTCGGATCAGCCCTGGTCCCCCTTGATCCGGGTAAACGAGGTTTTACTGTATATGATTAAAATAAATAATAATCGCATGATAAGAAATTAGATAAAATCATCTCAAGAATTCCCGTATTGCAGGCAAACATCTGAACTGGATTCGTTCTTTTCACTGATCCCCCTTCATTATTCCAGGGAAATTTTAATTAATATTAAAATCTATGAATAAAATGCTTATTCATTTTTCTCAGGATGACCCAAATACATACATTTTCTTCTTTAGCGTGTTTCCGGTTTCCCCCAAACCCACCCGCTTAAAGATGTTTAGTTATGGAGATTGGAGAAAGATTAGTTGCGCTCAATTTTCTATGCATATAAAATATATTATTAAAAAAATAAAATAAAATACAACATAACAATGATAATATAAAATAATTTATAATTAATAATACGCTGACGATTTACTTAAATCTTAAAATTTTTGATATACGCGGAAGGTCAAAAATAAAAATAAATTAATAAAAAACAAATATTTTTAATACCTTTATTTCTTCCCTACTTGTATCGCACCCTTGTCGTGCCTCTTCAAGGAAACATATTACAAATACAAAAGCTTACAGACTCAACTTGAGGAGGATAAACGTCCACTACTAAGGCCACGTCCGAACTGAAATACTTCGAGTGCGAAACATGTAAGAAATAAATAAAGTTATTGTAATTATTTGGTGACTTTTGTATTTTTGACTTCCGTCTTTAACGAAAATTAAATTGTTCAGCTTATTAAGGTGGAATGTAAGATCCTTGCGGGATCTGATTATCTTCAGTGTCAAAAACGTTGCTAAAATATATCATCAGACACTCTCACAAAAAGCGGATTGTCGGATAACAAGTTCTCTTATTACAGTTACGTCACACGCAGAGTTTAGGATATATTTGGGCAACATCCGGCCCCAATGGGGTCATTTTGAAAACACCAATAAAAAAAAATATCATTAGACTACTTACTCACATACACATCAAATAAGGAAGATCGAGTAAGATAGTTTGTCGCTTCATCCTGCGGAATCAAGTGAGCGAGTAAACCGAGAGGCGGCGATCATGAAAGTGTTAGGCGGCACACATCAAATGCTTTTCTCAAACAAAATTGGCAGCAATCTTTTTCTTTACATCAGTGAAATTAATCCAAACATCGATGGATTAGTTTCCTAAATTCAAGCTCAAGTGACTCATTGATTTCCAAATTTTACGATTTAATTAGAATGTACCTTTTTTTTTTTTAAATTTCGTTGTTTTAATAAATTTTAGTATAATAACATTGTCGTATTATTTCATGTCTGTTATCTATCGCTAAAAATTATGAACACTACTTAAAACCTGACGTTATTTTATGTTGAACATTTACACGGTCCAAGAACGAATATGCACACTCAACTTAGGCCCACAACATGTCAAAAGTTGCTCAAGTTTTCAAGTAATTGTTTTTAAAATACTTGACACGAAAATGTTAGTAGATACAGTTGGTAGGTTCTGGGACCACACGACGTCATCAGCTGGCTATGAAACAGTGTCAGCCAGCTGACGACGTCATCAGTGACAGTAACAGACGAAACACGCTATTGATCTAGGTCAGCACCGCTTCGTAACAGCTGGCTAGCAGTGTTTCGTCACTGTTTTAATGACGAAACAGCTGGCTGACAGTGTTTCTCCGTCACTAGGAAACACGCTATTGACCTAGGTCAGCGTCACTTCATAGTGGCGTAACACATGACGTCAACAGTGACGTCATCAGCTGGCTGACACGGG
The DNA here is from genome assembly GCA_946811695.1 of Gonocerus acuteangulatus. Taxonomy (NCBI): domain Eukaryota; kingdom Metazoa; phylum Arthropoda; class Insecta; order Hemiptera; family Coreidae; genus Gonocerus; species Gonocerus acuteangulatus. Next base: position 37,667,823 of record OX328132.1, on the reverse strand, counting down.
TTTTCGACGTCACTGATGACGTCATCAGCTGGCTCACACTGTTTCATAGCCAGCTGATGACGTCATGTGGTCCCAGAACCTACCAACTGTATCTACTAATGTTTAAAGGAATAAATTAAAGCTACTAATATATATTATTTTTTTTGTAACAACAAATATATTTCAGTAAACAAACAAAAATAAATTTTTAAACAAAGAACATTTCACTTATTTTGAAGAATTAATTAAATTTCAATAATAATTTATCTTGTAATTTGGTGCAATTTAGATTATTACAACACTTACTTGACTGGTTGAGCTGGGTGGTGAAGAATAACTGGTAGTTAATAAAGGAAGTGAGTATTTTCTTAACTTTTATTTTCATGTACTTAATTTTAGGAGTTCCTAAATAACTTTTATTCTTAAAACTTTTAAATAAATGTTTTTTTAACAGTTATTTTTTAACAATTAAATTTTAACATGTTCGATAAAAAATTTACTGTTTCGATCCCTGATTGAAATGTATTAGCTAAACTTAAAGTTGAATGAAATTCTTCAAGAATTGTTTAATGTGTGGAACCATAGTCGTGCAACCAAATTGTGCTTGAGATATCGAATGTTTGAGTTTCGTTTCATCGGGGGGCGTATTTCTTCGCCTCTTGAGGAAACATATGGATGGTGTTAATATCACGAAATTCCTCAAACTTTTCATACACATATGGCTGCCTTTCTAGAAGTTATACTGAAGAAAATTTAATATTCATAAACATTGGGAGAAAACGTTATTGTTATATGACAGCTTCAAATGAGAAAGCGGGTAGAACGGAAACATAATTCCGAGAATGATTTGCTGCAATATAATAATAATACAAATTATTACTCTGGAGTGGTAATCAAGCATGTACTACCTTATGCTTGCTTTTGGCAGCCCCGGAGCCTATTTCATATTATATTAATCCATTTATGAATTTAATCAATTACATCATGATCGAGTTTTCTAAAAATAAAATTGCAAATATTCTTTTGTCTTGTCAACATACAATTAGACAAGAAATGCGTCAACTTAGCTGGTTTCCAAGACAACCTTATTAACGATGATATTTCAATATCTTAGAATTTATTTTAATTTTGAACGTCCTTTTTTAATAACATACATTTTTGGGTTAGGTTATATACAGGTTACAACCCTTTTCTCTCTCTCTCTCTCTCTCTCTCTCTCTCTCTCTCTCTCTCTCCCTATATATATATATATATATATATATATATATATATATATATACAAAAGAGAAAACAGGAATTAAAAATAAACCGATATTTTACTTTTCATTACCATCCTCCAATAGCTAATAGACTTAGACTAATATGTAAAGACGTAGGTAAAATAGGTTGGAAATATGGCAATAATATTGAAAACAATATAGTAATATTAAGGAAAAAATTAAACCGACAAGCACAAAAAACAATATATACAAAATGCTACATTGTGGAATCGCCACAAATATTACAAAAACGAATTGTAAAGGGCGTCACAATAATTTTAATTTTACAGACGTTGATATTTTAAATAAAGGAAGGAATACATGAAAAAGGAATATCATAGAAAATATTCATATAACTAAAAAAATCAATATCTTTGCATAATTTGAAGTAATAAATTCTGCAATATTTGAAGATGGTACAGGTGGCGATTATCACCTTTCATAGTTCGTCATATTGCCAGAAATTCGAATCAATTTCTACACCGACGATTTGCTCTTAATGCTGCTTGAAATTGGTCCCCTTCGAGAAAGTAAGATTGACCCAGTCTCTTGTTGTCTATTAAAAGTTAATGAAAAGACTCGTCGATTAAGCACTCTTCTATTTCTGAATCAGTGCGCATAATCCCGCACCACCTCTAAAGCATTACCGTTGCGTAAAGCGAACTCGAAATATCAGCATCAAAAAATGGAAATTTAGTCATTTGTTTCTTGAAACAAGGCGCCATGACATTTTTTTTCTATTGAAAACCTAAATAAGTAAGTACAAGAATGAAAACTTGTTTCGTTTCTTGTTTTGCGATTTTCTCAAAAACGAAACGAAAACGAGCAAATCCCTAAAGGATTTGTTGTCTTGAATTTCAAAAAATTCCCCCTGGTTCAATTATTGATAAAAAATCTGAAAAAATTAATTTGAGATTATCTCATACATCTCTATTCATGAAAAAATATTGAAAAATATCTGAGATATGATGGCACGGACATATATTAAAATTGGGCGATTCGACGTGAATTGACCCTTTAGAGATCAAAATTATAATTAAGTCATTTTCCCCAATTTATGAATAACAAATAACTCACTATTTTTCAATTCATTATGTCATATGTATTCTACGGGATGTTAATGTATCAGAAAAAAAGAAAAAAAAAAGTTTTAATTCTTCAAAAACAAAATGCCGGCGTAGTGTCTGACGAACGGAAACCCTCTTTTACCACGGGCGATAGTCTGCAGCTGGCAAGTTTTAATCTAGAACAAGAAACTAAATTATTTTAATGAAGAACGTAAAGTATAGTTTGTAGGATTCTGTTTGTGTCCCGAAAATGAATTTTTTAAACAATGTTTTTTATTATTATTATTATTATAATGGCATGTCATCCATTAAGGTCATTCCTTTGAGTGGCCTTTAAAGCTTTTGCCTTCGCAACGAGCTTTTGACTTCGCTTTTAGAAAGTTATTGTTTGTTTTGTTTTATCCTTAAAGCAACATATAAAGAAACTGGCGCAACTATAATGAGACCACATTGGATATAAATCCACTAAAACATTTAAAGTTATTAGATATATTATACGTTGCGTGTTTTAATTTCTATCAATTATAGCGTACATTGTTAAATGTACTATGTCTTCTATCAGACATTATTAATTTGATTTAATTTAAATTTTAACGTCCATTATTATTAACTAAGAATTTTAGGACAGGTTATCTATAGGTTACCTCCCTTTCTAGCCACGATAGTGTTGATGCCTTTTCTTTTTTATAAAGAAAACCCACCACCCCATAGTGGGAATCGAACCCACGACCCTTGGCACGGAGTGTTAATTGCACACGCCTTAACACTCACGGCCACCCGACCTCCTCAGACACTATTGGTAGACAACTTTCAAGTAGAACTTACAGGTGCCCGCGCACACGGAGACAATTCGTTGATTCGTGCACTGAGCATACTCGTTCTTTGAAGATAGGAAAATTAGTGAGTAATGTAAAATGTTGTACATAATTAAAATTGTATTCGAGAACGCAATTTATTCGGTCAACTCTGCTAAAAAATATATGTATGCATAAAATATAAGAGTGAAGAGAGATATGAAAAGAAAAATGTAAATTATATGTGAAACGTGAGTTATGAGTCCGAGGCCCTGAAGGTAAATTAGCAGCGTAGAGCCTGCCATCAGCACCACCCTTTGTGGCAAAAAAAACAGGCCCATTCTTGGGTTTTCTAGAGGTTGGCTGGCTATTTAGGTCCATAGCTCGTGCTTGCTTTTGTATAAGCTAACTTCGTATGTTGCAGCATCCCGAGTCCATTGTACACTTTTAAAAGGACTGAATAAAATTTCATCAAACTCCAGAAGCTTTTTTAATGTGTTTTCCAGGTAATGTGGACTTGCCGCTCCAATCAACACGGATTTCCGAAGACAGAAGCCTCGCAGGGGTATCCCTGCGCCAATCCTCGGTGGTGCGTTGTTATGTTCACAATCCTTTAGGTTTCAAGAGCTTGGCATATTTGGTAAAAATCTTTCTGAAGTTGGAAATTGTAGGGAATTTTCCTTGCGAGTCCAACTGTTCAGGACTCTTGACTAGGATAAATTTTAGGTCAGTCAATAAGATGAAAAAGCACGCATGGGGTCCACTAGGATGCATTACTAGAACAATAAAAGCACGCATGGGATCCACTCGGATGCATTACTAGAACAATAAAAGCACGCATGGGATCCACTAGGATGCATTATTAGAACAATAAAAGCACGCATGGGATCCACTAGGATGCATTACTAGAACAATAAAAGCACGCATGGGATCCACTAGGATGCATTACTAGAACAATAAAAGCACGAAGGGGGTCCACTAGGATGCATTACTAGAACAATAAAACCACGCACGGGATCCACTAGGATGCATTACTAGAACAATAAAACCACGCACGGGATCCACTAGGATGCATTACTAGAACAATAAAAGCACGCATGGGATTCACTAGGATGCATTACTAGAGCAATAAAACCACGCACGGGATCCACTAGGATGCATTACTAGAACAATAAAACCACGCACGGGATCCACTAGGATGCATTACTAGAACAATAAAACCACGCACGGGATCCACTAGGATGCATTACTAGAACAATAAAAGCACGCATGGGATTCACTAGGATGCATTACTAGAGCAATAAAAGCACACACGGGATCCACTAGGATGCATTACTAGAACAATAAAACCACGCACGGGATCCACTAGGATGCATTACTAGAACAATAAAAGCACGCATGGGATTCACTAGGATGCATTACTAGAGCAATAAAAGCACGCACGGGATCCACTAGGATGCATTACTAGAACAATAAAAGCACGCATGGGATTCACTAGGATGCATTACTAGAACAATAAAAGCACGCATGGGATCCACTAGGATGCATTATTAGAACAATAAAAGCACGCATGGGATCCACTAGGATGCATTACTAGAACAATAAAAGTCCGAATCTCTTGACATTTAACTTCGTTTGTTTAATATATTAGTCAGTCTATCACCAATTAATGTAAACATCGTGCGTAAACGAATACTCATAGAAAATGAATATCGATAATCAATATGAATCAGCTGTGTTACATTTTTATATTCGTGTGGAGAATCGACCAGATCCAGGGCGGTAAAAAATACTAGTGTACATGGTATTCATTCTATCAGCGTAATGACTGTCCAGAAATAATTTAAAAAGTTTTAAATTTTAGAAAGCAGCAGTTATTCTTAAACACAACGCTCCTAAATATCTTGTGGATTCAGAGTTACAATTGCCACTGAATCAGATGGAAGAAAATATTGAATCGCCTCACGGATTAGAAACCGCTCGCGGTGGTGAATGTCAAAAACGCATCTAGATGCCTCCCCGTGTTATAGTGGCTAATGCTTTAGATTCATTTGCGGGAGATGTACAGTGGGACGAATGACCAATCTAGGTGGAAAAAAATCATGTTCGAAATTGATGAAACTATTGTATTTAGTGTATAGGGAAGTAGTTCTTGGAACCGTATTAGAGGTTGTTTTGATTTTAGCAGGCGAATTCCAAAGTAAACACAACGCTGTAAATAGTATTTGATTCGACGGGTTACATTTGGTTTAAACTATTCAATCTTTCAATTGAGCTCCGTACATCATCGTAATGATATTTTTTCCATTTTTAGTTTTTTATTAGTGAATATATACTACTGTTATTCAAGCAAGTGATTCTCCAAATAATTAGTTTATATTTTGACCCATTATTATAACTCTTTTTAGCATGCTTTAAAAATAAGGCATTTTTAAAACTTAAAAGGATTTTTACTAAAAAGTACCTCTGTGAAATTTATGGTACAGGTTACTTAGAAGGTATATGAGAGAAAATTGAGACATTTAGCTGCTTTCGTCTGCTTATGTGTTTTGTGGAAAATAAATTCCATTTCCGCGTAGGAAGGTATTTAGTATTTGGTGAAATTGTAAGGATGTAGATTCAATATATATTGCCATATTTGGAAACGTTTGAGATATTAAATATTATTCCGACGTTTTCAGCTACATTAAGGACTCATTTAAAATAAAAAATTGCGAAACTGAAAATGAAATGGCACGAGGCTGGAAAATATCCGGACAGATTTATAATTGAAAATAATCATTGGCTAGACAGTATGTTAATGTTCGAATACTTGTTTCAAGAAATTTTGCCATCTACTTGTCTGTCGCTTTCGGTCGCTCTATTGAACGATTCGATGACTGCTGTGCCCGAGGAAAGTTAAATAAAGTTAAAGTTATTATAAAGTCACGCAGTACGAAAGAATTAGCATTCGCCATAGAAGAATCTGTTAGGAATTCGGTGAAGATTCGATGCTAAATCTTATCAGAGAAATAGTTCAATCTCCCTCAGAATTTGCAACTCAAATGAATATAATGATTTAGTAAAACTAATCATATGTGTCTTATTTCTAATAAAGAGGCCCTTGCTTTGATGGTAGACTACAAATTAACAAAGCATACTTATATTAAAGCTCGAAAGCTAGCTCTAAGAAAAGTCCATTATATTTACCCATCATCCGCCCCCCCCCCCCAAGAATCCAAACCCAAGGGTAATTGTCCTCCTTCATCGTGTGATATGTCCGTTACTGAAACATTCGAAACCATAAACGTCCAGAGCATTGTAAGCCTCAAAACTCAGAGACTTGTTTCAGCTCAAAAATAAATTATTCAAAGCCTTGTAGAGCTACTCAGATATCTATGAACGATCTTCCTCTGTTGTCTTCAATTAAAAAAGTCCGACTCAAAAATTTCTTCAGAACATTTTTTTATAGAACATTTAGTAAGGTTTCGAATAGTCGCCTTACACTTACCACTATTTTTCAACCGTTTTACGAAGAGATACAAAACTTATCATGCCTATTAAAAACATATTTCTTACTCCAATACTTCCTTAATTCCAAATATAACCAAACTTTAAATATCTTAGTTTAGATGAAATTAAACCATATCTCAATACATATATATATATATATATATATATATATATATATATATATTTGAACCACCATTATGTTTTAGTTCTGTAGGTACTGAAACGTAAAACTTTCTAGTTGCCATTTCTGGATAATGTCATGAGGTCAACCTTATAAGCGGTGTTTCTCCCCATAGGGGGAGGGAGGAACCGCTCTAAAGGAATATTATAAATTTGTTACATTGCCTTTACATGCCTGGATCAGGTCAGTTGAGTGTTTTTATTTCAAGTCTACAGTTTAACAAAGACAAAGATGTAGCTGCTGACTTGTTAATATGTTTATTTACTACGCATTGATTGGAAAGCCCCTTCAAACATGTTATAAGTTCATGTCAGAGTTGGGCAAACGTTAGCGCGCGCTAAAAGCTGATACCTGTCCGCTAATTTAGCGAAACTGTAGAAAGCCAGCGCTAATAATTAGCGGTTAGCGGCGGCAGTACGCTAACCGCTAATCTATTTATGAAATATCGTAATTGCTAATAGCTTAGGCTATAGTTACAACTTGTAACTATAGCAATTACGATATTTCATAAATAGATTAGCGGTTAGCGCACTGCCGCCGCTAACCGCTAATTATTAGCGCTGGCTTTCTACAGTTTCGCTAAATTAGCGGAGAGGTATCAGCTTTTAGCGCGCGCTAACGTTTGCCCAACTCTGGTTCATCTTAAGTTGTTATTGTTCATTTGAATCTAGTTGCGGTGTCCATTTAAGTAATACAGAATTTTTTCCTCCTAGATTGCTCATTCGTCCCACTGTCAATTCCGGCGGCTGGAATTTTCTCATCTCACGGTTGGTCATCATTTGCATTAACACCAGACACTTCATAGATATTATAGAAACATTTATCATTAATTAAAATGTTAAATTGTGATTCACGCTTTTTAAAAATTGCCCAAAAAATCAATCGGACCTTTTTGGCCTACCCTATAGCTTGGTAGATAAGTTAATGATCCTAATTATTAATACAGGGGACATTTATAGGAAATTTGGCCTATTTTCCATACCAGTTCTCTTGTTCCTCATAGCTCAATAGATCAAGGGGTAATAATACCTTGTAGCTTTTTTTTATCATTTTTTTATGGGCTTAAATGCTTCCTTAAATAATCAAAAATGATATCCAAGTGTGTTTATGTGGCGGGACACTTTTTAAATCTACCAAAAATTCGATTTTTCAACTAAAGTCCCGATATATTTCAAAATTAAAAACCATTTTTTTTAACCTTTATTACAAGAAAATATAAAAAAAATTAACATTTCAGTACATTAAACTATAAAGTAGATTTTCTCAAAACTATGTTTTACAAATCGGACGCTAATCGCCATTTTCATCCGATCAACTTCAAATTTTAATTGCAGGTTCCTAATGATGTTTGCTAGCAAATTACGTAGGTTTTTTTTTTCGATTCGTTGAATTATAACGATTTTATGGCCGATTTCCAACGGATTGTTAATAGAAAATTAAGAATTTATCTCCCAAAAAATATATATATATTTATATTTCTTAAAAAGCCTAGGTACTTTACTAGATTTAACCTTCTTCATTCAAAATAATTTTAGTTTTTCGTTCTAGATTAAAAATTATAACCTGCAGACTATCGTCCATGGAAAAAAAAAAAAAAAAAAACGTTTCCGTTCGTCAGACATAGCGACGCCATTTGGTTTTTGAATAATTAAAACCTATTCTTTTCTTTTTTATTGATATTTTTATATCCCATATAAAACTTATGATATAAAGAATTGAAAAATATTGACCTATCTGTTATTCAGAAATTGGAGAAATTGACTTTGATTTTGATCTGACAAGGTAGCATTTACCCCTTAACCCTCAGAAGCTCATTAAATATATACTCATTCATTAAAATAGATTTGTTTTAAACTAAACTCATATTTATTTTTTAATTTTAATAATAATAATGCATTTATCGCACTGGAATAATTATAAATGTTTAATTGAGCTAAATTTTTAAAACTATCCTAAAATTCTCATTTTGGCCTTTTTGGTTTTAATTTGTTTAAATCAAGCAACATAAAATAAATAATAAATAGTTTTTTAAATTCAATTTAATTAATAAATAAAAATAGAAGATAAGAAAACGTACTACTAAATATAAAACGTTTGTAAGAAACTGTTATTTTGGGTCAACTAAAAATAGACCCTACCTGTTAGAAAATGAAAATAATAAAAATAATGAAGAAATAAGCACAATATGAAAAAATAAAGACACGAGAATAACAGATCTATCGTTAAGTAATAATATTAGATCTTCAAATGAATGTCAAAGCATCTAAAAATAGGAACTTCGGTGTTCAAGGAAGCACGCATAAATTATACATTTATCTTTTTGGGTCGACAATGGGAATATTATTGTATCCCATTGTTTATCTAACAAATAGAACTTAATTGAAACTTAATTAAAAAAAAAACAAAAAAAACTTAAATGCTGATTGTTACCTGGGAACGAGCGATGTTTCCACGAAGAAAAAATAGTACACAAACAGGATTTAACTCTTTGTACGAGCAACAATAAAAAACTTAGTTTTCGGGGACAGTAAAAAAAAACAGCTAGAGAAAGCGGAAACATCCGCACTCTATTCCCTAAGACGTTGCCCCTATGTATCAACTGGTTTCCCCGCGTTCCAAAGTGTTAATAGTAAGGCCCAAGATCATTCCACTGTTTAATGTTGAGTGGCCTCAGTTTCTTGCCAGGCTTTCATACGAACTAATTGCTTCGTTCGACGAAATGGCTGTTGGTTAATCACTTGAAGAGAATAACGGGGGAAAATGAAGGAGGGCAGATAGAAACTGCGCACTCGAATAGCAAACAACTTACAAATAATAAGTCTAGGTTTACTGTAAGTTGGTGCTAATAGGGGCACTACTTTACCATCTTCCTAGACTTGGGAAAATACCATCAACCTTCCAAGGTAATGAACTTCCGTCTGTATCTTCCTTTTTCTTCCCACACCTCATCTAGACACCTCCTCGAGCCCTATATTCAACCTGTATTAGTTCCTAAAATACCTATCTTGTACGGGGTCTCCCGTGGTACCCTTCTACACTCACTATACCCTTTCCTTTTCCAACATACTAATACTGGAGACCCACAAACGGGCACAGAGACCTGGACTGAACACCGAGGAAGTATCACTTAGGCGCCAGCTTTTGACTCAAGGGAAAGGAGCTATATAACCTAAACCTACTCAATTCCTTAGCTGCTTCCCGATGTAAATCATATGCGGACATGAGCTTTGATCTATAACTCCAGCTAGCCTTTTCAAACGAGAAAAAGGCCAAAGACGAATGTCATAAAAGTATCGTATCTTAAAAAAATAGCACTTTTATAAAAATACTCAATAGACTCTCTGCATTATTCAGACAAATGTGTGATGTGTACTTGGTATTTTAATAAAAAAAATGAAATTAAAAAGGCTGTATAAATGTAGCTACGCGTAATCGTTGGTGATAGAAATTTCGTTATAGACGGAAGGTCAAAAACTTTACTAAATACTTTTAGCAACTTTATTTCCTTCCTACATGTTTCATACTCTTTTGGAGCCTCGTCAGGGAAACATGTTACAAATATAAAATCTTACAGCATAAAGCATAAGTTACAAATTAGTTTTTTTGATACTTTAACATCCCATATCACCTTCGCGCCGCGGATTCTTCAGCTTCTATTTGACTACTACTAAAACCAAATTTAAATTTACATTAAAAGGGGGAAGAAGGGGGAGCTGAAAGTCGTAAGACAGTAAAGTAGAAGCTTAAGCTATTCGAAAAAAAATATTTGGAACTGGAACTTTTTTTAAAACCTTACTGAAACTTGAGTAATCAACAAAATATGAACAATCTAGTAATAATTTCATTAACATATTTTTTTCTTTGATATGCCTTTCTGTTATTAGATTTATATTGTATTTATAAAGAACATACCACTAGGTAATAAATCCATTGTGAAAAGAAATTATAAAATTTGTACACGATTTTTAAAACACACCTTACCAAGACCGTAGTTGGAACAAGACTCAACTGAGGAAGTGGAAGTGACTAGCAATGATTGCCTTCCTTATTGTGTTAAACAGGTTTGGGTTAAACTAGATAAAAAAAATTGATCTCTTTTCAATGAATAGAAGACTTTAGCACGTTTTGACAAGTAAATTGACTTTTTACGGTCACATTATATTTTCGACTTTTGTCGCCGTAAAATAGACATTTTGCGGTAGGAATTTTCTCATCCCACGGCTCGCTGGGGAAATTCGTCGCTGTACCCTAGATGTCGGCGCTAATGGGAAGCGCCGTAAAAAAAAAAAAAAAAAAAAAAAAAAAAAAAAAAATTGTACGTAAAATCAAAGTCATTTTCTTATTTTTTTTTTCGGCTTCAGCATGAAAACATTCTTGAAAGCAGTCAAAAATGTCATAATATCTCGCAGATCTAAAACCTCCGCCCAAAATACCTTCCATTTATTAAACCAACCCCGCTCCCGATTTTGCTGATGGTACCGCTTAAATTCTAAAATTCTAATTCAAGCTATTTTACCCTATATAAATATATATCTAGTACACAAATGTTAAGCTCAATAATACTAAATGAAAAAATTCCGACTCGCCGGAACTGCATCATCTTAGCGCGGTTCCATTCATATCCCTAGTGTCATTTTGTAGACGTAGAATACAAACAGTTATTACTTTGTTTAGATCATTCTTAATGTATACACATATTCCAAAGAAAAGCAAGATTGTCGGCGGGGTAGCAAGAAACTATACTATGCGGAAATTAGTCTTTCCGCCGATCCAAGTTTCGCTCTACGAAGACTCTACTAAGAATATGTTTCTAATTGACTTAACTTGCTTTAGTAACATATCCATTTTAGTGTTAAATGCAATTAAAAACACTTACCGACTCATTTTACTGTTAAATGCAATTAAACAAAATAAAATTGTACAAGAAAATTAGAAAGTAGTGTTATATTTTAATGTACTACGCCATATACAACCACAAAATATAATTATATTTCTACTATAGCATTTGGTTGCATGACTTCCTGCAGGTAAAGTAACCGTCAGCTGTCCTAGGATGCATCTTGATTTATGAAGTGCAATAAAAGCCTACCTGAAGCCTGCCTAGTAGCTCGACCCGGGCAGGTGTCTGACCCTACACAGAGTGTTCTCTTTCAGCAGGAACTGCGTCATCTTAAGCACGTATCCGTTCTCATCCACAGTGTCAAACCATAGCTTAAAATAGAACTAAACATTTTTTTTTTATTTCATGAAAATTGCTAACACCCACAGGTTAGAAGCGGAAATTCCTCAATCTAAAGCAAGACTCTCAAAGTCAATTCAAAATACAAACACGCTTTTCAATTACTTGCCATGTTTTATTTAAAAATATGCAATCAAAATAACAGCAAGCAATTAAAAACTAAGGCAAACCGAGAAAAAAAAACGAAAGTAAACAGAGACAAAAAAAAAAGAGGAGTAGATATAAATATTAGTTTGTTTTAATCTTTTGTGAAAAATTCTTAATATCTTTTCCATTTTCTTATCTTGTTTTACTCCTACTAGAAGCAATAATAAAATAACAAGAAATAAAAACAGACAAAAAGAACCGTTCAAATAAACGAAAGTTTTATGCACTTATTTCTCCGATTGACCTCGCTTAATCAAAAATTTCTTCAGAATCTTTTTTGTGGAGCATTTTGTAAGCTTTCTAATGGTAGCCTTTCACTTGCCTAGATTCTCAACCGTTTTCGAGATATTAAGGAAAATATACGAAGGGGGCATAATAGATATGCATACGGCATCTGAGAATCCCGAGATTCCGTAAAAACAAAATATTGTTTCTAATTATACGTATCCTGTTTTATTGACAAATACATTTGACTACTATGAGCAATTACAAAAATAACATATGTCAGTTCTCGTAAAGAAAGCTGAATAACGTGCCTAGTAGATGATACGTCAGTTCTCGTAAGGAAAGCTGAATAACGTGCCTAGTAGATGATACGTCAGTTCTCGTAAGGAAAGCCGAATAACATGCCTAGTAGATGATACGTCAGTTCTCGTAAGGAAAGCTGAATAACGTGCCTAGTCGATGATACGTCAGTTCTCGTAAGGAAAGCTGATTAACGTGCCTAATTCAGTCCAAGTCGATGCAGTGTTGATTACAATAGCAGTGGCTGTACAATCAGGGCATTAACATATGATGCCGAGGGGAAATATATAACCATTTGGCTAATTGACGAATGCAAATATGTACATCAGATGAGGCCTATTTGTGTAATTAGTGTTTAGCCAAATTATCCCTCACCGCTCGCTGCTCCTCGGTGAGAACGCTCCAATTCCACAGTGAGAGGGAGAAATTAATCGATATACATAAAATAATGGTTTTTTCTTTACATTTCATGGAATCAACCCGCTTCATGATATCTTTCCGTTTCATTCATCAAAGGCACCGAATCCATCCTTTAAAAAAAGTCCAGTAGATCAAACAAAATTGCAGTCCACTATCCGTCTCTAAAACAAACCTTTTGAAATGTCAGTATTTCTAAGTATCTCCAAATTAGATTATAAACATTATATGCAAAATAAATAGTGAGTAGAACCAATGTTGTGAACGCTTGAGTAATTTGAAAAGATAAATTATTGGACATATAGGGAGCGGATGCAGCTAGTTTGAATTTTAGGTTGGCTAAGTTTTCTGTAGTCATTGATTTCAATTTACCTGGCCTCTCTAAGGGTACTATTGAGTTTATGGATGTTTGTTGACGCCAAAAAACAGGACATTGGTCGAATTTTAAATGGAAATACTGGCCGATGGGTTAATTAATGAGTACGGAACGGATGTTCATGTAAATTAAATCAAAAATATGTACATATATACTTAACTATTTATAATGAATATGTAATATAAAATTGAAAATAGAAAAAAATATCTAAAATGCTACAAAATACTGAAAGGAAAAGCATAAATAATTAGAACGAATTTCATTATTAGTCGTTATTATAAATGGAAAGAGGAAAAGTTAAAAATACACATATAGAACAAAATTACTAAAACTCTATAACATATTGAAAAATAAAGCATAAATCAAAATTGGGAACTCATTTTAAAAGGGGGAAAAAAGTAAAAAATTTCTATACATAAACATTATTTTGGAAAATTCTTTCCTACAACATGCATTTTTAAAATATGAAACGTGAAATGATGCCGGTCTGATCTCATCAGGGGAGTATACAGTGGTGGGGTCACCGATCAGGCCCATTTTTTTTTCTGGTGATTTTGCATCAAAAAATAGTCGACATGTGTCCGAGCGTTTCGTCCAATGCGACTTAGGAGCTGAGAAATAAAATAAAATAGGTTTAAAATTCATTATTTTATATCTCAAGTTTCGATAATGACATCGGCATGATTATTTCGCTTATTCGCATGTTTTAGAGAGCAGATTAATAGAATAATACAATTGTTAAACAATGATTTGTGATATATTTTTTTTAAAACACATGTCCTCCAAGACCATTAGCGTCGGGGAAGCCATTCCATCAACAATTTCGATTTAAGAATCAGAAAAAAATATGTAAATACAATAACATCCGTTCCCTACTAATGAGGGTTATAACCATTAAGGCGGCCAGAGAGTTCGATGTTTCGTCTGTTCGAATTATCCTTGTAAAACCGCCAATGACAAACACAAAAACTAATTTTAAATAAATAAGATAATAAAAATACGATAATTCTCGCTTTATTATTTCAGCATTTCAAAAGGCCAATAAATGTTTAGAACAAACTTCTTCAAAATATTCATTTATTGAGTCCAGATGACGTCTCTTCAGGGTAGTGTTGTAAAAGAGCGTGCCTTTAAGGCTAGAAGGTGCGGCTCCTAAAAGCTCGAGCTCTCGGAGCTTGGAGAGGGCTCGATAGAAGGCGCGAGCCTTGAAGGCTCGGCTTGGTAGAAGGCGCGAGCCTTAAAGGCTCGCCTCGGGAGAAGGCGCATGCTTTGAAGCCTTTTACTTTTCATTTCTAAAATGGCGGATGGTGGGCAAACAGCCGTTTTATGAAATATACTTTAGTAGATTCGTCCTAAATTCTTTCCGCCACATTGAAATTATTCGCTGGCAATTAAATTCACCATTTCATTGATAAACTAATTATATGGATCACTAATTGGGTAAAAATAGTAACTTTTCCTAAAAAATAAACTCTTCTGTGAGACGGTGATGGCAACACTGTCGTCCTACTACTATAACCGTGCTTGCCAAAGCTCTCCCTTCCCAGGGCTTCAAGGCTCGAAGGAGAACCTTGCCGAACCTTCAGGGTTTGATAAGGTTAGGCTAAAGCCTCACTCTCGAGCCTTCATTTAGCCCTCAGAGCTCGGGCTGTAGAGGTTAGGTTCAAGGTTCAGGCCTGAAGCCTCTAGTCAGGGCTCGCTTTTAAGAACACTATTTCAGGGGCACTAAAACCTTACCCCAAGAGTACCTCCAACCGACAGAACCATGACACAGACTGATGAGCTTCATCCTTATTACGGTATATCATCAGTTTATTTATTTAAATGTGCCATTAGCAAAGGAATAGAAGCAATTATTGGGAGGGTTTGATCTTTCGTTAAAATCTCAAAGAGAAGGAAGTTTAAGGCGCCACAACACAAAGCTGACGCGGAAATGACGCTAACACCTTCCCAACGCTCTAGGAAAACACTATTGCCAATAAGTATCTCGTTTTCCTGCCTTATTTCACTACAATACTAATTTTAATGATAAATTCAATTTAAAAAAAAAGAACCAACTAAAAAGTTGGTTAAACAAAGATAAAAAGACGTTAAAAAAAAAAAAAAAAAAAAAAAACAACAACTTTTATAGTTTTAAGCACTTATTTCTCCGATTGAGATTGCCCTATCGAGAATTGCTTGAGAATATTTTTTACAGAGAATTTACTAAGGTCTCGAATCGTCACCTTCCACTTACCATCATTTCATAGCCATATAGATATTACGAAAATATACGAAGATCAGAAAACATTTTATGTCTCTAATAATTTTTTTTTTTTTTAATACTTCCTTAACACCAAATGTAACCAAAATATAAAGATCTTAGTTTAGATCAATTTCAAACATGTAGAAAGTATTTCAATTGAATTCAACTATTTTAAGTAGCAACCAAAAAACATTTGTTGCACTTTTCTCGCCTTAAACATGGTTTCATTCGCTTTCCTACTTTAAGAAGCCTAAATAACTAGTAGCATAAAAAAAAAAAAAAATCAGGCCACGAGGGGCGGATACTATAGAGGTATCTGATTCATGACCATACGGCACCCTAGGGAGATAGTGTGGTCAGTATTATGCTGCGGCTGCCTGAGTTTCCCCTTTGCTACTTCGACTGCTAGTGTCATTAGAACCAAGGTACACGTTAATAAATTAATTAAAGACTGGGTTGGCTTAGTGACGGTCAGGGAGACCGAATTCAACCCTTGAACGAAGACACTAGAAGAAAACTCTTTAGTGCTTGCTTGGGATTTGAACTCAGGTCCTCCAGCTTCTAAGCCAAGTGCTCTGCCACTGGGCTAACCTCGCCCCATACCTGAAAGTATATAAACTCAAAAACGTAAGTGTTAAAATTTTCTTTTTGCTCGAATTTATTTCGAAAAATCATGTTCCGGTGTAAGGATTCTGCTGGCTAACGAACATGACCTTTCAAATTAGACGACTGACCTTTGTACTTCATCAAAATTAGACTTCTGATCGGGTGAGAGAGCAGACTATATATATATATATATATATATATATATATATATATATATATATATATATATAAAAATTTGAACCACCGTTATTTTCGGTTCATGTTCATGTTTTGAAACATTATTTTTTCAACTCGGTACTTCCGGACTGTGTCATAAGGTCATAAATGGGTTTCCTCCCTTCGGAGGGAGGGTGGAACCACACTAAAAACTAAGTATTACCTGCAAGATTTAGATTTTTTCTTATCAATTATGACAAGATTTATATACTTCTGAATAATTTCTAAATATCCGATATTTTATGCAAATGATGGAGAAATTGTTTGAAGAAACTTGAGGCAGACACCATTTTCTCGTCCTGGCAGTATGTGAATATTACATAAAACTTATAGAC
Organism: Gonocerus acuteangulatus; assembly: GCA_946811695.1. Classification (NCBI taxonomy): domain Eukaryota; kingdom Metazoa; phylum Arthropoda; class Insecta; order Hemiptera; family Coreidae; genus Gonocerus; species Gonocerus acuteangulatus. The sequence goes on along the minus strand of OX328132.1, from coordinate 37,650,945 downwards.
TAACTTTACTCTTCATGAATAAATTCTTAATTAAAACCTTAATATTCCGCCACGACTTTTAATAGATTTTCCTTTCTCGTCATCCTTTATACCGGCTCTACTCAATATTTCTTGGTAAATATCCCTAAAAGATAGAGAACAAGGAGATGGTTGTTTATATTTTATATATTTTGCAAGTTGAAATTTTTCATGGTATGTAAACTTGTAACAAACCATTAAAATCGAGATAATAATTCAGACAAGTGAGGCAATTGGATTGTGACGCAATATATTATAATTTGTCTTTATAATTATTTACTCAATATGTATATATATACATATATATACATATATATATATATATATATATATATATATATATATATATAAATATACCTATATATATATATATATATATATATATATATATATATATAAATATACCTATATATATATATATATATATATATATATATATATATATACATATATAAAATTCAGCTGTATGTCTGTCTGTTCCTTATACAAATACAGATTTTGACCAAACTTGGCACAAAGGTAGGTCTTAATCCGGGGAGTGTCATAGGCTAAGTCGTCTAGGACTGAAAGTTCGGAGGTCACTGGTTCAAAACTGTGAACTCGAACAGTTACAGAAGAGTGAATTTTCAGAAATAGTCAATTTTAAAAAAATGAGATTTTCATCAAGACGGACCGTAACGGAAAATAACATGTGGCATATTGTCAGTTGTTTGACAAATTAAGTCTAAATCTAAATATTCTATCCCCTCCACTCCTGCTTTATCATGTCTCGTTGAGGATAACTGCAAGGTTCAAATATCGAGACACCCCGTAGGTTATTTTTTTATTTTATATTCATTCACTTCATTTGCGTTATTAGATTTTAATATTACTTATTTGATTTCTAATTTATTTTATTGTATTTTTTTTTTTTGCACTAACTATGAACACATTTATTATTGTGAGTGTATGTGACTGTGGTAGGTCATTTGAGAATTTGGTTGATATGGAAGAAAACTATTCTAGACCAATTCTTCGTTCTTTTTTTTATAAAATATAAAAAAGTAGATGTAGTATGGCATGCCTGGTAACATCTAGTTAAAAATTATTTTAAAGCGTTATTTTTATATACTAAAGATTTGATATGAGTTACAATGTATTTTCAAAATTAAGGTCAAATTCCTGAGAAAACGATTATAGCAAAAACCATACCTTTGTTGTATTTTTCTGTTTTAACTATCTGGCTTTATTAGATTTAAAAAAAAAAAAAAAAAAAAAAAAAAATCCGACTCACAAGAACTGCGTTATTTTAGCGTGTTTCCTTTCTTTTCCCTAATAAGAACGGAAACGCTATTTGTAAAAGAATAGCAACAATTATTTAGTTTCTTTTGATTTTTCGTAAAACATTTCTCATTTTCTTGTCTTGTTTTCCTAAACTACACATTTTACGGTTAAATGAAATTTTAAAAAAATACAATTAAAAAGTGAGGTAAACAAAGAAAAAAACACCGTTTAAAATAACGAAACCAAAAGTAGTACACTAGTAGAAAATACATGTCAGTTAATACAAATATTTTTTTAGAATCCTTCCCTAATTTCAAATATCACCAAAATTTACATACTGAAAATACATCAAATAAATTCAAGGATTCTAATTACCTAAACCGAAAACATTTCTATTTTTATTGTCTTTTCCCGAGACTCTTTACAGATATCCCCTTCACAATCCGTTTCTCCACGTTAGAAAACCTATTAAAAGTTACCTCGTAGCTAACAAACTACTTTCACTGCTCGTATATATAAAACTAACATTCGTCCCTAATGCTTAGAGAACTACACTGCCAATTTACTCCTGTTTACAGAGCTAACAAGCTACTATTATTCCTCGTGTATATAAAACTAACAATTCGTCCCTAATGCTTAGGAAACTACAAAACTACTTTCACTCCTCCTTTTTACAAAGCTAACAAACTACTTTCTCTCCTCGTGTAAATAAAACTAACAATACGCCCCTAATGCTTAGGAAACTACAAAGATACTTTCACTCCTCGGGTTTACAGAGCTAACAATCTACTTTCTCTCCTCGTGTAAATAAAACTAACAATACGCCCCTAATGCTTAGGAAACTACAAAGATACTTTCACTCCTCCTTTTTACAGAGCTAACAAGCTACTTTCACTCCTCGTATATATAAAACTAACAATTCACCTCTAGTGCTTAAGGAACTACAATGCTACTTTCACTCCTCCTGTTTACAGATCTAACAAGCTACTTTCACTGCTCGTATATATAAAACTAACATTCGTCCCTAATACTTAAAGAACTACAAATCTACTTTCCCCCCTTTGTGTTTACAGAGCTAATAAGCTGCTTACACTGCTTGTGTATACGTATAAAACTAACAATTCACCCCTAATGCTTAGGAAACTACAAAGCTACTTTCACTCCTCCTGTTTACAGAGCTAACAAGCTACTTTCATTCCTCGTGTATATAAAACTAACAATTCGCCCCTAATGCTTAGAGAACTACAAAGCTACTTTCACTACACCTGTTTTTGTATCACTTCTCGTGCATATAGAACTATGAAGTTACTTTAACTTCTGGTGTCTATAGACCTAAGAAACTGCATTAGTTTTGAAAAGGATCATGCACAAATTTAAACTTACACATTACAAAATCAATGTGAACCTAATGAAACATTAACAGGTTTCACGAGGGAAGAAAGGATCCCTAAGAAAGTTAGCGAATATTCTCCTTTCGTGTAGTTCATATTTCAGTTCCCTCCGAAACTTAGCTTAATTCTTTCTCTTGGAGGAATTGTATTTAAAGACAAAAGCAAGATTACATAAGAACCAGGCTTCCTAAGTTCTTGTTAAACTTTCTGTCTTTATAATACTGCCTTCTCGACGTAAAGGAACCAAAATTATTTAAAAAAAGAAAAAAAAATGAGCTAATATACTAAATATTTTAACTACTCTGAGATTATATAAGCTATAACTAAATTTTTATAAGTATAATGATTGAGAGATTGGACCATTTCCTGATCAGTGTGGGCACATTTAAACATGAAAAGGGCTTTTTCAACTATTTTATATATATATATATATATATATATATATATATATATATATATAAATTGGCCAAAGAGGGGCATCCTGAAGCTAATATTTAAGTTCGGAGTGTCATAATTTCGAGTAATGACAAATTGAGCCTCATGAAATATATATATATATATATATATACAGGGTTTCCAACGACAGGGAATGTAATTATGAAAAAAGTCAGGGAAATTCAAAATTTCATTTTTTTTATTTATTTATTTTTTAAGGCAGGAACAGAAAAAAAGGGAAATATTGATTGCGCTCTATGTATATATTTTTCCAATTCTTCTTCTCTTTCTCTTACTGTCTTATTTGGAATATTTTGATCTCTGTTACACAACATCTGGGAGGCTGGGAGGGTTGCATGAAGCATTTTAAAAACATTGTCTTTGTTATATTTTTAAGGCTCTTAACTAGAGATCTATTGCCTTAAATTCCCAGCATTATCTGACGTATCTGTATTTTATCACGCATGGTAATAACACAGGTCTACAAAAATAATCTTTCTGAAATTTGATTTGATGATTTTGGTCAATCTCTATGCTCCTTGGCGTGCTGAAGCCGAACATGAGGTCAGTCCCTCTCTATCACGTAAGGAAATTGTTCAATCTCAAGTAAGGGCAGAGGTACTACCATTAAAAGAAAACAGAATTGGCGAATAAGAGTTTTCATTTATTTCCATGATCTTTTAGTTATTTCAATGTTGTTTACTGTACTAAATACATAAATGTGTAGAAATAACAGCTTCAGAATTAACAGTGGCATATTTAGTTATTATTTTTATGAAAACGTATTTTTTTCTCTTGAAAATTTCTCCGTGTTCGTTTCCGGCTGTAGGACTCTTCAGATGATTCACGCTGCAGCATCCAACAATAGTCAGCCATCATGTTTACGTTCCATTTGCCCTGATACCTACGTTCCATTTCCTGGATGTCCTGATGGAACCTTTCCCCTTGTTCTTCACTTACTTCCCCTAAGTTTTCCGGAAAATAGTCCACATGCGAATGTAAGAAGTGAACCTTCAAACTCATGTTGCAACCTTGTAATTGAAATGCCTTCAACATGCGTTCCACGATACTTCTGTAGTTGGGATCCTTCACGTTACCAAGGAACTTCTCAACAACATCTTTAAAAGAATTCCAAGCTTCCTTCTCCTTCTCATTCATGGTCTGAGTGAAATGTGGATCTGTGAAAAGTTTCCGAATATCTGGGCCTACAAAGATCCCCTCTTTTAGCTTTGCATCACTTAATCGTGGGAACTTGGAGCATAAGTACCTAAAACATTCACCTTCTTTATTGAGAGCCTTTACGAATTGTTTTATCAGCCCTAGCTTTATGTGTAGAGGAGGTAGCAGGATTTTGTCAGAAGGAACCAAACTTCTCCTAATTACATTTTTTTGGCCTGGCGACAGAGCTCCTCGTGATGGCCAGTCTTTGTTGTTCCAATGGGAATTTCTGTCTCGGCTATCCCATAAACATAAAAAACAAGGGAACTTGGTGTACCCTGATTGCTGACCTAAGAGCATAGTAAGTACTTTCAAGTCTCCACATATCAACCAGTTATGCTCATTATAATGAATTCGTTCGAGAACTAATGACAAATTTTCGTATGTTTCTTTTAAATGTACCGAATGGCCAACTGGAACTGAAGCATAAGTATTGCCATTGTGCAACAAAACAGCCTTTAGACTTCGCTTTGATGAGTCTATGAATAGACGCCAATGAATCGGGTCATATTGTATACCAAATTGACCCATCAGACCAAGAACGTCTTTGCAATAAATAAGATTCTCATCCAGAGCAAAGTAAGGAACAAAAACTGCTTCACGGTGTCGATACCATGAAAAAGAAGTGCCTGGCTGTAATAAATTTTTGTTTTTAAGACGGGAGCCAAGTAACTGAGCTGCATCTTTTGGAAGTCCAAGATCTCTCACTAAGTCATTCAACTCCTGTTGAGAAATAAGCTGTGGTTCATCTTCTGAACTGCTTGCTTTGAACTCACTGTGTACTTCATCGCTCTCCGACATACAGTCTTCTCTATTAGCTTCCCTATCTATACTGCTCAAGTCACGAGGGGGCTGAGGAACTGTCAATCCAGGACCGTGTGGTACCGGACGACTAGCAGATTCCACATTAGGGTAGTTAATGAGCTTATGATTTTTGGAATTATAGCCTTGAACATGACAATTACAAAAGTAACAGTCATTAACGTGGTTTTTTTGCTCCCTCCACATCATTGGGATAGCAAATCCGAAAGATTTTTACTCTCCTTTGTACCATAAGCGAAGTTTTTCTACGCAGCTATGGCATACTTTGTGAGGAGCCCACACTTTATCTTGATCTCCTATTCTCAAGCCAAAATATGCATAATATACATTTTTGACAAAACCTGTTATATTTCGTTGGTATTTCTTAACTGTGTACTCACCACAGATAAAACAGAAGTAGTCTGGACTGGTAACACAACGACGATGAGACATTTTGTCTAAATGCACTTTCAAACCTTAAAATACGTTCTTAATCACTTCGACACAACTAAGAGACCTCAGTGAATGTGATCACTTCAGTTGATACTACTGAACTGAGAGAATGAACAGAAATTTAGCTCCAAGTTCCTGATACAACAGGTTCAATCTCGTTTAGCTTCAGACGGTGACATCTGAGACCAAACAAGTACGTTCCTGTCTGAACAGGTCGTGCCTAGACACCCTCAGGCCTACAACATCTACTGAGGGAGTCATTGCCTACACCACCTTGTGAAAGATGTCTGTTTATAAAAAGAGAAATCGTTTGGAAAAAACCTCTAGTGTCTTCGTTCATATGTTGAATTCGGCCTCCCTGACCGTCCCTAGGCGAACCCAGCCTTTAATAAATTTATCAATGGGTACCTTGGGTGCTGATGACTCTACCAGTCGAAGTGGCCAAGGGGAAAATCAGGCGGCCGGAGCATAGTACTGACCACACTATCACCCTACTGAATCAGATACCTGTGTAGTATCTACCCCTCAGGGCCCTCGTGGCCTGTTACGGGACTGGTTTTTTTTTTTTTTTTTTTTTTTTTTTTTTTTTAGTTAATGTTTATATTATTCTGATTTATATAATAATATTTGCATATCTATTATATTTGAAAATATTCACTTCATAGCCGTGTCATTATGAATCGAAGGTTAGTTGTCTTTTAATTTTGCATTTTTTTTTTTTTTTTTTTTTTTTTTTTTTTTTTTTTTTTTTTTTTTTTTTTAGCTCCAGTAAGCTACCATATTAAGTTTATTAACTGATGTAATTATACAAAGTTCTTTTAATATGGACACCTTAATACCGAATCCCTCGATTTATATCAATTATTATTATCTTAAAGGTCAGGGAAATATCAGGGAATTCCATTTCCAAAACTCGGTGCGAACCCTGTATATATATATATATATATATATATATATATATATATATATATATATATACACCAGGATTAAAAACAGAGATCTATGGGCAAGATGTGCTGAGGTACAAGAATCTATGAGCAGAAGAAAATAGTATATAATATACATTTATATATATATATATATATAAAATAAGGTGCCTCTGGAAATTGGCCTAGGAGGTGCATCCTGAGGCTAATATTTAAGATCGGAGTGTCATAATTTGATTCTAAAATTTGAAACCCACTTTGAGTAATGACAAATTGAGCCTGATGAAAAGAGGCCCTCAAGGAGCCGAGAGTACCCGGAGGTAACAAGAAAGGTGAACTGAAAAGGTTATCCCTCGGGAAAAGGGGGAGACGGAGATTTGGCAACATCGGAGCCCTTAGGCCTCAGCTCTGGCTCTCTTATTACCCCTTATGCAGTAACAATTACCCAGGGAGCCTCCTAGGTTCTCAGCCACAGGCATGGAGTGGGCTATCCACTCCCAGGCACAATGGAGCAACAACGGCTATTCTTGAGTAGGTCTTCAAGGCTTCTGCGTTAAACTCCAATAGAGATCTAAAAATTGTAATTAAAATCTACAATTTGTAATTTAATTTGTTAGATTTGCTTGAAGATCTATTTATAATTATAACCACCTTAGCAAATTAGAGAAAACAAGCTAAGATAAATCAAAGCATCTAATCTACCTGGGACACTTCAATACGTGCGGCTAGAAGGGAAGAGGTAGTTCTTACACGCCTCAGAATCGGACACATGAGGCTTACACGCCTCAGAATCGGACACACGAGGCTTACACGCCTCAGAATCGGACACACGAGGCTTACACGCTCACACTTAATGACAAAAGATCTACAAACTTTGTGCAATACCTGTGGAACTAAATTAAGCGTTAAACATTTACTGACGGGATGTAGAAATTATGAACTTGAAAGAAGAACTCAAGATATTTCAAGAACATTGGATGAAATATTGGGTCATACCAAAACAGCAATAAACAGTTTAATCAATTTTATGAAAGAAACCCGTTTATTTAATTAAATATAACTAACATCATGCATTAATTTGGGAGGTTATAGATCCTCTCCGGACCTGTCCACAAAATATATATATAATTGTCACAAAGTATATTAGTAGCCTAGTGAAGCTGGGGTTTCCTCGCCTTAGCTAAGAGTGTTAATCTTAGTCAATATAAAATACTAATTATTATTGCATTCAAATTCTCTTACTCCTTTCCATAATAAATGCATATTTCAATAAATTCCATTCATACAATTCAAATAGAATCCATTCATTAAGTTATCTAAATCCCTCTTTTCGTTTAACGGTGACCATGACCCATGTGGTTGTTTTCAGCACAAAAAGAAAAAAAAAAACAATGTTAAATGTTATCCGGCGCTTATACAGAGTAGTACAGGAAAATTAGAAAATATCGTTACGCTCCAATGTTCATTACGAAAATATATTATGTTATTGGTTAGATTTTCAACTTAGTTCACCTAAAAGGCCTCTTTACGAAAGAGAATATGCGTGATGGAACAGGTCATTATTCTATAAAATTAATATGTAGATATGTGTGTATATATATATAAATATATATATATATATATATATATATATATATATATATATATATATATATATATACTTCGTATCTTCGTGCTAATAATAAAAACTTCACCACACAGTTTCACCAACTTTATTGCGTCCCTACATGTTTCACACCTTTCTGGTGCCTCTTCAGGGGAAAAGATACAAATATAAAACATACAGCCTCAACCTGAGGAGGATAACCTTCCACCAGTACGGCCACGTCTAGACTGATCATGGTCTGAAAGAATCCAACATGGCGAAATATAATCAGCTGATCGATAATCACATTTAAAATTAATTTACAGAAGAAATATAGTCTTAAAAATGAAAACCTTCTTCCCACCCTCTAATTAAAACATATTTTTCATTTTTTGTCAAATAAGTTAATAAAAATAGTATTCAAATGTAGTATTTCACTTTTTTTATTTACCACTTTCTTTCTATTTGTTATGATATGGATATTTTTCTAAATTATTCTCTTAATTCTATTTCTTTCCTTACCTAATATGCTAATATTTTCAAAATCAAAACTATGTTTATATTTTATAGCATGATACGCCAACGCTGTTTTATTCTCTCCTCTATCAATACTTTGCGCATGTTTTTTAATAACATGCGCAAAGTATTGTGCATGTAGGAACGCAATAAAGTTGATGAAACTGTGTGGTGAAGTTTTTATTATTTGACCTTTCGCCTAGCACGAAAATAAGAAAAGGGTCAGTTGAACAATAATTAATATATACATATATATATATATATATATATATATATATATATATAGATAGATAGAGAGAGAGAGAGAGAGAGAGAGAGAGAGAGAGAGAGAGAGATGTTTTCAAATAAGTGGTATTTAGCTAGTAGATTTTTTTAACGATGAGTTTCCTCGGAGCGGAAGCTTAAGTCAAAGAAATTTTACTAATACACCGAAGTAGCTGTTCTCATTAAAACATACATGGTTGATGACATCCCCTACAAGGTATGATATTGTATCCATCCATAAAATATCTTAAAACAAGTAAATATTTGAATATTTGCACTCCTGGACTTCTACGCTAATTGGGAATTATCTCATGCCAATTAGGATTTCAAGAGAAGACGCCTTTATCGGGAATTTTTCGGTCATGCGTAAAATAAATTAATGGCGTAAGGATTTAGATATTACACCATTTTAATTTGGTTGCTGGAAATTTTGAAGTACTTCCTACATTTATCGAGGTATGTATGTTTGGTAAAACTGAAGGAGAGCGTCCTCAGCACCGATTTTTTTTCAAATTTTGCAGTATAACGTATTTTGATGCACTAAACACGAATTCCTTAAAAAAAAAAAGTTGCTCTCAACTAGGAAAGAAGATATTAAGCATTAAAGTCCACTGTTATTGAGGTTAAAGTTGGCATAAACAGCGTATTTGTAAACATGAGCATGCGCAGACATCTATCATTGGGAAACAAACAATTCTCATTTGAAATGTTGATAACTATTTATAACCTCCATAACATCGGAATTCTATCCATAACAGCGAGTTGGATTGACTAGAGTTTTGATATCTTCTTGAGCGGAAACGCATAGCAAGTCTGCCCGAAATTCGTCCTAGACATTCTTCTTAATAGGCATGTTTATTAATGCGCTGTTTACGCCAACTTTTATTACCTCCATAAAAGCGAACTTTATTGCTTCATAACTTCTTTCCTAGTTGAGAGCAACTTTTTTTTTTTTTAACGGATTCGTGCTTAGTGCATCAAAATACGTTATAGTGCAAAATTTGAAAAAATCGGTGCTGAGGATGCTCTCCTTCAGTTTTACCGTATGTTTCTTAAAGAAATTTCACTTAGAATCCTAAGACGGATTTGGAGGGTGATTTCTTTACCCCTTATATTTAGGATATTTATCGTTCACTGGGGTTTTCTGTCTTATCGTTTTTCAAATGTCCGATTACCTTACAGTTTAGAGCAGAATATACGCAGATAGATTGTGAACAAAATATCATATAAGAAAACGATAAATTTGAAGAAGAATTTGATGAATGCTAATTGATTAATGCCCCGAATTCACAAGGGAGACGTTTCGAATTGAAACCTTTTTCACATTCATAAAAAAAAAAAAAAAAAAAAAAAAAAAAAAAAAAAAAAAAAAAATATTTTTGTTAAAGTTCTACATATGGTTCTTTTGAAGCGGAGACAGTATTGAAAACATTTTCAATGAACTCGAAAACTATTGCGAAATCTAGGTCAAAACGGTTAACGTTTTGCATATTTGATTGATTGCACTATTGCCAACAAAAATGATCCGGTTTTTGATAAAATTTATCACAACAGAAAACAATGGCAACTTAATGATTTCGTTAACCAGCAGAATTCTCCTATTGGAACACTGTGTTTTTAGCATTAATGGGCTTCCAGTTGCTCTTTATAAAGGTCTTCGGCTCGGAAAATCGAATGAAACCACATTCAATGGCATGTTTAACCGTTTTTGAGAAATTAAAAAACACCTAGAATTTTACTTTCGAATACACAAAAATGTTTGACTATTAACTAAAATAAATACACAATTTTTGGTTTCGATTCAATTGTTTGAAACATTCGAAACACGGCTTATTAGCAGGCATAAGGACATTTCGGATAGATTTTTACTTTATTTTTTATATTTATGTATGACCATCTGCAACTATAGTAAAATGTGAATCAAAAAATATTTTATAAGGCTAATAAGTTCCGTCACTGCTGGAGCTATAATAGGCTGTATTATTTGTTTTTTTTTTTTTTTTTTTTGTTTTTTTTTAGATCAAAAGCAGTGACATGAGTAAGATACCTTAGTAGAAATAGAACACCTCAGTTAGTTTTAACCTCACATCCAAGCCTCCCGTAGCCGAGTCAAAGAAACTCTCCTTCCACACGATGTGAGATCCACCTCCTCTCTTCTACACAGACTATTTATTACCTTTCCTATCCCAACATACTAATACTGGAGACCCTCAAACGGGCACAGAGACCAGGACTGAACACCGAGGAAGTATCACTTACCCACCAGCTATGTAACCTAAAGCTACTCGATTCCCTAGCTGCTTCCCGATGTAAATCATATGCGGACATGAGCTTTGATCTCCAGGTAGCCTTTTCAAAAGAGAAAAAGGCCAAAGCCGAAAGTTTATTTATCGCTTCTTAGAAAAATGGCACTTTTATAAAAATACCCAAAAGACTCTTTGAATGAATCAGACTCATAAGTATTTCGTATTTTCATAAAAAAATGAATATCTTCCGCAAAGTACGAACATTCGAAATTAAGTAAAAAATAGTAATTAAAAATAAATAGGCCAACTGGTTGGAGCTAAGCGTAATTTTTGATGATTAAAGTTTCGTTTTATTCTACGATTTCTATATCATGCCAGATATTATACAAAAGCACCCATCATGTGGGGCAATGGCAGTATTTTAGTTAACGAAAACCAAGTTGGAATTGGACAAATAAGTGGGAGGGTATAACAAGGTATTGAGAGCCTAAAACTTGGCCCAATACTATGATATCATAACTTTAATAGGCAAACTGTTTTCGGGTGAGACCTGGAACTTGGCATTTTTTTTCAACGTTAGTTATTTGGGTTTTTTTTAATGAAAACGTTTCATGAATGCTTAGTGAAAAATACTTTTTATTATTAACTTATTTTTCTCCACTATAAATGAACAAATATTAAATAAAATGATCTACATGAGTCTCAAATATTTTACGCTAATATTAAAAATCATCCGCCTCTCCGCCTAGATTTGCGGAAACATCCCACTGTGTCATCCAAGCTCCTTTTGAAAGAGTCCTTTATAAAGTTAAAATCTCATGGATTCTACATATTCATCACTATTTAAACAAACTAATTTCAGTACACGGTTCCTACATCTTGTCCAATCTAAAGATATTTGAATATTCAGCATTTCCCAGTTGCTACAGAAGGGAAAGATAACCTGGAACCATACTGACCCCCCCCCCCTTTACTCCAAATAGTTCATTGAACAAATACAGAAAGTCCAACCCGCAGGAGCAAAGTCACCTTAGCGTGTTTCCATTTAATGCATACACCTGAATAAAGCACTTCCAAAATGCTGAAAATAGAAAAATATTTCACCTTCTAAAGTACCAAACCACAAATTATGATTATTGTAAAAGTATTAAATAATGAAACTTCAAATTTTACCCGAATGAGGTAATATTTACGAAAATGTTCGAACCTAATTTTTAGGACATTTATCAGGCTTCGATTATTTACTTTCCAGTTACCATAATTATCCAATAGTTTCCAAGTGCTTTAAGAAGTATTCCGAAATTGCTCATTTTTTTAGTTAATTTTATCACTTTCCTCCAAAGGAATGTTGCTATTGAGGTGGCACTCATGACGGAATTGTTGAAACATGTTTTCAAATCTTTAAGGATGGTTAGAGGTGGTTAATATGATACACGCCAGAGTTTTTGTTTTGTTTTTTTTTTCGCCACGAAACTTGGTATGCAGTACCAGCCAACGATTGAACGAGTTCGTTAACCAGCAAAATCGGTACGTTTGGAGGGGGATTTAGTAGTTATTTGCCGATACCAGCCGTTCTTTGTTATATATCACTGAAACTCGGTATTCGTTGTGGCAATCTAAATAGAAAAAAATCTTGTTAAAATAAACTAAATCGGTTGACTAGAAGGGGGGGTTTACTCCAGACCCAAATTACTAATTTGCTCATACCGGTCGTAATTTCTGTTGTATTGTAACGAAACGCTGTGTAGGTCGTGGGTATCTAGTAAGAAAGAAGTCTTGTAAAAATGAACTAACTCGGAATGAACTATGTTTGAATAGAATTCACCTGATAAAACGTTGGTTGGCAAAGCTTCCGCTAGGAGCGCCTCTGCCGCTAGGCGTGCCTCTGCCGCTAGGCGCGCTCCTTCTCTTTCCTGCTTTATTAGTTATCTTTTTACATGGAGACACTTTTATTGTACACCAAGATTAATACACGAACATGTTCAGTTTTGTATATTTATTAAGTAGTGTTGGGGTCTCCCGTGGTCTAGTGGCTAGCGCCTTGGATTCATATTTGGGAGATGGAGGGTTCGATCCCCACCGGCGGCAGGAATTTTCTCATCCTCCGGCTCGTTGGGAGAATTCCTCGCTGCACCCTGGATGTCGGTGCTAATGGCCTAGATGTTGAAGCGCCGAAAAGAAAAATTAAGTAGTGTTGTTCCACGCATACACAAAACTCTGGAAGGAAACTAACTACAAAATTAATAATTGAAACAGTCACTCATTAAAAATGTAAAAGAGAAGAACTATTGTTGTTTTTATTTTATTTATATAGGTTATTTTAAGCAAATTATCCAGGATTACAGTCCTCGTGACCCAAATTTTAAAGAAATTGCTTAGTGATGCGGACCTTTTGATTTTGAACGGGTTTTGTCTTTGCTCACCTCACTTTTTAATTGGTCGTATTTGATTTAAATTCCGCTTATCAGTATTATAGTAAAAGAAGGAAAGAAAATGAGGAACTTTTTGGTAATAGTGTTTCCCTAGAGCTAACTTTGAGATGGCAGGGGAGGCATTTATGCTTAGAATAATATCAGTTTCCTGTTGCGGCGCCTTAAACTTCCTTCTCTTTGAGATTTCATTCTATATGTTTAATGAAAGAGCAAACCCTAGCAATAACTGCTTCTATTCCTTTACTAGGTGTGAGGAGGTGGTAATGACCCGATTGCGGATTGGTCATACCCGTCTAACGCACGGGCATTATCTGGTAGGACGACGCCGGCCTCAATGTGAACACTGTGACAGTATTCTCGATGTTAGGCATATCCTAGTGGACTGCCCAGAGAGCGGCATCAACTTCCGATTACCCATAAGGATCTATTGTCCAAAAAAGAAGCCTCCGTGGAAAAATTAATAGCATACCTAAAAGACCTTATAATTTATAAACTGTTATAATAGCCTAATTTTTGGGCTCTCCCGTGGTCTAGTGGCTAGCGCCTTGGATTCACAAGCGGGAGATGGTGGGTTCGATTCCCACCTCCGGCAGGAATTTTCTCATCTTAGGGCTCGCTGGGCAAATTCCTCGTTGCACCCTGGATGCCGGCGCTAATGACCTAGATGTAGATGCGCAAAAAAATAGCCTAATTATAGAGTGTATATTTAATGTGCTAAAGTTTTTATATTTATTGTATGAGTGCGGTGTATGTTTAGTGTGAGTGTATTTATTATGTTTGAGTGTATTTATTATGTGTGACTGTATTTATTATGTGTAGTTGTGTTTTTGTGTGTGAGTGTGTAATTATCATTATGTAAATAGAATTTTAGGTTTAGATCTAGGTTTAAGGTTAGATCCGATATTTCTTAAAAGGGTCTAACACAATTTGTATGTAGCATTTTTATATTTAGTGTACAATTCACCCACCAATTAAATAATAGTCCCTAAAAAACTGTTGATAGCCAAGGTAATATATGTTCGAAGCACCGTAAAAAAAAAAAAATGTTCCTTTACTAAAGGCACTAGGGATATGAATGGAACCGCGCTAAGATGACGCATTTCCTGCGAGTCTGACTTTTTTTACTTGGAGCCTATGTTAATTTTTTGTTGTCTTAATTTCTGTAAACAAAAACTCTGACGGGTATTATAACGGGGTCGATTCACAATATATGCAGCACGGCTTTATCATTTTATCATGAAATAAAGCGCTTTCCACCGCCACAAATATGATATACAAATGTCCATAAAAACAATTTTAATCTTCATTCATTCCTCGTAAGAAAAAATGCAATTTTCGTTTCAAAAGTAACACTCCTCAAAGATAATAAGTGATGAGGAAACCGAGAAAGAGCGGTTGAAACTGAGCCCTGGTGAATGGCATAAGGAAACTTGCCTGTCGAGGTTTTATTTTCAATTTCAGTCAGACCCAAGAAAGCCCGAAGCCATTACGAGCTCTTCAGAAAGTTGTGTAAATCCGATGAACAAAGTTTCCATTCAAGTCTTTTGCAAGCTCTCGAAGAGACTCAGATTAATGCTGACACTTGACTTTATTTTGTAAACATTTTGAAAGCAAAAGTTTTGTGTGAGCTGAAATGTGTAGGCTCAGTAAAGTGGAAAGTCAAATATTCACATTTTTGATTCACGCAGTAAGAAAATATTTGAACAATTTGAAATGCTGACACTTGACTTTATTTTGTAAACATTTTGAAAGCAAAAGTTTTGTGTGAGCTGAAATGTGTAGGCTCAGTAAAGTGGAAAGTCAAATAGTCACATTTTTGATTCACGAAGTAAGAAAATATTTGAACAATTTGAAATGCTGACACTTGACTTTATTTTGTAAACATTTTGAAAGCAAAAGTTTTGTGTGAGCTGAAATGTGTAGGCTCAGTAAAGTGGAAAGTCAAATAGTCACATTTTTGATTCACGAAGTAAGAAAATATTTGAACAATTTGAAATGCTGACACTTGACTTTATTTTGTAAACATTTTGAAAGCAAAAGTTTTGTGTGAGCTGAAATGTGTAGGCTCAGTAAAGTGGAAAGTCAAATAGTCAAATTTTTGATTCACGAAGTAAGAAAATATTTGAACAATTTGAAATGCTGACACTTGACTTTATTTTGTAAACATTTTGAAAGCAAAAGTTTTGTGTGAGCTGAAATGTGTAGGCTCAGTAAAGTGGAAAGTCAAATAGTCACATTTTTGATTCACGCAGTAAGAAAATATTTGAACAATTTGAAATGCTGACACTTACGAGCAGTTTTGGCCTTAGCATATACTTTCTTAATTATGACAACAAACGAATACATAAAAAATAATGGTAATTTCTTTTAGCAGTAAAATGAACATGTCAGTAAAACAAGTTTGTATTATTTTGTGTATGCAATTAAGCTATGTTTCATTGGTGATATTACCTAGTTTTTTTGTTTTTTTTTGCCATTTTTTCTGTATAGGCTAAACGTCTCCTTAACTAATCAAAAATTATATCCGAGAGTCTTTATGTGAAGAAAATGTTTTCAAATGTGCAAAAAATACGATTTTTCGAGTGAAATCCCGATGCCGAGTGAACGCGGTGCTGATTTAAAGATCATTTCTTGAGCGAGCTTCGATTGGTCCCTTTTTAATTCTTAAGTAAAGAAAATGTTTGAATAACATTTGTTGAAGAAATGTGAATAATAACATTACACCAATCTATTTGAAGCATTAACTAAATCTGAACATAAACAATACAGACACAAACTAAACTGTTTGCTATGAACAAATTGCAGCATTAAATACATTTTAATTGGTAAATTACTGTGTAGCGAAAAACAATAACAATAAAAACAAGCAATGTAGTAATAATGTGCAATATTAGTATATGGATAATGATAAGGAATAATGTAATAATAATAATGTGTAATATAAGTATATATATAATAATAAGGAATAAATGTAATAATAATAATATTAATGAATAAAATAATTATATAGATATAATAATGTACGCTATAAGTCTATAGATAATAATAATGTATAATGTATGTATAATGTAAATATAAACAATATGTGTGTGTATGTGTATGAATTCTGTAATCATGTCATCATCATTTATTGTCAAATCATCATATCTCCAGTTATTGTTAAATCATAATTTATTGTAATCATTGTTATCATCATTTATGTAATCATCATTTATTTTTTAATCATGTAATCATCGTTTATTGTTATAGAGTATATCGCTAAAAACTGCGAAACTTTTAATAAATAAATAAATAAATAATTCTTAAGTTTTTTTGGTCCTCCTTCAATGCATTTGAAAATTAAAACCCATCTTTATTAGGAGAAAGTATGAAAAAATATGAAATATGAAAAAATGAATTCATTAGATTGAACTTTAAAGTCGTCTTCTCAATACTATGTTTTTCAAATCCGGCAATACTCTGGCGTCTAAAACGTATGCCCGAACAACTTCAAATTTTAACTGCAGCTTCCTAATAATTCATTGAATTATAACGATTTTATGACCGATGTTCGGCAAATTTGTTTTATAGAAAATGAATAATTGTTCACTATTCTCAAAAAAAAAATTAATATTTCTTAAAAATCCTGCGTACTTTACTAGATTTTACCTTCTTCTTTCGAAATAATTTTAGTTTTTTCGTTCTAGATTAATACATTCGGGCACAGCGTCGTGGCATATGCGCCCGAGAGATATGTTCTGCGGGCCCAGCGTCGTGGCATATGCGTCAACAGTTAGTTTGGTTTTCTTTCTATCCCGCTACTCCGGGCCTTGTCCTCCGGGCTTCGTACTTGATTTGGCACCTCATTACGTATTACCGGTTAGGTTTGCAGGTCTGGTGTCGTATGATACTGAATCCGCCCAACGGGCCCGCTGACGTGGCGTATTTGACATTTTAATCAATTGTAGTTGATTCACTAAAAGTACATCATTTTAAAAGTTTCTTCACTTATTTATTTTTTTTTTTTATATAGCATTTCCAAGTCTATTTGAACCTTTTCCAAGTCAACTGTAACCTTTTACAAATCAAATGTCACCCTTTCCAATTCAAATGTAACCCTTTCCAAATCAGTTGAAACCGTTTCCAAAACAAATGTAACGCTTTACAACTCAATTGTCACCCTTTTTATTTCAATTGTAACCGTTTCCATTTCAATTGTCACCCTTGAAATTTTTTTGCAAATTGACCGTAATGGGGAATGGGCGAATTGAGGGACTCAAAACTCAACGGGACAAATCATGAAAAAAAGTTGTTTTTTTTTACGACGCACAGACATTTAGGTCACTAGCGAGATCAATTTTTCCCCCTTTTTTTTATTAAATAAAAATATTTTCATGATTTATCCCGTTGAGTTTTGAGTCCCTCAATTCGCCCATTCCCCATTACGGCCAATTTGCGAAAAATTTCAAGGGTGACAATTGAAATGATGGAAAAGGTTATATATATGATTGCCGAAATAACTATAAAAAATGGAAGACTTGGGCCCTGATGGAAATTTTGTTCGAAGCCATTGGTCCTGAAATTGTTAAAAATTGTTGCCTGCAGACTACCGCCCGTGAAAGAAAAGGGTTCCCGTTCGTCAGAAAAAGTGCCGTTGTTTTAAACGCAAACCTGTTTAAATTAAGACTTTTTTTTTTTTTTTGGTTAATTTAACATCCCATGTAAAACATATTTGTTATACATTAATTGGAGAAAATTACTTCGATTTTGACCACATAATGTAGTATTACCCCCCAAGTTGAAAAATTCAATATATCCCTGAAAGAAACTCCCAAGTTATTAATAAGAGGGAGCCAGATTAGGGCGTAAATAAGAGATGAAATGGTTCCAAGTTTGAAACTAATGGGGTGCTAGTGATAATTACAGCTTGCCCAGGAGTTGCACAGGAGAACTGGCTAGCTCCTACATTATTTACACTACATCTCTACAGTCACTCTTATCACTAAGGCTTAAATACACTCCTGGCGAGCTTCTCGCAGTTTCCCTACGTATTTGAAAAACAAGGCCTAATAGAGTGCGATAATCCATGGCTACACAGTAAAGTAGAGTTTACAATCTGGTGGTACGCATTCCGATAGTGATAAGTAGGGAACGGATATTCATGTAAAATACAATGCAAAATATTTACATATATTTTTATATACAGGGTGTCCCCAAAATAAACGGCAAAACTTCGGGAATCGATGTAGGATGAAAAAAGAAAGAAAAAAAGTCCTTTGGCATTTTTCTCGTTTTTGCTTCGTTTCCGAAAAAAACGTAAAAAAACTAAAACACAATCCTGAATAGGCATTCTTTCATAATACCTATATAAGAATCATTAGAAGTATATTATTTATCTTCCACCCCCTCTACCACCCCCCTCCGCCCAAAACAAAACAACAATAAATCTTCTTGGTAGAAAAACTTAAATGACGTCAAGTTAAACATAATTTAACATAGCTACTTTTCCTGGGAGGAAAATGATAACGCAAAAGAAAAAAAATTCAATTCCTAATAAAATCAAAGTTTCAATTCTTGAAACATTTTAACATTTAGGACTGGACGCATACATAATTTAAAAAAAAATAATAATTTCTTCTTCTAATAATTCCTGACAATCAATTCAGAAACTCTTCAGAGGTTTGGAGGAAGCAAGTTGACTCCTCCGGAACGAAAATCTAAGCGGAATCAAAAATCCTAGAGATCTACATATTGCAGTTACTCTGTCATCACAGAACACTAGGATTAGTAATTTTTGCATATTTTTTCTTAATACTTTTTCTTTATTTATTTATTCTCTTTATGCTTATAATTTCACTTTTCCTTTTCTTTATTTATTTATCCTCTTTATGTTTATCATTTCACATAACTGTTTCCAGATTTCTAAAAGTTTTCCAATTTGATGTCAATACTCCAATGGAATATTAATGGTTTAAAAAGACACTTTGCTGACTTGAGGCTTCTTTTTCGAGAAGAGAATGTACGAATTGCAGCCTTACAGGAAACACATCTTACACCTGGTAAAGACTTCAGCATGCATGGCTTCACCATTTATAGGCATGATTACATTTTTGGGAATAAAGCATGTGGAGGAGTTGCTGTCTGTGTCAGAGATGACACTTACAGCGAACCTCTAAACCTTCTGTCGACAATTCAGGCAGTCGCAGTGTCAGTGCATCTACCTTTTCGGATCACTATCTGCTCTGTGTACCTTCCACCAAGTGAACCCGTAGACGTACACGCTATAAATGACTTATTGGCACAATTACCTCCGCCTATATTACTTCTCTCTGATATTAATGCGGAGAGTGTAATTTGGGGAGCAAATAATACAAATCACAGGGGGTATCATTTACAAACAATCTTTGAAAATTTTGATCTGGTACCACTCAACACTAACGCACCAACTCACTTATGTTCAAGAACGGGAACTCTTACTAACATTGATATCTCACTCGCTTCACCTAATGTATACACACGTTTCTCTTGGAATGTCTGCCAAGACTCTCATGGTAGTGACCACTTCCCAATTATCCTAAAACACGATCTAACATTACCTCTATTTAACTCAACATCTAAATATAACATTAAAAAAGCAAACTGGGATCTATATCAAAACCTTATCTTACAGAAATTAGACGCATTGAACACTACATCTATTGAAGATATAACACATATCATTAACAGTGCAGCAGAACAGTCTATACCAATAACCACAGGAAACTACAAAAAGACACCCGTTCCTTGGTGGAATGACGAATGCAGAGCAGCAATAAATGATAGAAAAAGAGCCTTACGTTTATTCCGAATGAATCCATCTGAACAACTTCTCTATGAATATAAGAGGAAGAAGGCTAAAGCTCAATGGGTAGTTAAAACCAGTAAGAAAAAATGTTGGAGCGAATTTGTTTCCTCTATAAACAAATATACCCCGCTTCAAAGCATTTGGCAAAAAATTAATAAAATTCAGCACAAAAAGTACCGTGCCCCCATTACAGGACTTCTCATAAACAATGACATTGAAACCGACCAACGGACTATCTCTAACGTTCTTGGACACCATTTCTCATTTACCTCGAGTGATGCACATTTCACAGAGGAATTCTTAAGACATAAACAGCTCCTCGAGACCACACCTACTCCAACGATTCATAACTTCCCACACCCGCTAAATGAACCATTTACCCTCCAAGAATTAACTCAAACTCTCTCATCACTAAAACCAACCTCTCCAGGACAAGACAAAATACAGTACGACATGATTAAAAAACTACCCAGCGAGTGCCTATGTCTTCTTCTCTCAAGTTTTAATCAATTCTATGAGAACTGTACCTATCCTCTAATGTGGAATGAATCAATTATCATTCCTTTGTTGAAACCAGGAAAAGATAAAAGATTTCCCTCAAGTTATAGACCAATTTCACTCTCTAGCTGCCTTAGCAAAGTATTCGAGCGGATGGTAAACAAGAGATTGCTTTGGTATCTGGAAAAGAACAACCTACTATCTGGCTTCCAGTGTGGTTTTCGACCAGGCCATTCAACGATGCACCATATAGCTCGGCTTGAAACGGACATATTAAATACATTTGTAAAAAAAGAATATATGCTGACAGTGTCTTTAGACATAGAAAAGGCATTTGATACCGTATGGAGAAGATTAATTATTGATCAATTACACAAATGGAACATCCAAGGAAGTGTGTTATGCTTCTTGGTAAACTATCTCTCCAATCGCACATTTAGAGTGAGGATAGGTACGGAGTTATCGGATGTTTTCATTCAGTCGAACGGAGTTCCTCAAGGAGGTGTTCTGAGTCCTACACTATTCGCTATAGCCTTGAATTCGATTACTGACTATATTCCACAAAATGTGTCATACTGCTTGTATGCCGATGATCTACTTATCTATACGACATCACACTCATACCAATTAGCCCAGGAAAACATACAAACCGCAATTCATAACCTAGAAAATTGGTGTAACCTTACTGGCTTTAAAATATCTGTTGAAAAATCAAAGGCAATTTTATTTACAAGAAAAAGAACTCGACCAATACCACAAATTACACTTTACTCTACCGACATAAACAGTACAGAAACAATCAAATTTTTAGGACTGACTTTTGATTCACGACTTACATGGTTACCCCATCTAAAAGAGCTTCTGATTAGATGCAAAAAGTCTCTGAATCTACTCAGAATCCTCTCTAACACAAAATGGGGTGCCGACAGATCAGTAATGCTTACATTTTATCGTGCCTATACCAGGTCATTACTGGACTACGGATGTATAGCTTACTCATCTGCCAGTAAGACTAGACTAAAACTTGTAGACGCCATTCACAATACAGGAATCAGGCTTGCAACTGGTGCTTTCAGATCAAGTCCAGCTTTGAGCCTTTACGTCGAATCAGGTGAAATGCCTTTGGAGTATAGACGTCAAATTATTGGTCTAAAATTTATTCATCATTCAAGATTCCTAAATACACGTTGTACATCTAGTTACACTACCAACACTTGCACACACTTATACAGGCAAAGAAAAAGAGCACCGAAACCCTTACTATTACGCCTCATGGAAATTGAAGACAATGAACTAGAAACACCTATTTACACTTACAAAGATACGGCTTTTCCCCCTTCGAGAATAAGGAATTTAAGTGTAAATCTAACATTATCAAAAATAAAGAAAAATGAGCCTCTAGCCTCAACTATGTACAGTAAAATGTTTACAGCATTGAAATCCGAGAACCCACACGCCCTAAAGATACTTACTGACGGCTCGAAAACAAGTTTCGGTACAGGTTCAGGTGCAATTGTTGGCCAAGATTTCTATCAAGAAAAACTGCCACAAAATGCAAGTGTATACAGTGCTGAATTACAGGCCATTCTGTTAGGTATCAGCAGAATACAGACTACTGATTATAACCAGGTAATGTTATTTACTGATTCGCTCAGTTCCTTATTCTCTCTTAACAACATATACACAACACACCCCATTGTCAAACAAATATTAGATCATATACACCGGTTACAGGAAAACAATATACAAATTAAAATGATATGGTTACCCGGACATGAAAATATTTCTGAAAGCACTAACGTAGACGAACTAGCAAAATTAGCGACACGAAGAAATACAAATGACATTGATCTCTTGACATTACAAGATATTAAAAGACTTACTTACACTAAAACTTTAAACAACTGGCAGCAATATTGGCAACTTACACGAGACAACAAACTCAGAGAAATTAAGCATACAGTTCAAGCTTGGTCATCAAGCTCACGGGATGTGAGACGAGAAGAAGTCGTCTTATGTCGTTTAAGAATCGGACATACTTTACTCACACACTCGTTTTTAATGACTAATACTGAAAAACCTACTTGCAGACAGTGTAACTTACCTCTAACAGTTAAACACATATTGACAGAATGTAGAAGACGCGATTACTTACAAATACCGTACGACATGACTGAACTTTTGAAAGAGGGTAGCCAATCCATAAACACTATTTTTCAACATCTAAAACACACACAGCTATACAACAAGATTTAATTTTAGACTCTAAAGTTGCTTCTGATATCTGGTAGCATTGGAGAAAAGATAATCTTCATTATAATTATTTGTTATTTTAAATTAATTTTATTTTCACTTAATCGTGATTTATATGCGTGAGTGTATGAATACGTATGTATGTACATGTGTATAACATGAATTACACATAGTGTATAAAAGCAATGTATATAATAATGTTTTAATATATATACATGTATATAATATGTGTATATATATATATATATATATATATATATATATATATATATAATAGTGTGCATACTTATAACTGTTATAATAATTTGTAAAATACTTTTATTGTTAATTAATGTTGTTACTCTATATGAAATATCAATAAGAAATTGTAACAACTGTTTAATTATAAGAACACATTTGTAATTATCAAGCGAATCATCTGCGTTATGAGAGTCTTGATAATAAAAATAAAAATAAATTATCATCATCAGAGGTTTGGCCCCTTGCAGCATTACAGGCATCACATTGCACATAGACAGCCTGGTTGGCATTTGTGCACTTTTCTGCTTTATTTTCGCTTTATATTACAAAAATAACCTCCCAATTAAATTTCTTAGAATTATCATTTAAAGCTAATTTTAACTTAAACTGTATAAAAAAGAACACCTAAGTTGAAGGTAAAATTAGCTTTAAGCGATAATTTTAAGAAATTTAATTGGGATGTTATTTTTAGCGCGGTTCCTCCCTCCCCCATAGGGAGGAACCCCGCTTATAGGGTTGATACAATGAAACAATCCGGAAGTGCCGACTAGAAAATTTCGCGTTTCAGAACCCCTAGAGACCGAAAATAACGGTGGTTCAAATTTGTATATATATATATATATGTATATATTTATTTATATATATATATATATATATATATATATATATATATATATATATATATATATATATATATTTGTCTGTTCGCTCTCTAGATAGAAGACGAATGGTCCGATTTTGATGAAATTTGGTACAAAAATCCTTCGTCCAATTTGAAAGGTCAAGTTCGTTAACCAGCAAAATCCGCCCACTGGAAGATGGCGTTTGGGGCGAAATTCGCGCAAAAAAAATCGTAACGCTTACGTTTTTGAGTTCATAAGCTTGTAAGTACTCGTTTTATATGATTCCTGGGCTAGGAAAACGAATGAAACCATTTTCAAGGCGATAGCTTTAACCGTTTTCGAGAAAATTGGAAAAATATTTTTTGAATACCGTTTTTAGCGCGGTTCCTCCCTCCCCCATAGGGAGGAACCCCGCTTATAGGGTTGATACAATGAAACAATCCGGAAGTGCCGACTAGAAAATTTCGCGTTTCAGAACCCCTAGAGACCGAAAATAACGGTGGTTCAAATTTGTATATATATATATATATATATATATATATATATATATATATGTATATATTTATATATATATATATATATATATATATATATATATATATATATATATATATATATATTTGTCTGTTCGCTCTCTAGATAGAAGACGAATAGTCCGATTTTGATGAAATTTGGTACAAAAATCCTTCGTCCAATTTGAAAGGTCAAGTTCGTTAACCAGCAAAATCCGCCTACTGGAAGATGGCGTTTGGGGCGAAATTCGCGCAAAAAAAATCGTAACGCTTACGTTTTTCAGTTCATAAGCTTCTAAGTACTCGTTTTATATGATTCCTGGGCTAGGAAAACGAATGAAACCATTTTCAAGGCGATAGCTTTAACCGTTTTCGAGAAAATTGGAAAAATATTTTTTGAATACCGTTTTTGGTTTGGGTACTTAGAATCATGGGATTCAGTTGAAACATTTTCTGAATGTTCTACTTTCATCAAAACTAATATGTTGAAATTTTGGTTACGTTTGGAGTTAAGGAAGGGTTAGAATAAAATATTTTATTAACAGACATAAAAAGTTTTAGTAACTTTGTTTACTTTCATTAATATCTCGAAAAAGGTTGAGAATCTTGGTAAACGGAAGAATACCATTAGAAAGCTTATTAAATGATCTAAAAAAAAGGTTCTCAAGAAAGTTTTGATTAGGCGATGTCAATCGGAGAAATAAGAGCTTAAAACTTTAAAGTAATTGATTTCGCTTATTCGAACTGTCTGTTTTTTATTCCTTGTTATTTTTTAATTGCTTATTGTTGGATAATGTATTTGAAAATAAAACAGGTTAAGAAAAATAAGAAAAACAATTTAATGTTAGAGATATCGATTTCCAAGATATATAGCTTTTCAACTGCCTAGCGTCCTTCCTAGGGAGGGTTCTTTGTCTTTGATTTTGGTACTTAGAATTATGGGATACAGTTGAAACATTTTCTGCATGTTGGAGTTTCATCAACACTAATATGTTGAAATTTGTGTTACGTTTAGAGTAAACAGGCAGAATAGAAGACTCACTTCAAAACAAGGAAATTGCGTTATGTGCATTCCTGGATATAGAGGGTGCTTTTGACAATACCTCATATGCAGCCATAGAGGAGGCTACCAAGGAGTTTGGTGCTGAGCTCATCCTCAGAAGATGGGTTAGGGCTATGCTGGGAAGCCGGCGAATTAGAGCAAGGAAGGGGTGGGTCTCCACAAGAATAAGGGCAACTAGAGGTTGCCCCCAGGGAGGTGTTTTATCACCCCTGTTGTGGACAATGGTGGTGGACTCCCTCCTTAGAACTCTTTCTGAAGCTGGGTACGAGGTAATAGGATATGCGGATGATATAGTGGTTATAGTAAGAGGGAGATTTCCGCATGTCCTAAAGGAACGTATGCAGCTGGCACTAAGAATGATTAGGAGATGGTGCCATAATCTTGGGTTAACGGTTAATCCTGAAAAGACCAAGGTAGTCCCTTTCTCTAGGAAAAGGAACCTGAATATGGAACCTATCCTGGTGGAGGGGTCTCCTGTACTGGTCACAAATGAGATCAAGTATCTGGGAATAACACTGGATAGAAGGCTCACTTGGAATCTGCACCTCAATAAACAGATTGAGAAGGCAAAGGTCTCTTTATGGGCCTGTAACAGGCTCTGTGGAAAGACCTGGGGTATGAGTCCGAGGATGCTCCTCTGGCTATACACTGCTGTAGTAAGGCCTATGGTAACATACGCAGCACTAGTCTGGTGGACAAAAACTGAGGAGAAGACCGCAGCCAGCAGGCCAGAAAGAGTCCAAAGGCTAGCATGCCTGGGAATCACAGGGGCAATCAGGACGTGCCCTACTGCAGCGATGGAAGCAATCATAGGATTAACACCGCTAGCTATCCGCATCAAGCGAGAGGCCCTGATTGGTGCACTGAGAATCCAGTCCCTCAAAGTGAGCAAGGATGAGACTAGGGGACATCTCAGGATTCTGCAAAGACTAAAAGAGAGCGATCTATGCCTCACCCGGTCGGATGAGATGACACGGACACTTGTTTTTGACAAGCAGTTCAGTGTTGTCATTCCTAGTCGACAGAGCTGGGAGGAAGGACAGGATAGTTTCCAAAGAGACTCATTGGTTTGGTACACCGATGGCTCTCTTAAGGATGAGAGGGCTGGTGCAGGGGTATATGGTCCCAGAACAGAAATAGCCATAGCTCTTGGATCCTTTGCTACAGACTTCCAATCGGAAGTTCATGCAATTGAGATTGCAGCCCGAGAAAATCTAAGAAAAGGTGTTAAAGGGCAAAGAATACGAATAAATAGTGACAGTCAAGCTGCACTGAAGGCACTGGCATCGCATAGTGTCTCCTCAAAACTAGTGCTCGATTGTCACAATGCCCTAAGTGATCTGGGCAGGCGTAACAGGGTTACGCTTGTGTGGGTGCCGGGACATGAGGGCATTGAGGGCAATGAGAAGGCCGATGAGCTGGCAAGGAAGGGATCGGAGGAGATACTTCATGGTCCTGAGCCGTTCTTTGGTGTTTCAAAAAGCTTTGTCAAAAAGGTAGTAAATGCCTGGGAACAAGAAGAAATTCAAAAGAATTGGCAGGCTAAGCCAGGTATGAGGCAGGCAAAGCTACTTGTCCGGATCTCGAAAGATAGGGCAGGGTATTTCCTTCAACTAACAAGAATAGAATTAAGAAGGATAGTCGGACTTCTCTCTGGACATGGTCCGCTAAGAAAACACCTGTGCACGATGGGGCTAATAGAGGACCCTACATGTCGCTGGTGCCTCGAAGAAGAGGAAACCTCACAGCACGTCCTCTGCGAATGTGAGGCCTTGGCCTACAATAGGCTAGTGCACATAGGGAAGGCAATTGCTACGCCCAAGGACATAGCCGAGGCTACTCCCAAGGAGCTCAAGCTATACGTGAGGAGCTGCAAGCTAGAAAGGGAGTAAGACAGGGACGCAAATCACAATAGATCCAATAGGGTCGCGGTGAACAAGGGCGTAGGGCCCAGGTCCCTTTGTATTGTATTGTATTGTAAATGATCTAAAAAAAAGGTTCTCAAGAAAGTTTTGATTAGGCGATGTCAATCGGAGAAATAAGAGCTTAAAACTTTAAAGTAATTGATTTCGCTTATTCGAACTGTTCTTTTTGTCTGTTTTTTATTCCTTGTTATTTTTTAATTGCTTATTGTTGGATAATGTATTTGAAAATAAAACAGGTTAAGAAAAATAAGAAAAACAATTTAATGTTAGAGATATCGATTTCCAAGATATATAGCTTTTCAACTGCCTAGCGTCCTTCCTAGGGAGGGTTCTTTGTCTTTGATTTTGGTACTTAGAATTATGGGATACAGTTGAAACATTTTCTGCATGTTGGAGTTTCATCAACACTAATATGTTGAAATTTGTGTTACGTTTAGAGTAAAGGACGGGTTAGAATAAAATATTTTATTAACAGACAAAAAAAGTTTTGGTAACTTTGTATAATTTCGTTAGTATCTCGAAAACGGTTGAAAATCTTGGGAAACGGAAGAATACCATTAGAAAGCTTATTAAATGCTCTACACAAAAGGTTCTAATAAAAGTTTTGATTAGGCGATGTCAATCGGAGAAAAAAGTGCTTAAAGCTTTAAATTAATTGATTTCGTTTATTCCAATGGTTCTTTTTGTCTGTTTTATTTCTTGTTATTTTTTAATTGCTTATAGTTGGATAATGTATTTGACAATAAAACTGGTTAAGTAAAATAACAAAAACAATTTATTGTTAGAAATATAGATTTCCAAGATTCCAAGACCTTGTCACTAGCGGGTCTGTTTCTACTGTAGCCGACCCTTCCAGGTAAGATTGTAAATCATGACCTTTCAAGACTTAACTACTCACAAGAATGGCGTTAGTGACCTTAAGGGTTAACACGCCATTATAATAATTAATTTAAAAAAAAAGACTGGTGGAACCAAAACAATAACTGCTTCTATTTTAATCTTTCCAAATTAGACTAGGGATATGAATGGAACCGCGCTACGATGATGCAGTCCTGCGAGACGGACTTTTGTAATTATAAAGCAAAAATAAGGGGGAATTTTATTGAAAATTTATGATAATTGAATTAGTTTTTCTTCTAATTTTATGGAGATGGCCCTCAGGCCGAAACGTTAAGAAATGTAAAAAATAATAAACAATAAATGAATATGGTTTGAGGTGAAGATCTTATACAAATAAGAATGTGTTATATATATACAGTGGAACATGGATAATTCGAACTTCGATAATTCGAAATCGTCTTTAATTCGAATATTTCTCTCGGTCACTAGAATTTAGGGCATAAACAATGTAAAAAAATCGTGGTTAATTCGAATAAAATTTTGGATAATTCGAACTTTTTACGAGTCGTTACCTCCAATGGGAGGTGTTCGATCTTAAATGTTGTAAAAATATTCTCCCCTCGGGTACAGTCCATGCAACGAACAGTTATAGATGGAAATTTTTGGAACACAATTTTTGACTTCGTAACTTTGTTTGGGCTGGATAGGAGGTGAACATATCAAAAGTCCTCGCCCCTAGCCTTTAAGCCGGGGGGGAGGGGGGGGGGGGGTTTAGAAGGTCCCATTTTTCGGGTTTTCACTTATATCTCGAAAACCCTGCGTCCTAGTGACATGACTATTCTATAACAAATGAAAGCTGATTAATTTTTCAGCAAGTTCTATTCAATAAAGTTTTTCGAGATATCTTTAGTTTTCGAAATATCCGCTCTTGAAAGTCTGTCATTTTGGGGAAAAACACTTTTGTCGCATATTTTTTCCCCGTTTTGACCGGATAACTCTTCAACGATGTACCAAAATAATAAATAACGGTTATAGGGTTGTAGAGTATTGCATTCCCTTCAATAATATATATTACTTTGCTATTTTATGTATTTTCCTTCAAACGTAAAAATAATTTCAGTGTTCATCGTGAAATCTGAAATGTAGCGACTAACAGCCCAGGAAACTGAGAGTTATAGGTGGAAATGTTTGGAACACAATTTTTAACTTCATAACTTTGTTTCGGCTAGTTAGGTGGTCAACATATCAAAAGTCCTCACCCGTTGCCTTTGAGCCGGGGGGGAGGGGGGGTTTAGAAGGTCCCATTTTTTGGGTTTTCACTTATATCTCGGAAACCCTGCGTCCTAGCGACATGACCATTCTATAACAAATGAAAGCTTATTAAATTTTCTACAAGTTCTATTCAATGAAGTTTTTCGAGATATCTTTACTTCTCAAAATATCCGCTCTGGAAAATCTGTCATTTTGGGAAAAAACACACTTTTTTCTATTCTCGACCGGATATCTCTTCAACGATGCACCCAAAAAATAAATGTCGGTTATGGGGTTGTAGAGCATTCCATTAGCTTCAATAATATATATTACAATACTATTTTATGTATTTTCTTTCAAACGTTATATACGCACTCACTTGGTCTTAACAAAACCATTGCCAATATAATGGTCAAGATGTTATATAATTGAGTGTGAATAACTGGTCAGAGGCCCAAAATTATATATTTTGTACTATTTATACTTCCAGTACTACCTATATTTACATAATGGAGTATATTTTGGACAATACAATGACTGGAAATGGTGAGAAATTGAACGGTTCATTGGTCGACAGTTGTTGCAAGATATCACGATGAACACTAAAACTGTTTTCACAGTTGAAGGAGAATACATATGTAGGGGTCCCGGAACAAGAAGCGCGGCGGTCTCATAATCTAGTTCTTGGACTCTAGGAGTTATGCAAAGTGGTGGGTCGCGCTTCCTCCCTTCCAGGGGTTGTAGTTACACACACCATTCTGTCCTTTTATCCTAGAATTCTTTCCCATCTTCATTTCTTATTCGATTATAAGCCAGTCAGCGCCTAGATCTGATTTATTGTTTGTGCCTTGAATTTCTTGTGTACAGTGCAGTTCAGTGAGTTATTGATTTAAGATGTCGAAGCCTAGGAGTTATAAAACATTAACGTTGTCAGAGAAAATAGCTGCGATTAAAGAAGTTGAAAAAGGAATAAAGAAAAAATCTAAAATTTCCAAGGACTTTGGAATTCCTCCTAACACTTTAACAATTTACCTGGAAAATAAAGAAAAAATTCTTATCCATGAAAATGACTTTTTTTCAAAACAATAGACTTTTATTTTTATGATAAATTATTAATTACTTATGTACGTAATTATCAATTCATGAAATTTTTGTTTGTCTTTAAATAAAATGTATATTCTTTTTAATTAAAAAATGTGAAAATATGAAGTTCGATTTCTTAACCCTTTATTTTCAATAACTTTTGTAATTCGAATTTTGGATAATTCGAACTTTTTTATCGGTCCCTAGGGGTTTCAATTATCCAAGTTCTACTGCATATATATATATATATATATATATATATATATATATACATATATATATATATATATATATATATATATATATATATAATTTATCGCTTTTATTGTAGAAAAAAAAAACACAACACACTATTCTTCGTACCTCACCGCTACTGTAGATGAGCTGTTTATAATCGGTTGTATTAGGGTAAATTTCGACTTGAAAAAACACGTTTAATAAAATCCAGACTTTTTTTTTATGTTCCTTAATATATGTACATAATATTTATTTATGGTTTTATCTCCCTCTACTGTGTGTATATATATATATATATATATATATATATATATATATATATATATATATATATATTAAATTACATTGAAACTCATATATATATATATATATATATATATATATATATATATATATATATATATACGAGTTTCAGTGTAATATGTCTCATTATCTTATGTAAAAAAGTGAAACACGAAATGCAATTATTTTTAGGCAGGAGTCAAATTAGCTTGATGTAGTACCAATTCATAAGCGAGTGAAAAAAGGTTGGATCTTGTCATAGGTTT
This sequence comes from Gonocerus acuteangulatus, assembly GCA_946811695.1. NCBI lineage: Eukaryota > Metazoa > Arthropoda > Insecta > Hemiptera > Coreidae > Gonocerus > Gonocerus acuteangulatus. The sequence continues at coordinate 37,619,501 of OX328132.1, read as the reverse complement.
TATGGCGTGAGGAATTCCGTTAATCCATTCTCAAGAATGTTTTCAACGAAATTTGGTACTTCCTGAACAGAGAGAATGACCTTCTTATTTAAAAAAAAAAATTGGTGCATTAGGATTCACTGTTATTCTAAAACACTACTCGGGACCAAAATGTAAATTTTCTCCTTCCCTTTCTAAACCGACATATAATTACTTGTTAAGTTATTGTATATATGTGATCAAAAAAAAAAAAAATTAAAAACTAAGTATAAAACATGTTATATTCGTTTGTTTTATAAATTAAGATTGATTATTTGTTAAGTTATTGTATATATGAATAAAATAATATAAAAAAAAAAATAATAAATATAAAACATGTTATATTCTTTTGTTTTATAAATTTAGATTAATTATTTGTTAAGTTATAGTATATATGTGATAAAAAAAAAAAATTACGTAGAAAACATTTCATTTACTTTTGTTTTATAAATTAAGATTAATTATTTGTTAAGTTATAGTATATATGTGATAAAAAAAATAAAAAAATAAGTATAAAACATGTTATTTTCTTTTGTTTTATAAATTTAGATTAATTATTTGTTAAGTTATTGTATATATGAATAATAAAATGTGATTTATTTATTTTTACTTAAGATAAATTATTTGGCAATGTATGTAAGCGTATGTGTATGAATGTGCAAATGATATGTGTGCATATATACATATATAAATGAAAATAAGGAAATAAATAAAACTTTAAATGTCGTAACAAAGAAAGGGCGTAAAAACTATATAAGTTAATCGCCCTGAATAAACTGTAACCTAACCTAAACCGACATATCCAGGGGCTTAGAAGAGCAAGGGCGAATCACGAATTCTGGATGTTGGGAAATCGAAGTTTAAGTCCTAGAAGCGCTTCAGGGTAGCAAGGGCGAATGTTCACTCTAAGGAATGCTGATTCATAAATCTGATTGAATTCATTGTTTTAATTATAATTTTTACGAGTGATTTATGGGTAACAAAATGCTAGGAGGGACGATCAGACCCAGGATTGGCCCATGAAGTAGGACATACATCGTTCTAAATCAGAAAATAAAATGAAAAAAAAAATTAATACCCCCCCCCCCCCAAATGGCCCTAATTCTTCCAAGGTTTCTCAGCTCTGAAGGATACGGAGGATTCAAACCAATATATTCTCAATGATAGTTAAGCACAATACCTCATTCTGACGCTAGAATGATATTGCGAACAATTTTTGTTCTCCCCTATAACATTCTAATTATGTCATTTTAACAAGAAAACAAACTACGAATAAACCGATTGCAATTTACAAATTAATTGGGGGTATATATGAATAACCTGAAACGCCCAGTTAAAATATAAATGTAGACGTCATCATAAATAAATATACCGCAATTATTTTCCAGAAAATGAAACTTATGCAGCAAAATTTATTCCGCAAATTGGCGGAATAATTTGGGAGCGGTTGTTCGTCCTGAAACTTTATACAAAATATATTTTATATTACATTCTGTGAAGGTATCACAGAACTAAATTTATTATACAGCATAGAGCACAAATGAGAAATGTTTGTCAATATAATTGTTATAAGTATATCTTATTTGAATGACCGAATTCATTACATTTACCTGAAGGGTCAAATAAATTCTCCATAGCAACATCTTTTTCATCTGTCTGAACTGTTTTTTTTTATTTTTTCGTTAAATCAATAGTTCATCTGGAGGATGCATTCTGTCATAAACGCAAACTATTCCTAAAGATATATAGATAACAGAGGTCAACATTTAATTTTAAAAACATACTCGGAGCAATATGGTTCTTATCGGTTTTTTGGGGTCGCTGATTACGATGAGCGGGTTGGTTAACGTTCATCAGATCAGATTCAAGGGCATTTAAAGGTCAAATAGAGAAAAAAAAACAGTAGGAAAAATTTATACGATTGTTTTTGAGGTACCTGACTTCGAATCCGTAGTTTGTTTGACCTTCTCACCTTTTCCTAGTGGTCAATTCAAAGTCATTTGAAGGTCAAATAAAGAAAAAAACTGAAAAAAAATTAATTTTTTTTCTGGGAGGCAATGCGAGTCAAACAAACTACGGGTTCGGACTCAGAGACCTCACAAACGAACTCATGATTTTGTTCAAATTTTTCCTATGGTTTTTCTTTATTTGACCTTAAAAGGACCTTGAATCTAATGTGATGAACATTAACGAACCCGCTCATCGTAATCAGTGACCCCAAAAAACCCATAAGCACCATACCCCACCGTATGATTCTTTTTTTAGAAATTTAAATTTAGGAATAATATAAACCATTTTAGAACCAAATGAAGGCCATATTTATAACCGTTTTCCAGAAAAGTGGAAAAGTGTTATCCGGTTGGGAAATGGTGGTAAGTGTAAAGTATATTTTTTTTTTAAATACCGTAGAATAATGGTCTTTACGCAATTTTTTGATGGAGTGATATCATTGGGAGAAATCCGTGCTTAAAATTCTAAAGCGTCGGTTTCGTTCTTTTGAACGGATTTTGTCTCTGTTTGCCTCAATTTTTAATTCATTGTTGTTGTTTTAATTGTAATTTTTTCATTACAACAAGATAAATAAATGAGTTTCATGTTTGCATTATTTTTTGTTTGTGTGCCGCGTTAATCTCGTTTTTCATCGAGATTTTTCTATTTCAAGTTTTCCTCATGTTATATTATCGCCTCCTTGCCAAATCCTACAAAATTTATACTGTTGAAAATAATATATTTCAACGCTACATAAATTAAGAAAAATATATATTTTTTTTCATTTTTAATTATCCTGAGGACTGTGCTTGGTCTTGCTCCTCCGTTCAAGAACTTTTATAATTGAACATAGAATAATATTTTATTTGTCATCTAACTGAATATCAGCACTGATATCGTTGAAATTAAACATTCAAATCCTGATTAGAATTAAAAAAGATCTGACACATATTCATAAAACGTACATTTATCTCTCTTTTCTTTATTGAAGAAGTATATTTTTCTTTATTGATTATTACATTCTGTATATAAATACATCTGGTAATATGATGAATGATACAATATGAAGGTTCTGTGCTCAAGGCCTCCCAACTTCATCCTCGATTAACGCCAGAAAGACGCTCAGATGACGTTGAGAGGGGCCTGCACGAGCTCCTTTCTGTTCCGACAAGTGGCTGGAGTCGAAGAGAGATCGGTGAGCCACAGAAAATTGTTGCACTTGAAGAAAGACAAAGCCATTTCAAACACTTCACTTGGTCACTGCAGACGATCTCTAGGCCACTGTCTTTTGAGTCGCCTCGGTGAAGAGAGTGGGTGGGTGACGCTTGATAGGGAGAGGACTTCAGGATTTTGATAAGTGGAAAGTTTAGGGCAGAAACCTTGGAATCTGCATAATAAAAAATCTTTAACAAGTGGGATATTGAGGTCTTTATGGAGGTTGAGGTTGGAAACGTAGAAGGGAGCATTGACTATTGTTTTTTTTTTTGTTTTTTTTGGGTTTTTTTTCTTTTACGGTGCATCGACATAAATCTTGGCCATTAGCGCCGACGTCCAGGGTGCAGCCAGGAATTTTCTCAGCGAGCCCTGAGATGAGAAAATTTCTGGCGCCGGCGGGGATCGAACCCACCATCTCCCGCTTATGAATCTAGCGCGCTAGCCACTAGACCACGGGAGACCCCTGACTATTGTTCTCAGGACCTTGGATTGGAATGTTTGAATACGTCTGACGAAATTTATCTTAATTCAAGAATGAGATTAATTGAAATAATATGATTTTAATCATATGAAAATACATTTTGATTTTTTCCAAGTCTAATAAAGATTTGAATGTTTAATTTCAATGTCAGTGCTGATATTAAGTTACATGAAAAATGAAATATTATATGTTCAATTGTAAAGGATCGTTAAATATTTACACAAATTTAATAAACAGGGGAAACAAAAAAACAAAACATCTGGCTAGACAAAGTTCTAAATTTTATTAGCTTTCATTTAAAAATAATGCATTGCAATTGGTTAAGATTTAGAGGCTGTAGCCTTTTTTTGAAACACGAATTGTCGTTTGGCCCCACTCTGTGAGAAAGTGGAATCACTTTTTTAGAAAAATTCATCGTGCAGTAAATGTTCTCGAAGCCGTATAAAGAGGGTATTCAAGAATATAAGAACGATTTAGGATCGGTCTCTATTGAACTTGGACTTTCTTAGAATTTATATTACTTCTGGGTCTTAAGTTACGGAAAAGTTAAGAAATCTAGATCAAATACAAAGTTCCCCCTATAATTTTCTTTCGAGTTGCTCTTCTGCCTCCCTGCCCATTGGGTATCAGGCAAAGAACTCCAACTTCAGGGGCCCCATTTCAGTATGCAGGCTGGATATCCATACAAAAGAAGTTTATTGTATTATTATAAGAAGAAATACTCAAGTAATTTATAAGTATTTGACTCGAAACCGTTTTCAGTAAGTCATTTATGATTGAGCTAATATCACTCAATTTATCATCCTTATGAATTTTTAATGAAGTTCCTTTCTACACAATCCTTAAGTATTCTGTAATTGTAAGCTTCGAGATATTCTTGGTAATCTGTAATAGCTGCTTCAACTATTGAAGAATGGTTTCAATTTAATTTTAAGGCATTTATTTAAAATTTAATTTCTATTTTAATTTTCAGTTTAAGAAATGTATAACTGATGCACTTATCTCCCCCCCCCCTCAAAAAAGTAGGTAAAATATTAACAGGACTCTTGTACTACAATTCAAAAAAAGGGTCTTACATGAAAACGTTTGCATTTTTCTCAAATGTATAAATTCTATAGAGATGGGTTATCCCATATATATAAAAATCACGTGTCTGTCAGTTTCTCTGTTTGTTTGTTCCTTATACAAATCCACACCGTTTGACCGATATTGACCAAACTTGGAATAATGGTAGGTCTTGATAAGAGAAATCTCCTAGGCTAGGTCAAAAAAATCTACCAGCTGTCTGTCTGTATGTTTGTTCCCTATAAAAATCCACACCGTTCGTCCGATTTTCACTAAACTAGGTACACATGTAGATCTTAATCTGGAGAGTTTCGTAGGCTAAGTCAAAAACGTCTACCAGCTGTCGGCCGTTATGTTCGTCCCTTATACAAATCCACACCGTTCGTCCGATTTTGACTAAATTCGGCACACAGGTAGATCCTAATCTGGAGAGTGCCGTAGGCTAGGTCAAAACGGCTACCATCTGTCTGTCTGTGTGTTTGTTCTTTATACAAACCCACTCCGTTTGACTGATTTTGGCCAAACTTGGAACATTGGTATGTCTTGATACGGGAAGTCTCGTAGGCTAAGTCAAAAACGTCTACCAGCTGCTGTCTGTATGTTTGTTCCTTCTAAAAATCCACACCGTTTGACCGATTTTGACCAAACGTGGCACACAGGTAGGTCTTGACACGGGGAGAGTCATAGGCTAGGTTAAAATCGTCTATTACTCACAGTTCGGAGATCACGAGTTCGAAACCATGAACCCAAATAGTTATAGATTTTCGCTATTAGATTTTAAAATTAATTATTTGGTTTCTAATTTATTTTTGCTTTTATAGATGCACAAAGTAGGTGTAGCATAGCATGCCTGGTAACGGCTAGTAGTTCATAAAAAAACATTTTATAATAAAAATTAGTAGGTATTCTCAGTGTTTCGGTTGGAAATTCATGCCTTATCGAGGCTATTAGGAAAGAACGAATTGATCCATATGCATGAAGAGTTGGGCATTATCCAATAGATTTCTTATTCAATAATCATTCAAATAAATTTTTATTGAATAAGAATTTATTCATTGACTCGTCATGAATAATCAATTATTTTTCATTCTTCATTCATTATGAATTTTAACGAATACCATTAACAAGTTCACTTCCGGTCTCCCATTATTACTTTATGCTCCATATATTCATTGGAGGTGAATATTTGTGTCATTCCAGGTGAATCTGGACCACTTCCAATTCACTTTATGCACGTTTCCGGTCTCTCATCACTACTTTTGGGGCACTACATCCATCCGGTTCACATCCGGACTCTGCTATTAATTTGTGCCCAATTCTGTTTTTATTCTATTAAAATTTTCATTCAAATAAATCATTTTTATTCAATATTTAATAAAAATGTAAACATTCCGTATGTCATTGAATGCCTGAATAATGGATGAAATATTATTCATTATTCAGAATGAAAAACAGATTTATTTATTATTCTGAATGATTTTTGCCCATCACTGTATGGAAGTCACTAAAAAACTTTACCGACTACAACCTGATCAGTTGATCCTTTCTTTCAAAACATAGTTTCTCTGGAATTTAAAATGTTTTCAGACCTCTTTCTTCCTTTGTTTTGATTTTTTTTTCTTTAGGCGGTTAAACCCAAGATAAAAGTAAGGTTAGCATGCAGTGCCCACAAAATAGGCATTAGATAGGTTTAAGCCATCAAATTTTACTGCAGTTGTAAACATAGTTAATTACTCGTGTAAATGTGCTGTTAACAATTATATCTTGCTTAACTCAGAAGATCATTGTTTAACGGGCGTATTCATTGTTAAAACATATCGTCTGGAACTGTAGATAAACAGAAGTTTGTGCTTAATGGAACTTTAACAAGCCACGTTGCATGTTCTCGGGGTGGGTGAACTCAGGGAAATGCTTGAAACTAAGTTCATAACTAAATCTCTAGCCGTCATACAAAACTCGTCGTAACTACATTCCTCACATAGTTTTTGCGTAAGTTTAACCTTACAAAATTGCTCCAAAGAATCTCGATAATAATGTTTTCTCTGTTTCTAGTTCCTTGCGAAATCAGCCAAAACCGATGATTCATCCATAGTGTATTCAAAGAACAAAATATCAGGAAAGAGAAAGAGTGGACTTGTAATCCGGATGTTGGGAAATCGAAGTCAAAATTCTAGAAGTACTTCACGATAGCAAAGGCAAATGTTTACTATACGAAATGCTGATTCATAAACATTTATATAAATATATACCAGTGATTTATGGGTAACAAAATGCTTGGAGGGGAGTTTCATAGATGATTCTCTTTAACTTGAACCAGAGAAACAAGGCGAATCATACAGAAATAGCTGATTACTATAGTATTCATCAATATTTTCAAGAAATCATACATTTTAAGGAATTTCACATTGGGCTTACCTGATTCGGGGCCACAGACTCGGGGTATCGTCTCAAGGATGGGTGAACAGGATGGATCCTCAAAGCAAAGCTGTCTTGCCAGGAGACAGTTCAGAGTTTCAACGCTCCCTCGTTCGTCACCTGTAACATTGGAAGTTTTGTTATGTGGTGTTTCTACATTCAACAAAAAAACCGCCCATTTAGCAGCAATGAAAATTCTTGCCAAATACCAGAAAAACTGTTTTTTTCATATATAAAAAAATTAATATGTGTACAAGAGTCCAGTGGGGGCGAGGTTAGCTCAGTGGTAGAGCACTGGACTAATAAGCTGGGTTCAAATCCCGAGCAAGCACTAAAGATTTTTTTCTTCTAGTGTCTTCGATCATGGGTTGAATTGACGTCCCTAGGCCAACCCAGCCTTTAATAAATTTATCAATGGGTACGTTGGGTGCTAATGACTCTAGCAGTCGAAGCAGCCAAGGGGAAAATCAGGCGGCCGAAGCATAGTACTGACCACACTATCTCCCTAGTGTGCCGTATGGTCATGAATCAGATACCTCTATAGTACCTGCCCCTCTGGGCCCTCGTGGCCTGATATGGGACTGATTTTTTTACAAGAGCCCAGTACATTAGTTAAGAGTGCTCACACAGTCACCAGAAAATAAGAAATCAATGATTACAAATAGTGAATGAATTTATAAAATAACAAAATTAAAATAAACTAAAAAATAAAATGATAAGAGAAAAGTGATGATAATAAATAAATAATGATAATAATTATGACGGGATAAAATAATTTGGACATTGAAGAGAAAACCTCCCAATAATATTGAAGGAGTCAATCATTATTGACACTTCCTAATTTTAATTATATAATTTTAGCGCGGTTCCTCCCTCCCATCATAGGAAGGAACCCCGCTTATTAGGTGGACCTCATGACACAATCCAGAAGTGCCGTTTGTAGTTCAGGAAGTACTAGAAATAAAAAATATATCCTTAACAGGCATCAAAAGTTTTGGGATTTTCCAAAATATCTTGAAAACGGTTGGGAATCGTGGTAAGTGGATGGTGGCCATTCGAAAGCTTACTACATTCCCAAGAAAAAAGGTTCTAATGTAGTTTTTGATGAGGCGATGTCAATCGGAGAAATAAGGACTTCAAATTAATTGTTAGTTTTGCTCTTTTGAATGGGTTTTTGTATTTGTTTACATAAAGTTTTAACTGGCTGTTTCCCATTTTAATTGCATTTAACAATAAAACAAGTATTTGACTAAAACGAGGTAAGAAAATGTGAAACATTATTATAGTGTGTCCAAGAGCGAATGTTTAGAAGATGGGGGAAGTCGCCATGATACTGTCAGTTTCCTGTTCTGGCACCTTAAATGTGTTTTCTCTTCGAGATTTTATTTTATAGTTTTCAATCAAACAAAATATTTTAAATTATTGGCAAGACAGCTGGACACGTCTAACCGACAATAAATTACGTACAATCAAAACTACTACTCAGGAGTGGACATCCAGCTACCGAGACAACAGACGAGAAGAAGTTGTACTTGCTCGACTCCGAATCGGCCACACAAGACTAACACAGGAATACCTCATGACAAGACTTGACAAACCAATTTGTGCAGACTTCACTGTAAAACACCTACTTACGGAGTGCAGAAGACGACAAAACCTAAGTATCCCACATGACATTTACGAATTGTTGAGGGACAGCAGCCAGTACATAAACACAATACTTTCTTACTTGTAGGGCGCTAAACTAAACACTCGCATTTGAAGACATCTGCTGAATAACCAGAGGCTTCCAGGCATATAACAGGCATTTACAAAACTCAATTTATGAAAATTTATGAATTAAATACCCATCTTAATTCTGGTTCATTAGACCATACAGGTACAACCTTTAAGGAGTGAAATCGCAGTAGATGTGAAACACTTATAAATAAATAAAATAAAATAAATTTTATATTTTTCAGAAACGACCGAACCCCACCAATAACTGCTTCTATTCCTTTACTAATAGTACGAGAGATATGAACAGAACCGCGCTAAGATGACGCAGTTCCTGCGAGTCGGACTTTTTTTTTTTTTTGTCCTTCGGTGAAATAACTAATCACATGGCCATGATCTCCTAGGTGTTTGTTTATTTTTATTTTTTTTAGTGGGTATGGGAAGAAAGAGTTATAGCTCAGCGATTGAGATGGAAAGAAAATTTTGGAAGAAAGCTCAGAAAATTAAAAGCCAGAAATTACACAGAAGGGATGCTGAGGTATTTATGGAAGGTTATATTGGGAGCGTAAAAAGAAGTGTTAAATATTTTGCGAAGGACTTGGGATTGAAATGCCTGTATTGTCTGTATTTTTAATGCATTAGTTATTTCCCAGAGTTTAACTCCGTAAATTCAAATAGTTGGGATATGCGTTATGAGTCTGACACAAATTTTAAAAATAATGAATTTTATTAACATGAGAGATTACTAATTAAAAATCACTCTTGCAAACGAGAGAAAATAGAGCGACCAAAAACTTCTCAAGAACGTTCAAGTGGTAGAAGGAGAAATGCCCGACTCGTAGCTTGGTAAAATTTATCGCTTATACCTGGAAGGATGTCGACGGATATCTGAGGCGTGCAAAAATATTTTTCCGCCTATATAGACCCAATTTCCTGCGCCCAAGACTGGCGGCTACTCAGCTCAGTTTAATTGGAAAAGAGGAATCATTCAGAGGGACCGGCATCATTTTTCCAATGCAATTACCTCTACCCATTTGAAGTGAATCGCTCATTGAAAAGCCAATGTTTTCTGGGCTTAAATCATAGGAATAAGGAAAACATTTCATTAAACCCCCTTTTCGCTTGTTAAATTGACAATTATATACCTAAATAAGTTCGGATTGTCACCTTCGCGCGTTTCCTCCAAGCCCAATGAGGTCAATAACCCAATACTCAGAGTTGGGCATAAAAATATTTATAAATATGAATAGGAATTTATTATTGCTCACCTTCTTGGAAACACAAATGTAAATGAATTCTTATTCATAACTCTGAATACGAATATATGTCTATTCTCTTAAAAAATACAAATACAATTGTATTCATAAATGTTTCTATAAATACAACTAAATTCACAGGAAAAATTGTAAATATTCCCAAAATATGTAAATATTCATTAAAGAAACAAGTAAAAAAAATTATTTCGTTTTGAGCATTCTGCTCAAATTCAGGAACATAAATACGCTTTAGGTCCACCCGATAAACCTATGTAATGTACTCTAAAACATACAGTCTTCTTTTTCGTACATGGCCACGCCACAGCGCATGCGCGAACGCTAGCGGACAATTTTTTGTGACACATACAGTCTTCGTTTTCGTACAAAGCCACTGCGCATCCGCGAACGCCAGCGGAAACTCTTTTTGTGACTCATAATGTCTTCTTTGTATTACATGGCCACGCCACAGCGCATCCGCGAACGCTAGCGGACACTTTTTTGTGACACATACAGTATTCTTTTTCTTACATGGCCACTGCGCATGCGCGAACGGCAGCGGGTTTTCCCAGTTTCGTCACCGCTAAAGCATATTTATGCTAAAAAAAATAACATTGAAATCTTTGAATACAAATTTATTTATATTGTAGTCAGAGAAACTCGATTCATTCAAAAATAAATTCACAATATTAGTTGTGTATTTAACGATAATCAAAATAAAATTGAAGATAATTTTTTTATTCTATCTCTGTAGAATATGGACGAGCCCAACTAATGCACAATAAAAACACAGTTTGTATAAAATACAAAATAACCAAAAAATCTATTATTTGTCACTATTTCAGCTCCCCCTACTCATAATAAAGACTCACATTTGGTCCATTTTGTAATGGGTACATAAATTGTCTTCAATTTCATTTTAATTTATTGTTAACTCGAAAAAATTCAAAACTTATATTGTGGATTTCTTTGTGAATACATATCACACGAATCTGACCCTTGTTCTCAACTATGTCCTTTTAAAATGATAGAAGGCTATATAAATATGATAAAACTTGAATATCTCTCTAATTTCTCATTATTCTGTGCTTATAAAAGAAATTAATGAGAAATTGAAGTCTTTATAATACATTATTTTATGTCAATTTATAAAGGGAATAGTAGTTTTGGAATCAGAACATCAAATTTAGTAAATTAGACCCATTTTGGAGGAAACCCCAGAATCATGTATATCGGTGTAATAAATATCCTTTATTAGTCATAAAGTGTAGTTTTATTTAACACTATCTGTTACCCGGCGTGCTATGCTACACCTACATTCTGTATCTATAAAAGCAAAAATAAATTAGAAACCAAATAATTAATATTAAAATCTAATAACGCAAATCTGTAACTAATTAAGTTCATTGTTTCGAACTCGTGATCTCCAAACTGTGACTCATAGGCGATTTTAATCTAGCATATGACTCTGCCCGTGTCAAGACCTACCTCTGTGCCACATTTCGTCAAAATCAGTCAAACGGTGTGGATTGGTATAAGGGACAGTCTTACAGACAGACAGCTTGTAGACTTTTTTGACCTAGCCTACGAGACTTCCCAGATCAAGACCTACCTGTGTGGCAAGTTTGGTCAAAATCGGT